>CM055957.1:0-371533 GCA_029490685.1 Schizonepeta tenuifolia
CAAAGCAAAATAATAGGAAAAGTGGATTTTGACTTTTTGGGGGATAGCCCTAGTAATAAGGTTTCCAACGCCGCTTGAATCGGCCAAATCGGACAACTAGCCTAGAAGTTATGGCAAAAATAGTGGAACTGCGCAAAACGGGACCCGACGCAAAAACTATTTTGGCCATAACTTCTTCGTTTCTCCCAATATTCGGTCGATCTTAATGTCGACGGAATCCTTATCTAAAGTTCCAAGACCCCACATGATTGGAATTCCTATCCATCGTGCTGAACAAAGATCTCCAATTTTTGGGCCGGGCCCTAGGAGTACCTACTATGGGCCTCGGCTAAAAACTATTTTGGCCATAACTTCTTCATTTACTCGCCCGATTCGGTCGATCTTTATGTCCACAGAATCCTTATTTAAAGGCCTAAGACCCCTAATGATCGGAATTCCTGTCCATCGTGCCGAACAAAGAGCTTCAATTTTCGGGCCGGGCCCTAGGAGTACCCCTAGGGGCTCGGGGGCTGAAAAATCATCCAAAATAAAATGTTGATTTTTCGCACATTAGCACATACACATGTATTTATGACATTTTAAAGTGAGTTTGCCTAATTTGAAGGCCCAGATCGCGGAAAAATCGGCCGAATACGCCCCAAAATAGTCACTTTTTTGATTGTTTTGTACTCCCACGAGGTTCTCGTAAAGCAAAATAATAGGAAAAGTGGATTTTGACTTTTTAGGGGATAGCCCTAGGAATAAGGTTTCCAACGCCTGCTTGAATCGGCCAAATCAGGACAACTAGCCTAGAAGTTATGGCAAAAATAGTGGAACTGCGCAAAACGGGACCCGACGCAATAACTATTTTTGCCATAACTTCTTCGTTTCTCGCCCGATTCGGTCGATATTTATGTCGACGGAATCCTTATCTAAAGTTCCAAGACCCCACATGATTGGAATTCCTATCCATCGTGCTGAACAAAGAGCTCCAATTTTTGGGCCGGGCCCTAGGAGTACCTCCTATGGGCCTCGGCTAAAAACTATTTTGGCCATAACTTCTTCGTTACTCGCCCGATTCGGTGGATCTTTATGTCCACAGAATCCTTACTTAAAGGCCTAAGACCCCTAATGATCGGAATTCCTGTCCATCGTGCCGAACAAAGAGCTTCAATTTTCGGGCCGGACCTTAGGAGTACCCCTAAGGGCTCGGGGGCTGAAAAATCATCCGAAACAAAATGTTGATTTTTCGCACATTAGCACTATACACATGTATTTATGGCATTTTAAAGTGAGTTTGCTTAATTTGAAGGCCCAGATCGCGGGTAAATCGACCGAATACGCCCCAAAATAGTCACTTTTTCGCTTGTTTTGTACTCCCACGAGGTTCTCGTAAAACAAAATAATAGGAAAAGTGGATTTTGACTTTTTGGGGGATAGCCCTAGGAATAAGGTTTCCAACGCCGCTTGAATCGGCCAAATCGGACAACTAGCCTAGAAGTTATGGCAAAAATAGTGGAACTGCGCAAAACGGGACCCGACGCAAAAACTATTTTGGCCATAACTTCTTCATTTCTCGCCCGATTCGGTCGATCTTTATGTCCACAGAATCCTTATTTAAAGGCCTAAGACCCCTAATGATCGGAATTCCTGTCCATCGTGCCGAACAAAGAGCTTCAATTTTCGGGCCGGGCCCTAGGAGTACCCCTAGGGGCTCGGGGGCTGAAAAATCATCCAAAATAAAATGTTGATTTTTCGCACATTAGCACATACACATGTATTTATGGCATTTTAAAGTGAGTTTGCCTCATTTGAAGGCCCAGATCGCGGAAAAATCGGCCGAATACGCCCCAAAATAGTCACTTTTTTGATTGTTTTGTACTCCCACGAGGTTCTCGTAAAGAAAAATAATAGGAAAAGTGGATTTTGACTTTTTAGGGGATAGCCCTAGGAATAAGGTTTCCAACGCTGCTTGAATCGGCCAAATCAGACAACTAGCCTAGAAGTTATGGCAAAAATAGTGGAACTGCGCAAAACGGGACCCGACGCAATAACTATTTTTGCCATAACTTCTTCGTTTCTCGCCCGATTCGGTCGATATTTATGTCGACGGAATCCTTATCTAAAGTTCCAAGACCCCACATGATTGGAATTCCTATCCATCGTGCTGAACAAAGAGCTCCAATTTTTGGGCCGGGCCCTAGGAGTACCTCCTATGGGCCTCGGCTAAAAACTATTTTGGCCATAACTTCTTCGTTACTCGCCCGATTCGGTCGATCTTTATGTCCACTGAATCCTTATTTAAAGGCCTAAGACCCCTAATGATCGGAATTCCTGTCCATCGTGCCGAACAAAGAGCTTCAATTTTCGGGCCGGACCTTAGGAGTACCCCTAAGGGCTCGGGGGCTGAAAAATCATCCGAAACAAAATGTTGATTTTTCGCACATTAGCACATACACATGTATTTATGGCATTTTAAAGTGAGTTTGCTTAATTTGAAGGCCCAGATCGCGGGTAAATCGACCGAATACGCCCCAAAATAGTCACTTTTTCGCTTGTTTTGTACTCCCACGAGGTTCTCGTAAAGCAAAATAATAGGAAAAGTGGATTTTGACTTTTTGGGGGATAGCCCTAGGAATAAGGTTTCCAACGCCGCTTGAATCGGCCAAATCGGACAACTAGCCTAGAAGTTATGGCAAAAATAGTGGAACTGCGCAAAACGGGACCCGACGCAAAAACTATTTTTGCCATAACTTCTTCGTTTCTCGCCCGATTCGGTCGATATTTATGTCGACGGAATCCTTATCTAAAGTTCCAAGACCCCACATGATTGGAATTCCTATCCATCGTGCTGAACAAAGAGCTCCAATTTTTGGGTCGGGCCCTAGGAGTACCTTCCTATGGGCCTCGGCTAAAAACTATTTTGGCCATAACTTCTTCGTTACTCGCCCGATTCGGTCGATCTTTATGTCCACAGAATCCTTATTTAAAGGCCTAAGACCCCTAATGATCGGAATTCCTGTCCATCGTGCCGAACAAAGAGCTTCAATTTTCGGGCCGGGCCCTAGGAGTACCCCTAAGGGCTCGGGGGCTGAAAAATCATCCGAAATAAAATGTTGAATTTTTTGCACATTAGCACATACACATGTATTTATGGCATTTTAAAGTGAGTTTGCCTAATTTGAAGGCCCAGATCGCGGAAAAATCGGCCGAATACGCCCCAAAATAGTCACTTTTTTGCTTGTTTTGTACTCCCACGAGGTTCTCGTAAAGCAAAATAATAGGAAAAGTGGATTTTGACTTTTTGGGGGATAGCCCTAGGAATAAGGTTTCCAACGCCGCTTGAATCGGCCAAATCGGACAACTAGCCTAGAAGTTATGGCAAAAATTGTGGAACTGCGCAAAACGGGACCCGACGCAAAAACTATTTTTGCCATAACTTCTTCGTTTCTCGCCCGATTCGGTCGATATTTATGTCGACTGGAATCCTTATCTAAAGGCCCAATACCCCACATGATTGGAATTCCTATCCATCGTGCTGAACAAAGAGCTCCAATTTTTGGGTCGGGCCCTAGGAGTACCTCCTATGGGCCTCGGCTAAAAACTATTTTGGCCATAACTTCTTCGTTACTCGCCCGATTCGGTCGATCTTTATGTCCACAGAATCCTTATTTAAAGGCCTAAGACCCCTAATGATCGGAATTCCTGTCCATCGTGCCGAACAAAGAGCTTCAATTTTCGGGCCGGGCCCTAGGAGTACCCCTAGGGGCTCGGGGGCTGAAAAATCATCCGAAATAAAATGTTAATTTTTTGCACATTAGCACATACACATGTATTTATGGCATTTTAAAGTGAGTTTGCCTAATTTGAAGGCCCAGATCGCGGAAAAATCGGCCGAATACGCCCCAAAATAGTCACTTTTTTGCTTGTTTTGTACTCCCACGAGGTTCTCGTAAAGCAAAATAATAGGAAAAGTGGATTTTGACTTTTTGGGGGATAGCCCTAGGAATAAGGTTTCCAACGCCGCTTGAATCGGCCAAATCGGACAACTAGCCTAGAAGTTATAGGCAAAAATTAGTGGAACTGCGCAAAACGGGACCCGACGCAAAAACTATTTTTGCCATAACTTCTTCGTTTCTCGCCCGATTCGGTCGATATTTATGTCGACGGAATCCTTATCTAAAGTTCCAAGACCCCACATGATTGGAATTCCTATCCATCGTGCTGAACAAAGAGCTCCAATTTTTGGGCCGGGCCCTAGGAGTACCTCCTATGGGCCTCGGCTAAAAACTATTTTGGCCATAACTTCTTCGTTACTCGCCCGATTCGGTCGATCTTTATGTCCACAGAATCCTTATTTAAAGGCCTAAGACCCGTAATGATCGGAATTCCTGTCCATCGTGCCGAACAAAGAGCTTCAATTTTCGGACCGAGCCCTAGGAGTAACCCTAGGGGCTCGGGGGCTGAAAAATCATCCGAAATAAAATGTTGAATTTTTTGCACATTAGCACATACACATGTATTTATGGCATTTTAAAGTGAGTTTGCCTAATTTGAAGGCCCAGATCGCGGGAAAAATCGGCCGAATACGCCCCAAAATAGTCACTTTTTTGCTTGTTTTGTACTCCCACGAGGTTCTCGTAAAGCAAAATAATAGGAAAAGTGGATTTTGACTTTTTGGGGGATAGCCCTAGGAATAAGGTTTCCAACGCCGCTTGAATCGGCTAAATCGGACAACTAGCCTAGAAGTTATGGCAAAAATTGTGGAACTGCGCAAAACGGGACCCGACGCAAAAACTATTTTTGCCATAACTTCTTCGTTTCTCGCCCGATTCGGTCGATATTTATGTCGATGGAATCCTTATCTAAAGGCCCAATACCCCACATGATTGGAATTCCTATCCATCGTGCTGAACAAAGAGCTCCAATTTTTGGGTCGGGCCCTAGGAGTACCTCCTAGGGGCCTCGGCTAAAAACTATTTTGGCCATAACTTCTTCGTTACTCGCCCGATTCGGTGGATCTTTATGTCCACAGAATCCTTATTTAAAGGCCTAAGACCCCTAATGATCGGAATTCCTGTCCATTCGTGCCGAACAAAGAGCTTCAATTTTCGGGCCGGGCCTTAGGAGTACCCCTAGGGGCTCGGGGGCTGAAAAATCATCCGAAACAAAATGTTGATTTTTCGCACATTAGCACATACACATGTATTTATGGCATTTTAAAGTGAGTTTGCTTAATTTGAAGGCCCAGATTCGCGGGTAAATCGACCGAAATACGCCCCAAAATAGTCACTTTTTCGCTTGTTTTGTACTCCCACGAGGTTCTCGTAAAGCAAAATAATAGGAAAAGTGGATTTTGACTTTTTGGGGGATAGCCCTAGGAATAAGGTTTCCAACGCCGCTTGAATCGGCCAAATCGGACAACTAGCCTAGAAGTTATGGCAAAAATAGTGGAACTGCGCAAAACGGGACCCGACGCAAAAACTATTTTTGCCATAACTTCTTCGTTTCTCGCCCGATTCGGTCGATATTTATGTCGACGGAATCCTTATCTAAAGTTCCAAGACCCCACATGATTGGAATTCCTATCCATCGTGCTGAACAAAGAGCTCCAATTTTTGGGCCGGGCCCTAGGAGTACCTTCTATGGGCCTCGGCTAAAAACTATTTTGGCCATAACTTCTTCGTTACTCGCCCGATTCGGTCGAATCTTTATGTCCACAGAATCCTTATTTAAAGGCCTAAGACCCGTAATGATCGGAATTCCTGTCCATCGTGCCGAACAAAGAGCTTCGATTTTCGGGACCGGGCCCTAGGAGTAACCCTAGGGGCTCGGGGGCTGAAAAATCATCCGAAATAAAATGTTGAATTTTTTGCACATTAGCACATACACATGTATTTATGGCATTTTAAAGTGAGTTTGCCTAATTTGAAGGCCCAGATCGCGGAAAAATCGGCCGAATACGCCCCAAAATAGTCACTTTTTTGCTTGTTTTGTACTCCCACGAGGTTCTCGTAAAGCAAAATAATAGGAAAAGTGGATTTTGACTTTTTGGGGGATAGCCCTAGGAATAAGGTTTCCAACGCCGCTTGAATCGGCCAAATCGGACAACTAGCCTAGAAGTTATGGCAAAAATTGTGGAACTACGCAAAACGGGACCCGACGCAAAAACTATTTTTGCCATAACTTCTTCGTTTCTCGCCCGATTCGGTCGATATTTATGTCGATGGAATCCTTATCTAAAGGCCCAATACCCCACATGATTGGAATTCCTATCCATCGTGCTGAACAAAGAGCTCCAATTTTTGGGTCGGGCCCTAGGAGTACCTCCTAGGGGCCTCGGCTAAAAACTATTTTGGCCATAACTTTTTCGTTAATCGCCCGATTCGGTGGATCTTTATGTCCACAGAATCCTTATTTAAAGGCCTAAGACCCCTAATGATCGGAATTCCTGTCCATCGTGCCGAACAAAGAGCTTCAATTTTCGGGCCGGGCCTTAGGAGTACCCCTAGGGGCTCGGGGGCTGAAAAATCATCCGAAACAAAATGTTGAATTTTTCGCACATTAGCACATACACATGTATTTATGGCATTTTAAAGTGAGTTTGCTTAATTTGAAGGCCCAGATTCGCGGGTAAATCGACCGAATACGCCCCAAAATAGTCACTTTTTCGCTTGTTTTGTACTCCCACGAGGTTCTCGTAAAGCAAAATAATAGGAAAAGTGGATTTTGACATTTTGGGGGATAGCCCTAGGAATAAGGTTTCCAACGCTGCTTGAATCGGCCAAATCGGACAACTAGCCTAGAAGTTATGGCAAAAATAGTGGAACTGCGCAAAACGGGACCCGACGCAAAAACTATTTTTGCCATAACTTCTTCGTTTCTCGCCCGATTCGGTCGATATTTATGTCGACGGAATCCTTATCTAAAGTTCCAAGACCCCACATGATTGGAATTCCTATCCATCGTGCTGAACAAAGAGCTCCAATTTTTGGGCCGGGCCCTAGGAGTACCTCCTATGGGCCTCGGCTAAAAACTATTTTGGCCATAACTTCTTCGTTACTCGCCCGATTCGGTCGATCTTTATGTCCACAGAATCCTTATTTAAAGGCCTAAGACCCCTAATGATCGGAATTCCTGTCCATCGTGCCGAACAAAGAGCTTCAATTTTCGGGCCGGGCCCTAGGAGGGGCTCGGGGGCTGAAAAATCATCCGAAGTAAAATGTTAATTTTTTGCACATTAGCACATACACATGTATTTATGGCATTTTAAAGTGAGTTTGCCTAATTTGAAGGCCCAGATCGCGGAAAAATCGGCCGAATACGCCCCAAAATAGTCACTTTTTTGCTTGTTTTGTACTCCCACGAGGTTCTCGTAAAGCAAAATAATAGGAAAAGTGGATTTTGACTTTTTGGGGGATAGCCCTAGGAATAAGGTTTCCAACGCCGCTTGAATCGGCCAAATCGGACAACTAGCCTAGAAGTTATGGCAAAAATTGTGGAACTGCGCAAAACGGGACCCGACGCAAAAACTATTTTTGCCATAACTTCTTCGTTTCTCGCCCGATTCGGTCGATATTTATGTCGATGGAATCCTTATCTAAAGGCCCAATACCCCACATGATTGGAATTCCTATCCATCGTGCTGAACAAAGAGCTCCAATTTTTGGGTCGGGCCCTAGGAGTACCTCCTAGGGGCCTCGGCTAAAAACTATTTTGGCCATAACTTCGTCGTTACTCGCCCGATTCGGTGGATCTTTATGTCCACAGAATCCTTATTTAAAGGCCTAAGACCCCTAATGATCGGAATTCCTGTCCATCGTGCCGAACAAAGAGCTTCAATTTTCGGGCTGGGCCTTAGGAGTACCCCTAGGGGCTCGGGGGCTGAAAAATCATCCGAAATAAAATGTTGATTTTTCGCACATTAGCACATACACATGTATTTATGGCATTTTAAAGTGAGTTTGCTTAATTTGAAGGCCCAGATTGCGTGTAAATCGACCGAATACGCCCCAAAATAGTCACTTTTTCGCTTGTTTTGTACTCCCACGAGGTTCTCGTAAAGCAAAATAATAGGAAAAAGGGATTTTGACTTTTTGGGGGATAGCCCTAGGAATAAGGTTTCCAACGCCGCTTGAATCGGCCAAATCGGACAACTAGCCTAGAAGTTATGGCAAAAATAGTGGAACTGCGCAAAACGGGACCCGACGCAAAAACTATTTTTGCCATAACTTCTTCGTTTCTCGCCCGATTCGGTCGATATTTATGTCGACGGAATCCTTATCTAAAGTTCCAAGACCCCACATGATTGGAATTCCTATCCATCGTGCTGAACAAAGAGCTCCAATTTTTGGGCCGGGCCCTAGGAGTACCTCCTATGGGCCTCGGCTAAAAACTATTTTGGCCATAACTTCTTCGTTACTCGCCCGATTCGGTCGATCTTTATGTCCACAGAATCCTTATTTAAAGGCCTAAGACCCCTAATGATCGGAATTCCTGTCCATCGTGCCGAACAAAGAGCTTCAATTTTCGGGCCGGGCCCTAGGAGGGGCTCGGGGGCTGAAAAATCATCCGAAGTAAAATGTTAATTTTTTGCACATTAGCACATACACATGTATTTATGGCATTTTAAAGTGAGTTTGCCTAATTTGAAGGCCCAGATCGCGGAAAAATCGGCCGAATACGCCCCAAAATAGTCACTTTTTTGCTTGTTTTGTACTCCCACGAGGTTCTCGTAAAGCAAAATAATAGGAAAAGTGGATTTTGAATTTTTGGGGGATAGCCCTAGGAATAAGGTTTCCAACGCCGCTTGAATCGGCCAAATCGGACAACTAGCCTAGAAGTTATGGCAAAAATTGTGGAACTGCGCAAAACGGGACCCGACGCAAAAACTATTTTTGCCATAACTTCTTCGTTTCTCGCCCGATTCGGTCGATATTTATGTCGATGGAATCCTTATCTAAAGGCCCAATACCCCACATGATTGGAATTCCTATCCATCGTGCTGAACAAAGAGCTCCAATTTTTGGGTCGGGCCCTAGGAGTACCTCCTAGGGGCCTCGGCTAAAAATTTTGGCCATAACTTCGTCGTTACTCGCCCGATTCGGTGGATCTTTATGTCCACAGAATCCTTATTTAAAGGCCTAAGACCCCTAATGATCGGAATTCCTGTCCATCGTGCCGAACAAAGAACTTCAATTTTCGGGCTGGGCCTTAGGAGTACCCCTAGGGGCTCGGGGGCTAAAAAATCATCCGAAACAAAATGTTGATTTTTCGCACATTAGCACATACACATGTATTTATGGCATTTTAAAGTGAGTTTGCTTAATTTGAAGGCCCAGATTGCGGGTAAATCGACCGAATACGCCCCAAAATAGTCACTTTTTCGCTTGTTTTGTACTCCCACGAGGTTCTCGTAAAGCAAAATAATAGGAAAAATGATTTTGACTTTTTGGGGGATAGCCCTAGGAATAAGGTTTCCTACGCCGCTTGAATCGGCCAAATCGGACAACTAGCCTAGAAGTTATGGCAAAAATAGTGGAACTGCGCAAAACGGGACCCGACGCAAAAACTATTTTTGCCATAACTTCTTCGTTTCTCGCCCGATTCGGTCGATATTTATGTCGACGGAATCCTTATCTAAAGTACCAAGACCCCACATGATTGGAATTCCTATCCATCGTGCTGAACAAAGAGCTCCAATTTTTGGGCCGGGCCCTAGGAGTACCTCCTATGGGCCTCGGCTAAAAACTATTTTGGCCATAACTTCTTCGTTACTCGCCCGATTCGGTGGATCTTTATGTCCACAGAATCCTTATTTAAAGGCCTAAGACCCCTAATGATCGGAATTCCTGTCCATCGTGTCGAACAAAGAGCTTCAATTTTCGGGCCGGGCCTTAGGTGTACCCCTAGGGGCTCGGGGGCTGAAAAATCATCCGAAACAAAATGTTGATTTTTCGCACATTAGAACATACACATGTATTTATGGTATTTTAAAGTGAGTTTGCCTAATTTGAAGGTCCAGATCGCGGGTAAATTGGCCGAATACGCCCCAAAATAGTCACTTTTTCGCTTGTTTTGTACTCCCACGAGGTTCTCGTAAAGTAAAATAATAGGAAAAGTGGATTTTGACTTTTTGGGGGATAGCCCTAGGAATAAGGTTTCCAACGCCGCTTGAATCGGCCAAATCGGACAACTAGCCTAGAAGTTATGGCAAAAATTGTGGAACTGCGCAAAACGGGACCCGACGCAAAAACTATTTTTGCCATAACTTCTTCGTTTCTCGCCCGATTCGGTCGATATTTATGTCGACGGAATCCTTATCTAAAGGCCCAATACCCCACATGATTGAAATTCCTATCCATCGTGCTGAACAAAGAGCTCCAATTTTTGGGTCGGGCCCTAGGAGTACCTCCTAGGGGCCTCGGCTAAAAACTATTTTGGCCATAACTTCTTCGTTACTCGCCCGATTCGGTGGATCTTTATGTCCACAGAATCCTTATTTAAAGGCCTAAGACCCCTAATGATCGGAATTCCTGTCCATCGTGTCGAACATAGACCTTCAATTTTCGGGCCGGGCCTTAGGAGTACCCCTAGGGGCTCGGGGGCTGAAAAATCATCCGAAACAAAATCTTGATTTTTCGCACATTAGCACATACACATGTATTTATGGAATTTTAAAGTGAGTTTTCCTAATTTGAAGGTCCAGATCGCGGGTAAATTGGCCGAATAGGCCCCAAAATAGTCACTTTTTCGCTTGTTTTGTACTCCCACGAGGTTCTCGTAAAGTAAAATAATAGGAAAAGTGGATTTTGACTTTTTGGGGGATAGACCTAGTAATAAGGTTTCCAACGCCGCTTGAATCGGCCAAATCGGACAACTAGCCTAGAAGTTATGGCAAAAATAGTGGAACTGCGCAAAACGGGACCCGACGCAAAAACTATTTTGGCCATAACTTCTTCGTTTCTCCCACGATTCGGTCGATCTTAATGTCGACGGAATCCTTATCTAAAGGCCCAAGATCCCACACGATTGGAATTCCTATCCATCGTGCTGAACAAAGAGATCCAATTTTTGGGCCGGGTCCTAGGTTTACCTCCTAGGGGCCTCGGCTAAAAACTATTTTGGCCTTAACTTCTTCGTTACTCGCCTGATTCGGTCGATCTTTATGTCCACAGAATCCCTATTTAAAGGCCTAAGACCCCTAATGATCGGAATTCTTGTCCATCGTGCCGAACAAAGAACTTCAATTTTCGGGCCGGGCCCTAGGAGTACCCCTAGGGGCTCGGGGCCTGAAAAATCATCCGAAATGAAATGTTGATTTTTCGCACATTAGCACATACACATGTATTTATGGCATTTTAAAGTGAGTTTGCCTAATTTGAAGGCCCAGATCGCGGGTAAATCGGCCGAATACGCCCCAAAATAGTCACTTTTTCGCTTGTTTTGTACTCCCACGAGGTTCTCGTAAAGCAAAATAATAGGAAAAGTGGATTTTGACTTTTTGAGGGATATCCTTAGGAATAAGGTTTCCAACGCCGCTTGAATCAGCCAAATCGGACAACTAGCCTAGAAGTTATGGCAAAAATAGTGGAACTGCGCAAAACGGGACCCGACGCAAAAACTATTTTGGCCATAACTTCTTCGTTTCTCCCACGATTCGGTCGATCTTAATGTCGACGGAATCCTTATCTAAAGGCCCAAGACCCCACATGATTGGAATTCCTATCCATCGTGCTGAACAAAGAGCTCCAATTTTTGGGCCGGCCCTAGGTTTACCTCCTAGGGGCCTCGGCTAAAAACTATTTTGGCCATAACTTCTTCGTTACTCGCCCGATTCGATCGATCTTTATGTCCACAGAATCCTTATTTAAAGTCCTAAGACCCCTAATGATCGGAATTCCTGTCCATCGTACCGAACAAAGAGCTTCAATTTTCGGGCCGGGCCCTAGGAGTACCCCTAGGGGCTCGGGGGCTAAAAAATCATCCGAAACAAAATGTTGATTTTTCGCACATTAGCACATACTCATGTATTTATGGCATTTTAAAGTGAGTTTGCCAAATTTGAAGGCCCACATCGCGGGTAAATCGGCCGAATACGCCCCAAAATAGTCACTTTTTCGCTTGTTTTGTACTCCCACGAGGTTCTCGTAAAGCAAAATAATAGGAAAAGTGGATTTTGACTTTTTGGGGGATATCCTTAGGAATAAGGTTTCCAACGCCGCTTGAATCAGCCAAATCGGACAACTAGCCTAGAAGTTATGGCAAAAATAGTGGAACTGCGCAAAACGGGACCCGACGCAAAAACTATTTTGGCCATAACTTCTTCGTTTCTCCCACGATTCGGTCGATCTTAATGTCGACGGAATCCTTATCTAAAGGCCCAAGACCCCACATGATTGGAATTCCTATCCATCGTGCTGAACAAAGAGCTCCAATTTTTGGGCCGGCCCTAGGTTTACCTCCTAGGGGCCTCGGCTAAAAACTATTTTGGCCATAACTTCTTCGTTACTCGCCCGATTCGATCGATCTTTATGTCCACAGAATCCTTATTTAAAGTCCTAAGACCCCTAATGATCGGAATTCCTATCCATCGTACCGAACAAAGAGCTTCAATTTTCGGGCCGGGCCCTAGGAGTACCCCTAGGGGCTCGGGGGCTAAAAAATCATCCGAAACAAAATGTTGATTTTTCGCACATTAGCACATACTCATGTATTTATGGCATTTTAAAGTGAGTTTGCCAAATTTGAAGGCCCACATCGCGGGTAAATCGGCCGAATACGCCCCAAAATAGTCACTTTTTCGCTTGTTTTGTACTCCCACGAGGTTCTCGTAAAGAAAAATAATAGGAAAAGTGGATTTTGACTTTTTGGGGGATAGCCCTAGGAATAAGGTTTCCAAAACCGCTTGAATCGGCCAAATCGGACAACTAGCCTAGAAGTTATGGCAAAAATAGTGGAACTGCGCAAAACGGGACCCGACGCAAAAACTATTTTGGCCATAGCTTCTTCGTTTCTCCCACGATTCTGTCGATCTTAATGTCGACGGAATCCTTATCTAAAGGCCCAAGACCCCACATGATTGGAATTCCTATCCATCGTGCTGAACAAAGAGCTCCAATTTTTGGGCCGGCCCTAGGTTTACCTCCTAGGGGCCTCGGCTAAAAACTATTTTTGCCATAACTTCTTCGTTTCTAGCCCGATTCGGTCGATATTTATGTCGATGGAATCCTTATCTAAAGGCCCAAGACCCCACATGATTGAAATTCCTATCCATCGTGCCGAACAAAGAGCTCCAATTTTCGGGTCGGGCCCTAGGGGTAGGGGCTCGGAGGCTGAAAAATCATCCGAACGAAATGTTGATTTTTTCGCACATTAGCACATTCACATGTATTTATGGCATTTTAAAGTGAGCTTGCGTAATTTGAAGGCCCAGATCGCGGGTAAATCATCCGAACGAAATGTTGATTTTTTCGCATATTAGCACATTCACATAGTAATCTTCGGCCCACGTTCAACAATGCACAGGACAATATAAATATATAGGTAGAGACTAATTCTCATTCCAATATAAACATACTTTTATATTTCTCTTAAAATTGGAACTAGCTTTTACTTTTCAGCAAGCTTAGCAAATCTTTCCTTTAGAATCTTCACTCCCACGTACCTGTTAACATTCATTATATAAAAAGGAATAAATATAAATGGATGAAACAAATTCATAACAAGCACTACAAATAAAAAAGAAAAAAAAAATCGTGCACCATGGTGTTAATCAACTAGAACACTAATATTACAAACACATATGTCTATCAAATAGAAAATTTTACTCTCGTATAATTTCAAAATAAATTTGGTGCATTTATCTTTATATGATCTGAAGTTGTTATCAAATAATCCATATTGTAATACAATATGATATGCATTATCATTTGTATGCATCTTATTATATTATATAAAATGTATTATCATAAAAGATGAATATAATGATTCATTATTGTATTTGTGAAAACGCATGGGTTCATGTTTCGTCGCAGGCCCGTACCGGAGGGCAGGCACGAGAGGCTTGTGCCTTCGACACCAAATTTTTAGGGCCCATTTTTTTTTTTTTAAATAATATAGTAGTATACCAAAAAACAGCTCAAATTAAATAATTCAGACAACAACACTCAATTTAAAGTTATTGAAATATTGTTGTTTTGCCGCTTTATTAGTTTTCACATAATAAATTATGATAACTTATTAATTAATAACTTAATATATTCTTGTTGTGTGGTCAATATACTAAAAAAATTGTAAGAGGGATAATGACAGTATTCAAATCCACACACAGACATACATACCTCCCAAGCATCATGACAGTTGCTTGAGGATTAGTTCCAGGAGAGGCATAAAATGTGGACCCATCGACAACACGCAAAGCATCAACTCCAATAACTCTATAATCGGAATCCACCACCCTCCCAACTTGACAGCCTCCATGATAATGCCAAAGGGTCCTAACAGTTTGCCTGCAATACTGCTCCAACGACGTCGTGTTGTTTGGGAGAAAAGGTAGTGAAAAATTATCATACCTGAAGGGAGCAAATGCCTTGGATTTGCTTGCACTTGCAATCACTTTCAAGCCATAAACACATCGTTGTAAGTCCTTGAGATTCTCGAAGTAGTTGAATCTTACATAAGGATTATCATTAGGATTGGTTGTATTGAGCCTTAAGTAGCCTCTAGAGAGAGGTCCCTTCACTTTGGCCAAAATGAAACCCCCTCTCAATGCTATAGGATCTGTTGTGTCTTGTGCTGAAGCCTGTCCAATCTACATTCACAAAATTAGCGAGTTGAATATTTTCATTCTTTATAATACTGGATTAACATGTCGAGTTGCACTGCGCAATGACGAATAATTAAAGTGTTAATCTCAAGTTCAATATTAATTTGCTCGTGACACTTATAGAGATTTGAGTAAATTGCAATTTAATACTATCTGTGTCTCGTTTAACGTATCTTGTTTTCATTTCTGACGTCCCACTCAACTTAGCATGTTTCCTTTTTTTTTTGGCAAAGATTAATCTTACTACACTCACTAACCCACTCAAATTTACCTTTATGAATATCTTTGGTGGTGGTTTGTGCACCACTTGCTTTTCTTATCTAATCGTCTTAGTGGCAGAGGCCACTAGATTATCTTTTTTCTTTTTCTTTTTTCTTTCCTTTATTAGCCCTCTTTTAAATAGGTTCTTTTTTCGTTTTTTTTTTTTTGTAATTTTTCTTTATTCCATTTTAATAATAATCTCAAATTACGAACAATATTTTAGGATTTAATTAATATTTGTACAGTAGTCAACTTTGGAACAGTGAAAATGCACTCAAAACCATTTGATTATCAACAATTAAATATACCCTTTACATCTAATCCCCTTATACTTAATCTCTGTATCGAAAGAAATAAATCAAGTTGAACTGGTCGGTGGGAGTACTTAATACAATAACTATTTACCTATATTGATATATACGCCATGCCATAAAACTAATTCACGTATTTTATTTGTTATTTTATGTTTAACATGTCTGAATTATTTGTTTTTTCTTTCTTTTTGTTGACATTTCGGATATAGTCTTTCAAATAGAGATTATATTATAGTATAAATTATTTATGTAAAATATATAAATTGTAATCAAACTTGGCACTAGACTTTTGATGAATCTTAAAGATTGAGATAAATAATTATTAATTTGGATTAAGAAATTTTAATTAAAAATTATTGGATCCCTACTGAAATTAATAACTATTGATTAGGAGCTATAAATTATAACTAGTGTATTGCCCGTCGAAAATCGACTAGAGATCATTATTTAATAAAATAAATAAAATCCAATATAAAATAACATAAGAAAGATATTTGTTGCTTTTATTTTTTCATTTTTAAGTTTTTCAATTAAAAATTATTTACATATATACCCGTGAAAAAAATTAAAATTTAATTCACCCCCATTTTTATAGATAATTTTCACATGTTTCTTAACTTTTTTTAACTTTTTTTAAATATTTTCTATAGGATTTAGGTGACGCTATATATCCTACATTATGATATTTACATGAAATTAGTTGAACTAGCCGAGGCATGTCTATCCCCAAAGTTTTGGGTCAGAATCGGCCCGTCGTTGACCATTTCTATGGGCACCTCTAATATAAATAATACAAGGTAAAAAATATTAAATTTCAAGTATAAGTATTAATTTATAAAACTCATTTAAATTCATAAATTATTTAAATAATTAAATATCTGTAATGATAATAAGCTATTTGTCTCAATAAAAACTCCAACATGTGTCATTTTAACGTTAGAAAATATACATAATAATTTATTATATTTTATACTTTTATTCGGACAACTAATAAATTAATCAAATTAAATATTGTAGTGCAAAGGATGTGAAAATACGCAATGACTATAAGAATTTATAGACTTTTCATTATAGGTGGAGTTTCATATAAAATCGATGTGGGATGGAAGATTTAATTATTATTAATTTAAAAGCTTAATTTATGTAATAATTCAAAAAATTGGAGAGATAAATATATGAATGAATGGATTAGATGAGTGCCACATAGGAGAGAGACAATGTACGTTGAATTTTCAACATTTGAATTATTAAAATCTTACGACTTTTGGTTTGTGGATTTTTCTTGAATTTTTGAGTTTTTGCTAAGATATCATGTTGGAGATATGATTAGCCGTGTAATGATGTGAATTGAGTTGTTAGGTTTTTTTTAGTATTAAGGTTGTCGTTGTTAATTTTACTTTAGGTTTTGGGTACACAACTTAATGTATTCACCGTTAATGTTCAGGTTTTCGTTTTAATAATAGATAGCTAGATAGATATATACATAGATATTAAAGAGCATACCTCAGGAGAGAGCATGGTATATCCGCCGGTGAAGTTCTCTCCGCTAATGGCTTCAATGATGTTTCCATATCGAGTTATTCCGACCACCTGAACCAGAGAAACCTCCACTGTAATAGGTGATGGCACATATATTGCGTTCATTGGGTTGTCTCCCATGCCTTGGCCCACTAAAGGTTGGTCCAAAACTAATGATATATTATGGGCCTTGAGATGGGCTGATGGGCCTATCCCACTTAGCATTAATATTTGTGGGCTTCCAAGAGCCCCAGCTGAAACTATTATCTCATTCTTGGGGCCTTCTTTTAAGTATGCTTTGTGCTCATTCCCAGAAGCATCACTGAATACCACCCCATGAGCTAACGGCATCTTCTTCCCTATTCAATAAAAGGAAAATAGAAGAAGACAAAGAATATAGAAAGAATTAACAATCTTTTACTCCTCCCTCCACTAAGCTACTATTCGGCACGAGAAATAAGAAAATACTCCCTCCGACCCCCATATTTATGCATAGTTTTAGGAGCTACGAGTTTTAAGAAAATTCTGGAAAGTAAAATGTAAATCGAGAAAAAATAGCTGTAAGTGGAGATGGGGTTCCACATTATAAGGATAATAAATGAAACAACTATTTTTCAAAATGGACTATGCATAATTTTGAGGGACAAACGAAAAAGGAAAACTATGCATAATTTTGGGGGATGGAGTATAGGATTAAAGGATAAAAGAGAGAGTGAGTGGTGAATCCCACAATTTTCTCGTGTGACAAAGGGATTTCCTAATTTGGATTGAAACATTATCAATGGTACAATCAAAGTTCCATTATCATTGGGACGAGGGAGTACATTGCAAGTAATGAGTGTTTACTTTTTATGCTCTGAAAATTTTCAACTAGTGTCCTATCCTATCCTTTGCGTAACTAGTAATTATTGCTTATTTATATTGAAATAGACTATGTTCTCTTTGATTGATAAATTTTATTACGGAAAAAAAGAGATTAAAAAAATTCTCACTTCAAGTACTCAAAATAAATAAATAAATAAAATAAATTCTCCCTTCAATTTTTCATTTTCTATAAAACTAATTTCCCGATTTCTTATTCATAATTTTCACTCCAGTGAGGAATAATATAATCACTAGTGATGAATAATATAATCACTCTTTGGAGTGAAATGAGTAATACTCCCTCCCTCCGTCCACGAAATGGTTGACACATTGTGGACGATACGAATTTTAAGAAAATGGTAAGTAGTAGTGAATTATAGTGAGTATTGTTATGAGTTGAGTAAGAGTCCCACAATAAATGTGAATGGAGTAGCCAAAATGGCAATCATTTCGTGGACAAACTTAAATAGTAAAAGTGACAACCATTTCGTGAACGGAGGTAGTATAATAATGTGAAATTCTTTTTTACCGAAATGAGGGATAAGAAAGGAGGGTTTTAAAGGAAGAAA
The DNA here is from genome assembly GCA_029490685.1 of Schizonepeta tenuifolia. NCBI lineage: Eukaryota > Viridiplantae > Streptophyta > Magnoliopsida > Lamiales > Lamiaceae > Schizonepeta > Schizonepeta tenuifolia. The sequence goes on from CM055957.1 coordinate 18,333, forward strand.
TCGCTTTTATCCCTTATTTTCAAATGATAAATTTATCGATCAAAAAGAACACTCCCTAATTGGAATAAGTAAGAAAGTATTCTCCCACGAAACCTAATTTAACTTACATATGTTCAAGATAAGAACTATTTAATTATTAATATTTTGTTATATATATATATATATATATATATAAACTAAAAAAGAAGAAGAACCTTATAAATAAAATAAACAAAAATAGAACACAAATGGGACACCAAAAAGTTGGATGAACGATTCCAAATATTAATTTGGGTGTGTACTAAATTGAAATGCTCGATCCCATTATTAGTGCCTCACTCATTTCTCGTTAGGGCTGCACTTCCATGCAATCGGTTCGGCCCATAAACCTGACCCGACCCAGGACATATTAAATAAAAGAAAAACGTGTACACATTTAATATATATATATATATGATAATGTGTTGTCTTTTAGTAAAGTTTAATCCTTGGCCTAGTGGTCAAGGCGTTAATTTGTCAAGTGAAAGACAAATGTTCGAATCCTTACTTAGATATTGCTCGAGTACTTTTATTTATTTATTTATTTTTTTCCTTCTCTTTTTTCTTTTTTTTCTGTTTTTCCTTTTGTTTTGAGTTTCTTTGTTTTTTTTTAGTTTCTTTTCTTTCCTTTCGTTTTGAGTTTTTATTAATTTATTTTATTAATTATTTTTATTTATAAACAAATAAAAAATTTAAAGTTATTTATTTTTTACATTTACCTTTCTTTTTCTGTTTTTTTTTTCTCTTTCTTTCTTTTTTGTTTCTTTTCCTTTCTTTTTTTATCTTTATTTATTTTCACTTATTTATAAATTAATAAGAGCTATTAGTTACTTTTTTTTATATTTATATTTTACACATTGTCATGGATAAAAGTAACAATCGTTTTACAACAATAATTACTTGATCAAATATTATCGAGAAAAAAAATAATGATTGTGAATAAAAGTAATTATTTTTCATATCAATAATTATTTTTCTTAACGACAATAATTAATTTACCAAATAACTTAAAGTACAATTTTATCGTGAATTAAAGTAAACATTATCATTAAAAAAAGTAATAGTTGTGAAATATTACCTTTCTTCAAATCCATGATTACTTTTAACCACGACAATAGTTATTTGACCAAATAACTAAACGTACAAGTTGTCATAAATAAAAATAAACATTGTCGTTAAAAAAGTAATAGTTATAAAACATTATCTTTCTTCAAATCAATAATTACTTTTCATCACGACAATGATTATTTGACCGAACCTTTCTTCATATCAATAATTATTTCATCACGACAATAATTATTTGACCGAATTACTAAAAGAACAAGTTGTTGTGAATAAAAATAACAATTTTCGTTAAAAAAAGTAATGATTGAGAAACATTACATTTCGTCATTCAATAATTAATTTTCTTAACGATAATAATTTCTTACCAAATAATTAAAATACAATTTATCGTGAATAAAAATAAACATTGTCGTTATGAGAAGTAATAGTTGTGAGAAATGTCACATTTTTTTCATAACAATAATTATTTTTCATTGATTTCATTTTAACAATTTACTTTTCATCATGGAAATTACTACTTAAAATTATTTTTATTTTTAAATAAAGATACAAAAAAAGATAAGTAAAAAGAAAGAAAAGAAAGAAAAAAATTCAAGGAAAGAAACCAAAAAAGAATAAAAAAAAGAAACAAGACGAAAAGAATTAAAAAAAACTGAAACCAACCAAAATTACCTTTTTTCATTTGTATTTTTAAATAAACATGCGAAAAAGAAAAAAAAAAGAGAAGAAAAGGTAAAAAAGTAACAAAGGAAAGAAATGAAAAGAAGAAAGAAAAAAAAATTAAAATAAAAAAACTAGAGGGAAAAAGAAGAAAGAAAAAAAAGTAAAAAAAAAAAGAAAAGAAAAGAAAAGAAAAGAAAAAGAAAAAGAAAAAGAAAAAGAAGAAAAACGAAAAAGAGGCGCTCAACTAGAATCGAACCACTGCCATCAAGCTAGGGAGAGGCACTGCATCCACGGCATCAACAAGGATATTTTAATATGCCTTCAGCTATAATGTATATAGAATGTGAAAACCGGTTGCATAGTTGTAGGGAAGTTTTGGCCTTCTCATTATCCATATTTAACTAGTTTTTCTGTTATATTTTTTATCATTGGTCCACCAAATATGTATCACATCGGTATTTATAACTTTACTTACATTATAAGTAAATAAAATCCAGAGTTCATTTCGCACGAATTGGAACTAAATCTAGTACTTTACAATTTAACTGCTCTTTTCGTATCTTTTTATTAAGTCTATTTTACTTTATTTGAACGTATCATATTAAATTCATTTTTTAAAACGAAAAGACACCAAATAATAAATACCCACTATAACTCATAAATTACCATATATACCACTAAAAAGCAACTAACTCAATTCTCTTTCCTACTTGATATTACAAAAATATCACGAAAATTACTTTTTTTTAACTTTATTATAAACAACTTTTTTTTAATATATGTGTCCAGCCAAATAGTATTAATAAAAAGATACGGGGAGGGATAAATTTTCCCAAGAAAAAAGTATTAATCGCGACTCGCGCATAAGTTTAAAGTAGATATTCTTCAATAAATTAGAAGTTTCTAAAGCAAATGATTTTGCGATGAATCAGTATTTTCTAATTTTTGTGATAATCAATATTTTTAATGAGTTAAAACTCGAATTAATTATTATCGAACAAAGAAAGTACGAAACACAGTGCTTTCCGAGTTTCACATTTTTATAGAGAAGGGAATGTTTAGAGATGGCAATGGATTCCAGATCCGGTCCAGATGTGGTGTTCTAAATTCATTTTTTAGAATATGGACATAAAAAATTTGGATCCGATGGATTTGGATCGGATCTGGACAAAGTGTCGAAAAAATAGATCTGGATCTGAATTTAAATTTTCAGATCCAGATCTGATCCAGATCCATTCTAGGACCTGATCTATAGTATATGTATAAATATATTTTTTCATTTATATATATATATATATATATATTTTTTAGTTTTCTTTGTAAGTCTTATTTAATTTATATTCTCATTCTAAGATTAATTTTGAAGAATGAAGACTTGAAGTCTTATTTTGGATTATTGTAATGATGTATATGGTTTAATAACTTAGTTTTGAACTTTTAAATTATTGTAGAATGTTATATATAGTGTTTCATTCTTGATAGTTTGCATTAGAAAAAAATAAAAGTAAACATACTATGGATCTGGATCTAGATCCGAAATCTGTGGATCTTATGAATCTGAATATGGAATTAATTTTTTGGATCCAATGGATCCGGATCGGATCTGGACCAAACATTCAAAAATCGGATCTAGATCTGGACTAAACAAAACCCGGTCCAGACTCGACCTATTGCCATCTCTAGCAATGTCGTTGCCGATAGGATGGCAGAAGCTAATGTTGAATCCGGTTGGTGGACATTTCATGATGACAAGATCAAGAATGCAATCTACACAGATACTTTTTGTCTTTCGTTTGTTAGATATATATAGGTTGTTCAGAAGTTTTAATCACTCTGTTTCTTTGATTTCTTTCCTCTATTTTTCGTAACTATTTTTGTTGATTTATTAATAAAATTCAATTTGAAATATTATTAATTAATTTTTGAACAATTAATTACTATTAAGTAAAGTTTTCATAATTTATCATTAAAATTTAACAATTTATAATTAATTTTATTAATCTGTATTTAGAATTAATTAAATATTAAATTAAAAAAACTTGAAAATATGAAAACATATATAGTACATACCTTGAGTGGTGAATAAAATTTTCTGCACCGTAGCATGCAGCAGCACGGTAAGTCCCTTTGGATTTGCATACTTCAAAATCAGATCCGCCGCGGTGTGCCGCCGCTCCTCGCAGTCAAAAATGGTGCCACCAATCTTTGTCCCAATCAAATGTTCGTACGTAAAACCATTATCAGGAACAACGCCAGCCTCCAATAGTCCGTCCCTCACCGCCGACTGCCACTGCTTAACCGCCGGTTCAAACGCCACGGCCTTCTCCACCCACCGGTACGACTCCTCAACCAGCCGGTAATCCCACCCGGCGGAAGCCACGTAGCTGGCGGAGGCGCGTGAGTAGAATCCAGCATTGATACAGCTGCCGCCGCCGAGTACACGGGCGCGTGAGTTGACGACACCCTCTTCTGATATGAAGCGTTGAGCCGGGGAAGAGGGAGAGAGATCCAAGAGAGCTTTACCGAAGGCGGAGAGATAAGTGATGCTGGGGTTGCCGTAAGGTGAGCCACCGCGTTCGAGGACGAGAACGTTGGCGCTTTGCGAGAGCGTGGCGGCGAGTGCACAGCTCGCGGTGCCGCCTCCGATTATGATGTAGTCGTAATAGGAAATTAGTGGGGCTGAGGTTGCCTGGTGCATGAAATTTTCATATGGACCTAAACAACACGTTAAATATACTTATTTTCGTAATATAATTTATAACTTTTGGTATTCATATACCACTATATTAAGTATCGCTATGGATATAGATATCAAATATCACGTATGAGTATAAAATTAAATTAGCAATGTCTATGATATATTGAAAATATCGAAAATATCAAATAGAGATGAAAGTAGAAATATGAGTCATATACTAGCATAAATTAGGAGTTTAAAATTATTTTGGGCCACTAATTTAGGGTCGTTTGCAATTTTGGGCCACTATCTTATGGACCGACCAAATTGGGCCATTTAATCGTGAAATGATAAATACAAATCAAACAAGATTGTTACACTCATTGAGTTCACCAAATATTTAACAAAGAAAGTTGTTAAACCTGCAACTCCATACATATATCCAAGTCCACAATTAGCCCATGGACCAAAATTTGGCCTAAAACTGCCAATTTTAATTTTGAATGGTCTGTTTTGATTAGTTCGTAAGATAGTGGTCCAAAAGTGTAAACTGGCCTAAATTAGTGGCCCAAAAATATTATGAATTCAAAAATTAGTGTATTAAGATAGAGCTAATTGTTAAAAGTGGACCGTAACTTTCATTTTTTTTAGGAAACGAACTATATGTTAGGTAATTTGAGAAATATCATCCTATTCTGGGCCCAAAATAATTTATTTGGGCTTTTTAACACGTGATACACACGTGAGCGGACACACGGAGCCCGAATTCTACGTGGGCGTGCCACGTCACCTTATTTTTCCAACTCAAACGATTGCAGCCTAAACATATACTTAAAGAAAAACTCGTCTCTCATCTCCTACTGCATTTTCACTTGAGCCTTAACTTCGTACAACTCCAATTTTCACAGCAGCTTCCCTCATTCAATCCAATCTCCAGCACAGCGACAATCTCCGATGGATCGGGAATGTCACTGCGAAAAGCTTAGTTTCGCACATCTTAGACTCCTACAAATCTAGGGAGGAGATGTGATATGCCTTGTAAGTTTTCGACTAAAATTTGAAATGTCTTAAATCATTTAAGTTGGCAAAATAAGGTTACGTGGCACGCCCACGTAGGATTCAGACTCCATGTGTTCACTCATGTGTGTATCACATGCCAAAAAGTCCAAATAAATTATTTTAGGCTCGAAATACGAGTGTGAGTGCAAAAAATGAAAATTTTAGTACTATTTCTCAAATTTCTTAACATATAGTCCATTTCCTAAAACAACTGAAAGTTACGGTCCGCTTTTAACAATTAGCTCAATAAGTTTATCAAAGATATATACTAATAATATACTCAAAACAAGATATGAATATATGTCATATTGATACCCATACTTGATATACGTATATGGATACCAAAAACACCCCTAAATAATTTTTAAGAAAATCAAGACTATTACGACCTTGGATGGAAATGTTAGTATTTTCACTTCAGTAAAAATGTGTTTTGTATACAGGGTTTTGAACCAAATACAATTGTGATTGGGTTCGATTCAATTTTATCGAGTCAAACTTCGAACTTTACGTACCGAATACTTTGAAGAGTCATAGTCTTAATCAAGCCCAAACAAATTTTTGAAATTTAATTTTAAACTATTAATTATTTATTTTTCTTTTATTGACGATAATGGAATATATATTCATTAATATTTACTCTCCGTCCAGGAAATGGTTGCCACATTTTAGACGACACGAGTTTTAAGAAAATGGTAGGTTGTAGTGAATTATAATAAGTATTATTGTGAGTGGAGTAAGGGTCTCACAATAAATGTGAGTGGAGCAGAAAAAAGTGGCAACCATTTCATGGACAAACTTAAATGGCAAAAATGACAACCATTTCTTGGGAGAGAGTCTGCTTAGAACTGTGCAAGAACCTAGATTCTAGACTCGATTAAAGACAGAGCTTTTTAAGAGGCTAGATGGAAGAACAGGAGGAGGTGTGGACACTCAACTTTTACTGATTCTTCGACTTGGTTGTTCTTGCTCCAGAGAAAGATTTAGCTTGAATTGGTCGTCTGCTGCTTTGTGCATATTGGTTTTCTCTCTTGTAATCTCTCTACATTCTTCAATGGGAAGACCTCAATTTATAGAGAGGGAGATCAAATTAGCCGTTGGAAAGAGTCGTTTGATCTCTGTCAAAAGCATGACACTCCACCTGCTCCAGTGCAAACTTTTCTAAAATGGTAACTGTGACTGTCATTTTATGCGCGTCTCAGCGGTCGGTCCATTTATAGTCTAGGCTGTCTTGTGCTTCCGAGTAGATTTGAAATTGGACTTCAACTCTTCTGCCTTCAACGTCTTCAAAGTCTTCTCTTCTCAGCTTTGTGATGTCTGACTTCAATACAACTTCTATTCATGCTTGAACTGCACGGTTCAGTTATGGAGTCAAACTGAGTTCTGGTCTGACTGACTAAGTTCCTTTCGAACTATCTTCTTCAGTCTGGCTGACTTCTTCTCCTTGAATCCTGTAAAGATAAAAATCCATATGCTCAAACATTGAGCTCTAGCTAAGTTAAGACTGAAGGCTTTCATCCACTCGGTTGGAGTCACTTGTGTTTTGAGATAAATCACAACTTTTACTAATTTTAACATACCTCTTATGTATTTTAGATATTTTATCCTTTATCCATCAATTTCATCCCAAGTGAACAAAATATAAACATTGTGGTCCCCCCTCGAAAGTAGAGATAAGTATATTATCACTCCACTTATGGTCCCACAATAAAATATAAATTTATACCTCATAATATTATCTCTCCATTTAAAAGTATAAATTTATTATTCCCAAGTGAACACATCCTTAAACTATTTGTTTTTTCGCGCAACAAAGTACGCAGATGTAGTGATGCATGTATATTCTTTTTACATTTCCTTCATACAAAAAAATGATACTTCTACTTAGTGACAATATATTATTTTTGCATGTAAAATGCATTATTTATATATTATTAAAGATGTATTACTCCCTCCATTCACAAAATAGTTGCATACAGGTTTTAAGAAAATAGTAGATAATAGTGAATTATAGTAAGTATTATTGTGAGTAGAGTAAGGGTCCCACAATAAATGTGAGTAGAGTAACAAAAGTGGCAACCATTTCACGGACAAACTTAAATGGCAAAAGTGGCAACCATTTCGTGGACGGAGGGAGTATTATATAAGTTTTTTTTTTACATGAAGAAGGAGAATAATGGGACGAGACCTCACTGCATACAGACTGAAACCGCACTGCTTGTGTGTTCTCTAGGGGAAATTATATAAGTTGATTACATCTACATTCGTATTCTTACAAATAACACCTGTAAATAATTAATACTAGTACCTATTTATTTTAGACAAACACTCGTGTACAAGTTTGCATGGTGTAGATAGGCCGACCCGCCGCGACCCGACTCAGCCCACGCTCTCGTCCGACCGCGCGAGATCCACTCGTCTCGTGTGGACATAACGCGCCTATATATATATATTTAATTTCCAAATTTTTTTCCCTCCCTTTTCTTGTTTGCCGCTTCTTCTTTGGTCAAGATTCAAGCGAGGGGAGCCGAAGGCCTTAGAACGAGCCCAAAAATCCAATTATTGTCCGACGATTATTCTTATATAGTAATCAAAGCGAAGAGGGAGCTGTAAAATCGAAGCCAAAGGCGGAGCCGTAAAATCAAAGCCGCAGGTCCCGCCGGAACAAAAAATCTGTAAATTCAAACAAGGTCAAAGGGCGGGTTGACCAGGTCGGATCGGGCAGACCCATCTCCACCATGGAGATGTCTGTACAAGAGTCCATCTCTATTTATTATTCCCTCCGTCCCGTTCATAATGTAACATTTCTTTTCAGCGCGAGTATTAAGAAGAAGAGTATTAACAATAATGATGGTAATTAGTGTAGTAATAAAGTGTTATAAAATATTTTTAAAGTAAATAAAGTGTTGTTGATGTGATATAAAGTGATTTTAAAGTGAAGTGCTATTATTGTAATATAAAGTGAGTTTAAAGTGAATAAAGTGGATAAAATGATTTTCTAATTATTTTTATTAAAAAAATATTACAAGATAAATGAAATATCCCCGACCGCTCTACCACTGAGCTACTGAGGAACAAAAGAAATATTTTATAAGAATAACAAGACAGAGAGAGTATATACTAGATGGTGGTAGGTTTGTAAGTGACATTACCATTTGGAGTTTTGCATATGTACAAACAACTCCACGCAGATAATGCACTAGGCACATGTCAGCGATATTACACAGAACGACATAGTTTCGTTCAATGAACGTGTAAAAAGCAAATTAAAGTTAAAGTGAGCATTGTCTCAAAAAAAAAAAAGAAGTTATACTGATCATTTCCCTAAAAAAATGATCATAACTATTTGGCATTCCTGTATCCTCCATCCAAATTTCAATTATTATCTATTCCAAAGATTTATCCTATAACTAATACACCATTTCTCAATGTCAAACTTCATTAAAACAAAAATATGTAAGCATACGTGTATATGGATGAAATCCTACATACACATTCGCTGCTGTAGACAAGAAATTCATTTCATGGCTTAACAAATTTGATTGAGTGAAAAGAAACAAGAGCAGACTCACTTCATCAACACATATATGTAAGGTTTTTAAGTACGTAATATATTTAATTCTAGAAAATGAGTTGTAAGAGGGTATGAATACAAATATGTGAGTGAGAGAGAGATAGAGAGAGAGAAGAGAGAGAATGAGAGAGTGAGACAGTGAGAGAGATGAGAGAGAGTTATAATGTATATACCTTCTTCTGAAGTAAAGAAAGTACGAAAGGTGATGAGCATCCTGGCCAATGCAAGAAAGAGCGATTTCCACTGCCAAAAACCCATGAATCTATCTTCTTGTGATCTCTGTTTACAATTTAGTATGGTTTTCTTTTAACTTAGTCTGAGAATGTTACCTCACTTGAGATATATAGATGGCATTTATTCGGATGGCAACGTTGCGTGTGGATTTATTGTAGCTATTATTAGAGAGACTTTCTTTGAACTTTTATATATTTTTGTTGTGGGAGTACAAAGTTAATTTAGAAATGGGAAGTACGTCTGGGTTTATAATTTTAAAAATGGACATATTCATTAATCTCTTTCTAAAGATGAGATCTAGAATACAAGTTTTAATCTATTTGGAATATTAATATAAATGAATTGATTAAATGCCTCGTTAATTGTTCTTTCATGGTATCATAGCTTTAGGCTAACAACGATGTCCCGAGTTCGAATCCCGCTAAAAACAATTCCACCCAAACTAAAAGTAAGTATTTGATGGGTCTTCTCCCTATTTGAATTCCCAACTAAAGAAAAGAATGCTTTGTCACATCCTTTTTATAGATAACGTTTCTAATTATTGATGTCTACTTATTGATGTTGTTTTATTGTCTTCTCAGTAGGGACTACTAAAATTGGATCCTCTATTGCAATGATGTCGTTATGCAATATTTCAAACCTTATGCATCTATCAAAGATAATTAAAAACTTCCAGTACCTTTCAAAAAAGAAGAAAAAAATCCACCACTAAAAATTAATATGTGAATGAAAAAAAAATTAAAGAATTAACATGTTGCAATAATCCATAGATGCAAAAGATCATATTGCACAATATTGAAGTAGAATACCAATGACTGGAATCGAATGGATATAAAAATATTTTAAATGTTTTGTTATATTTTTCTATACCGAAACTATATCTCCCTCTCCCATTGAAATTATCATTTACTCTTCGCCTCGAATATTAAAAATAAGGGAAAAAAATAGAAAGCGGATCGATCCTAGAGGCATGTTTTTGTGAGTTGGTTTTATACCATACATTCGCGCGCGCCTCCACGCACGGCGCGTGTGATGCACGTACCCCCCCCCCCCCCCCCCCCCGATTTTAATTTTTCGGTTGTTTTTTCCTTTCAAGGTTTCTGTTTAGCAAGTTTTTTTTTTTTTTAAATTACATATTTTCTTTTTCAGTTATTTTTTTCTTTTTCAGTTTTTTTTTGAAGAGCTTTTTTTTTTTATTTCCAAATTTTTTAGTAAACATTGTCATTAAGAAACGTAAGTTTCACAATCATTACATTTCGTCACGACAATGTCTACTTTTTAATACGACAAGTTCTACTTTTAGTCGAACGTTAAAGTAATTATTGTCGTTGAAAACAGTAAACTTTTTCACTAAGAAACGTAATGTTTCAGAATCATTACTTTTCGTCACGACAATATCTACTTTGGAACTTGACAAGTTCTACTTTTAGTCGAACTTTAAAGTAATTATAATCGTTGAAAAAGTAAACATTATCATTAAGAAACGCAATGTTTCACAATTATTACATTTCGTCACGACAATGCCAACTTTTGAACTTGACAAGTTCTACTTTTAGTCAAATATTAAAGTAATTATTGTCGTTGAAAAAGTAAATATTGCCATTAAGAAACGTAAAGTTTTACAAATTATTACATTTTGTCACGACAATGTTGAAAAATACGAAGATGCAAAAAAAAAAAAACGAATAGGCAAACAAAAAAGAAAAAAACGAAAAAAATAAAGAAAATGTGGCAAATAACAAAAAAAAAGAAAATCTGGAAAATAAAGTAAAAAAGAAAAAAAAATGAAAACAGAAAAAACGAAAACGAAAGCTGGAAATTAAAAATAAAAATAAAAGAAAACATACTGGAATTTAAAAAACCAGAAAAAAAAATAAATTTGGAAATAAAAAAACAAGAAAAAAGCTAGAAATTAAAAAAGGAAAAAAATAAAAAAATAAAAAAGAAAACAGAAAAGAAAAAGAAAAAGAAAAAAAATCTGGAAATAAAAAAATAGAAAAATAATCTGGAAATTTAAAAACAGGAAAAAAAAAGAACAAAAAAGCTGGAAAAAAAAGGAAAAAAAAAACTTAAACACTAAAAAACAAAATACACTAAAGACAAAAAATAGGTGGACAATATATATACAACAGTTGCACCAAAATAAATGTCTAGTGACCTTCATAGATGAGGTGGTTTGTGGCCACCATTTGAATAAAAAGATAATCTAATTTGAAAAGTCTTGATCATATTCATCAACTTTGATAAGAATTAAAACTAACATACAACCATGCATAAAGCATGTTAATTTCCATACTAAGGTAGGCATGTTCCGTACGGCGGTGTTGCGCCATTTTAGTGCGCCAGGCGGAGTGAGAGAGGAGGGAGAGAGAGCGTTGAAGTGATCAAGTGATAATGAGAGAATTAAGGGGAGCGTCAACGGCCTTGCCACTGGTGTCGTTGTGGAAATCGTAGAGCTCATTGACAGAGCTCTAATTTTCGTTGGCGCCCACCAATTTAGTGGGTGCTGTTGTGTATGCTCTTATAGTTCTAGGAATAGATTATGGATGTATTCTCTTTAATTGTAAACTTATCATTGGAATTGATAAGATAATTAAGAAAATATGGGAAAGTTTTATTATATAGTAATGGTCAGACACATTTTCAATCCCCTATTCTCTAAGGTCAAAAATAAAATTTTATCATACGAGCCGTTTCTATCACATGATTCCCTCATCTTTTATTTCTTATATCACTTGAGAAAATATTTTCACATCCCTCCAGGATAATATCATTAATAATTTGAGTGAAAAATGAATAAAGAGGGGTCATAAGGCATATTTTTTAGAAAAAGGGTCAAAAACATCATTAATATTTACTAGTATAGATCAAATAGGCCATTAATAGATACAATTAAGCCTTCAATGTTTGTAATTCTTAACATATATGCCCCTCCCTACTATTATCACTCAAAAGTCCAAACTAATTTTTTTTCCTTTTTTTATTTCAATTTTCCTTTTCTTGCTCTATTTCTTGTCGTTTTTATAACTTTGATGTTTTTTATTCCACTTGTTTCTCCGCATTCTTCATCTCTTGATTAATGTGGTTACTCAGGTCTGTTATGTTTTTCTGCCTACTGAATCGGAGAAAAAAGGGAACACTAATTTTTGTTCTACTATTTCTTTAGTCTAGCTTATAATATTTTCATCCAATTAAAACTCTATTTAACTATTTTAAAATTAACTAAACTAGCGTACAACCCGAAACTAATCTACTGGACATTTTGGGACAAAATACCCTTAATAAAACGTGGAGCAGGTCGGGTCAGGATGCGGGCAGGTCGGGTCAGTTAGGGGAGGGTATCATGCATCTGGTAAAAAATTTAGTCTTATTAGTGTCAATTGTTCCAAATTTAGTTCAATTGGGACGAAGTGTCTAATTAGTTCCACATGTTCCAAATTATGACGTGGTACTATTGGAACGAATATTCTAATTTGTTTCAATTGTTCCAAATTATGACATCGTACAATTGGGACGAATTGAAAATAATTAGATCATTTGTTCCTTTTGTACCATGTCACGAACAAAACCAAAAATTTATCAATTCCTAACCAACCTAGATCTATCAATTAAATTTACCAACATCTCACATAAATTCTGCAAATTCATCCAATTTCTCCAGAAGTTTGTAGGTCCATAACTTGAGCAATAAATGCTAATCACTTAGAAAATTAAATAAAATGAAACAAAATATGTTGTACAAAATGACGCAAGACAATACAAGAATAGAAATCAATAATCAAATCTGAATTAAATTTTGAAAATAGAGAAAAGACATAGGTTGGGGCTTTGCTTTCCTTTGTTAGAAATCCACAGACAACATCCTTCCAAACCAAAGAAATGTAAGATGAGAAGGAAGAGTTAGAGCAACCTCGCATCTTAAATAATCGGGTTCTTGCGTTGCATACTTGGGTATATACCCAAGGGATAACAGTCTTGCACAAGGCAACGACGGGGATGAGGGTGCACGAAACTTCACATTCACCAAGTGAGGTTAATTGTGAGCCCAACATCATAAAATGTTACAAACAACACTAACTTTCAATAAGTGATTGTAATACCCCGAATTTTTCTAAGTTTTTGAGTGCATTTTTAATAAGTTTACATGCCTAAATGATGTGCTTTGAGTGATAAAATATTTCTATGAAAAGAAATTTTCTTGCAAAATTACCAAAATGCCCCTATGTGCTCTTATGTGATTTTTCTCGTTTCGATTATTCGAATCGAGTATGTGCTGCATTGTTTGAGCATTATTATATGAGTTTGAGCTTGAGTTTGAATTTCGAAAAGTTCTGAGAATTTTTACTTTTTGATGAATAGTAACAATAACCAAGTTTTTCACTATTCATCGACTAATTCTGAATTTCGTCTAATTAGTGTCTTTTGAGTCTAGAAATTATTTTAAGACTTCTGAGATATGTCGAAGAATTTTCCGAGATCATTTGAGAGAAGTTTTAAAAATTATTGCTTAACGGTTTGATTAACCGAGCCATTTTAAAGTTTTTCTTCGTTAGTCGGAATTTTGATTTGAAAATTTGATATTTGGATTCCTTGATTTATTTGGTGAGATATAAGACGAAGTAGAGAGGTTTTCGTCGTCGAGAAAGAGTCGAGGAGAGAATTAAGTCATTTGAGAGATAAACGAAATAATTGGGATATTTTCTACTAGAAAACTTTTTCTTCCGGAATTTTTAGCAAATAAAAATCTGCATTCCTATCCAAATTATTGGCCAAAACCCTCCCCCACTCTCACCCTTGTGCGTGAGTCACACTCTCTCTTTCTCCAATAATTATGGTCGAACTACTCTCTATCTCTCTCGATCATTTTCCTCTCTTAATACACCAAATACATTTCCTATATCTCATAATCTAACATACATCCCTCTCTCTCATCTCTCTCTAGTCGAAACAAGCAACAATAATTTCTTTTCCTCTCATCTCTCTCTACCGTATAAACACACACACTATACACACTTGAAGAACTTCCATGAAAGCTTGAGGTCTAAGCTCCCAAAGCTTTAAAGATCATCTCTATCTTTCATCCTTGATCTAAACTAACAAGGTAATCTTCATCCTCTCAACCTTGTGATCATTTTAAGATCAAGATTCATCCTTCATTTCCCTTTCATTTTTTCGGCAGCTTGTGCCTTGGAGAGGTTATCGATTTTTGTTCTTCTTTGAGGTCTAGAAGCCGAGCTTTACAAGGTTTCGTGCATGGAAATCAAAACCAAACCTTGAGCCCTCTTTCCTCTCCAAACCGTCGATCATCGAGACTTGAAGGAGGAGAAGTTTGATTTTATTTTAAGTATGTTATTTCTTGATTCATATATATATGTATATGTATGTGGAAAAGATAAAGGAAACTATGCATGTTTACTTTATGTTGAGGCAAACCTTAGGGATATGATGACAATGATCGATGAAGATGATTAAGATGATGAGATGAGTTTTAAAAATTAAAATTGGAGTTAAAAGATGAGAAGTAAAAGAGAAGGAATTTTCTTAAATATTTCTACCTAAAAATCGAAGAAAAGAAAAGAGGAAAAGAAAGTTTGATGATTTTCTTTGATGATTGTTTGATGATTTTTTTGATGATATGTTTGATGATGTATATTTATGATGATTTGAGTGATTTATATGCATAAATATGAAGAAAGAAAATGTGGATTTTGTGTTTAAATTCTTATTTGTGGATTTGATGATGTTTTTGATAGATATAAGT
The DNA here is from genome assembly GCA_029490685.1 of Schizonepeta tenuifolia. NCBI lineage: Eukaryota > Viridiplantae > Streptophyta > Magnoliopsida > Lamiales > Lamiaceae > Schizonepeta > Schizonepeta tenuifolia. The sequence continues at coordinate 33,384 of CM055957.1, forward strand.
ATATAGAAGCATGAAAATAAAAGGGCGGGCGCATGAGATACACTAGCGGGCGCGTGTCTTTCACGCGCGGTGCGTGTAGCTCACGCGCCAATTTTTTATTTTTATTTTTATTTTTGTTTTTATTTATTTATTTTTCTGGGCGATTTTTTCTTAAAACACGGTGCATCTAGATACACCATGTGGTGCATCTAGATACACTGTGTGGTGCATGTCCGATTTTTTTTTCAGTTTTTTTTTAACATTTTTTTCTCGGCTCCGCCTTAAAGCATAGTGCATTTTCTTACACCTAGCGGTGCATCTGATTACATTGTCCCGTGCATATCAGTACACGTAGTGGTGCATCTCATGAACCACAATGTGGTAGATGCACCACACTTTACAATGAGATGCACCACAACGTGAAACTAGATGCACCATACGTTGACATGAGATGCATTCAGCTTTATGGAAAAATCAAACCGCAAAAAAAAAAAAAATGAAAAATTTTCGTCCGGATGCACCGCCCTTTTTAGCGAGATGCAACAGATGAGTGGCTGAGATTGATTCTCATTTCTTAGGATAAGGGTCATTCTTATATATATGTGAAGATGATGAATATGTAATGACATAGATGATTTTAAGTGATGTATGATGATGTTGATGATTTTGAATGATCTATGATGATCTTGATAAATTTTAAGTGATTTAGGATGCATGAGAATTAAGAAATAAAGTGATATTAATTTTTATGAATTTCTATGAAAAAATTCGATGAGTATATAAAAATAAAAATAAGTTTTTGATATTCTTGAAGAACATGAAGATATGAAGATGAGTTCACAATGTTCTTGGTGAATTTTTGAAGATTTGAAAATGGAATAAAATAATTATTAATTATTATTATTTTTAATAAAAATTGAAATAAATTAATATTTATTAAGTGGATGGATTTCATTGATATAATGATGAAGTTATAGATTAAAAGAGATTTTTGAGCATGTTTAGAGTTAATTGAGAAGAATAAAAATTTATGAATTTTTTTTTGATCCATATATAAAAAGAAAGAAAAGAAAGAAAAAAAAAGAAAATAATAATAGTTTTTGAGAGATGAGTTAAATGTAGAATAAATCAAAAAAGAAATTTATTTGAGAAGAATATGAATATTTCGACGGAAATGAAGAGTAAAATGTATAAGTTATGATGTTTGAGTATTTTAAGTAATAAAAGAAAAATAGAATATTGATATTAAAAATTATTTGAGGAGTAATAGAGTTTAAAATAAAGGAAATTGAATTTTCTATGAAGAAATGTCCTAAAAATCGAGTATATGAGCTAAGAGATGAGTTTTACGTATTTGAGTACGTTTATTTATTTTGATTGAAAAATCGATCAAAAGAAATTTTTAGAAGAATAATAATAATAACTTGAATATTCAATTTAGTGGAATATTTTCCTAAAAATTAGAAATTTCAATTGATATGAGTTATAAGATTTGGTGTTTACATTGTTGAGTATGTTTGAAAGTTTGAATGATGATTCTATGAGATGAAGTATTAATTTGCATAAATTAGAGTTTGAAAAACGAACAAGTTTGCATGTTAAAATGAGAAAAACGAGTTTGATGAGTTTTAATACTTAGAAGTTGAGTTTTTGATGTTATGTGGAGTATTGAGTGATTAGATGATGATATTTGAGTAAAAATAATCAAGTTTGCTTTTTGAATCATTGGAATCGGAGTTAAAATGTAGAAGTTATCGAGCATTGAAGTTTAAAAACGAAAAATCGAGTTTTTATTAAATAAAAACGAAAATTAAGAGTTTTTAATCGAGAAAAAGATTAAATAATATTATTTGGAGTTGAGTTATCAAGTTGAGAATTTATACGAGCATAAACTCGTATTTTTAGAAGTAATGACGTAGATTAAAACCGAGAAAATTTTTGTGGAAGTTTTGAATTTTAAATTCAAAATTATTATTATTTAATTTATTAAAAGTCTAACGAAATTATTTTCGTTAAAATCCGAAGATATAACTATAATTTTCTACAGTTGAAAAGATCCGAAAATATGCTCAACATACATCTCTGAAAAGTGCCTGGGACGTTGCATAGACCGAAAGACATGCTGCGGTACGCAAACATTCCAAATGGGCAAGTGAAGGTAGTCTTATCCATATCCTCTTCGGCGACCCATATCTACATGTAGCTTGAATACCTGTCCAAGAAGCAAAAGAACTTGTTCCCAGCCAATCTCTCCAACATCTCATCAATAAAGGCAAAGGAAAATGATCCTTCCTCGTTGCCTTGTTGAGCTTGCGATAGTCAACGCACATCCTCCATCCGGTTTGCAATTGAGTAGCCACCATCTTATTCCTTTCATTGGCAACCACCTGAATTCCTAACTTCTTGGGCACCTTTTGCACTGGACTGACGCATTGATTGTCTGGAATCGGGTAGATAATGCCCAAGTCCAGAAGTTTAAGTAATTCCTTCATCATAACTTCCTTCATCGCTGGGTTCAACTTCTTTTGGGGATCCCGAACTGGCCTTGAATAATCCTCAAGCCTAATATGGTGTTGGGAAATGGTCGGACTTATGCCCTTGATGTCGGCTAGAGTCCATCCAATTGCCTCCTTGTAACACTCTAAGACTGCCCGGACTTGCTCCTCATCTTCTTCGCTTAGCCTTGCATTGATGATAACTGGTAACGTATGGTCCTCGCCCAAGAACATGTACTTCAAATGATCTTGGAGAGGTTTTAACTCAAGCTTGGGTGCCTTGACCAGTGATAGCACCAACCTATCCTCTTGCCTTATACTGGGTATAGTAAGCTGTTGTAGTCTTGGTTCTCTTTCTTCTTCAGCCCTTAAATAATTCAGAGCTTGAGCAACTTGAAACGAGTTATATGGACTCTTCTCCATTCCAATAAGAGGGACTGCCTCTTTCACCACTTGATCAATGTGATCAATCGCCTCGACCATTTCAGTGTCTGGTGGATGCTCCATTGCCTTGAAAATATTAAACGTAATTTTTTCTCCATCGAACTCACATGTCAATTGCCTAGTGTTGCAATTGATCCTGGTCTTAGCTGTCTTCATAAATGGTCTTCCCAACAACATTACCGATGCGTTACCTCCCGTCATGCCCATGCTGAGCACATAAAAATCTGCTGGAAAGATCAAATCTTCTACTTTGACTAGGACATCTTCCAGAATGCCCTCAGGTTGCACTTGTAACTTGTTCGCCAATTGGATAACCACCCTAGTGGGTCGTAGTGGTCCCATAATATCTTCATCATACATGGACAAAGGCATGAAGTTGATCGACTCGTCCAATTCCAGCATGGCTTTCTCAATCTTCATGTTTCCAATTTCGCATGGGATAGTGAACATGCCGGGATCTCGACACTTCTTGGGCAAATTCCTCTTGATAACTGCCAACACATTCTCCTCCAGGGCAACTCTTGCTCCATCATAATTCTGCACCTTCTTTGGGCAAAGATTTTTTAATAACTTCGCGCATTTGGGCATGCTGCGAAGTGCCACCAGAAGAGGTAGGTTTATCTCAACCTTCTTGAAAATGTTTATCATATCGGCCACCTCATCATCCATCTTAGTCCACTTCAACCTACCTGAAAAAGGTGCTCGAATAATGGTTGTAGGTTTGACATATTTAGGCTCGGGAGATACCTCTTCATCCTCATCATTCATCTCCTCATTCTCCTTTTTCTTCTCCTCGACGTTTAACTCTTTCTCCTTGGGCAAAAGAGTTTTAGAATCCGGCATCTGAACTTTCTCGAGCAACCTTTCTGTCACAGCCCCAAATCCCGAGGGACGGCAAAGCTGGGGTGTGACTAGGGGTTGGATTAAAGAAGCGGGGAAGAAGGGGGAATAACTGAATAAATGCATTAACCAATAATAATAGATGATATCTATGAACTGATTCCATTACCAAAAGAGAGTCGATCTCGAAGGATCGCTCGACGAAGTTGTTTTCAGAGTATACTAGGTTTAAAGTACGAAACTTAAACCGAAAAGTTATACAACAAAAAGTGAAGTAGTTTGCAGCGGAAAAACGTAGAATTGATTACACTATTCTTCTTTCCTATATACAATCTCTACTCAACCTCCGCCGCCTTCGTCACTCAACCTGCACATTTATAAATACATACAGGGCTAAGTATAATCATACTTAGTGGGCACAATGCCAAAAACATATCATAAGCTTATAGATTAATCAGGCATTCTCAAAGTAACACAACGGGGTTTTCCTTTCAAAGGCCCGTGCTTACTAAACATTTTCTTTTCATAAACATAGCTTGTACAAGCATTTTACTGTTGTTACGTTTAACTTGCCTAACTTCTGTTTCAACGCCGGGAGAGAGTATACTTCTCCCGCGCACGTTTCTCACCGTAGCTGGCTATTCCTCAACAGAGTACCACACACAACGGCTACCGTGTACACTAACTCTGGAAAATCCTTCCGGTTAACTCAGAATCCGATCGATTAGTTGGCGAACCAACTCAGAATGGCACAAAAGAACTCACAAAAATAAATTCTTTTATGCACTGATAATCACTTTCAGAACATACTTATAAAGCAATAAGTAAATATTTTGAACAACGCTCACTTTATTTTGTTATATAGAAAAGCCCACCTTAGCCGGTTACAGAACAAACACAAACTTCTGTCTTTGGTCTTCCGTCCTATCTTCTAATTTCGACTTCCTCCTTTGGTCACAAACATTCAAACTTTAGTAATTGTCCGAGACAATTAAAGAAAAAGAAAATCGAATTCGGTTAAGTCTTTTAGGCGTTTGCACTTTAACTAACCCCTTTTGGTTTAAAAAGAAACGAGACTCGGATACATCTCGTTTAGAACTAACTCGGTTGCTTACTCAAAATTTAGATTAGTTAAAACGGAAGTCGATAACTCTTAACGACTTAAAAGTTCTTAAGGAATTAAGTTGAAAAAAATTCAACTTAAGAAAATGAGTTTAGAATTTTTCCTGCACAAGTCAGTAGGTTTGGAGCCTTTACAGAACAGAGAATTTTGAAACAGGGGGTGTGCCTTATGTCAAAAGAAAGACACGGAAGTCTACTTTATTGTCCAATTTACGGATCTTGATTTCGTTAAACGAGAAAAGAGTTATGGCTGTTTCCGTGAAGGGTGGCAAAACTGGCCGAGAAACCCTAGACGTTTAAAAACTCGACGCATGTTTTCCTAGGTTCGATCAATGCTATACAACCTTTATGTGCACGAAATTTCCATCAATTTACAGTCAAGTCACACAATCATTTAACGTGAATACTTTCACGTTCTTCGATTAAAAATACTATGAGCAATTCTCGTCTTTTCAATTAACGAAAACACTTAGCAAATTTCGTTTCAATTTCAAATCACAACTAACTTCTAACTTCTATTTCATAACTTATATGAAATCATCATTAACTACACTCATGCTTATTAATCATCAACCAACTCAAATCAATCAACATATACTCATAATTATTTAACACGTCATTTTTATCGAGCAACGAACGTCGTTGTCAATTTTTCCAAACATTTTTATAAAATCTAACAAAATCATACTAAGTACATATCATCATGCTCATCCATAACATATAAACCATAACATCAATTAATAACATATAAAGTCTCGTTTTCTCATTTCTTCTTTTACGAACTTACTTACTTTCTTCCATTTTTAAAGTTCTACTAATCCAATTCAAACCAAAATAGTTTCTATCATCTTTATACTTAACAAAGATCATATTAACATACTAACATCATTATAACTAATACTTACTCAATTTACGTCATTTTTATCGGTTCAAGAACTCGATTTTTCAAAGTTGTTAGTTAATTCTCAATTAATTCAACAACAAACCTAACACATGTACAATCACTAATATTCGATTAGTTTTCTCGTTCTATTTTTCTATCGACAATTATGTTCGATTCTTCGTCTCTTACAAAAAGTTCGACATTCTTAGAATTCATTCAAACTTTCAAATTATCATCATTAACTACTTAGATTAACTAATATGCAATCCAAAAACTTATATCATAATCAAAACTAATTCTATCGACGATTCTTCGCCTCCAACGATTTCGCTTTTATTTTTAGAAAAATCTAATTTAATTATATGATCAACTACATGCTTCCTACATCTTAAATATAACAACACATCATCAATATCACAACAATTTCTCATTCAAAAACCTACTTCATCTTCTCTTACAAAATTATTTTTATTTTAGAAAATCCTCAAACAATTCATGCAATCATCATTCATTGCATGCAAAACATAATCTACAAACCATGCATCTAAACTCAAGCTCAAACCTTATCTAAATGAACTCAAAATTTTCGAAAGAAACAAGAACATATATTTCGAAAATTACCAAATAAATTCTAACATGATTTATACTTGATTCAAACCACGGAAACTCATTCCTAAGCATAAATAATCATGTAATAAACTTAGAACATCAATCCTATACCTCTTACAATTTTCGAAATTTTCAAGAAATTAAAGAGATGGATTTTGTTTGGTTGGAATTAAAGAGGAAGTTCTAACCTTATCAAATATGCAATCGGAATTGACTTTAATCGAGAATCGAAAGACTTATGAGCTTCAAAGAGCTTGAAGAAATGAAGAACTTCTTGAAGAAAACTTGAAGATCTTGAAGAACAAGAGAGAGACGAGAGAAAAGAGAGGTGGGGCGGTTTTGGGAGGTGAGAGAGGGAGAGAGTTGTGTGATATTTGATAATCTCAAGATATTATCAAGAGAGAGAGAGACGGTTGGGGGGGGGGGGGATTTAAATCCAAAATATCTCATTTTACGGGTCTAATACTGCATACTAAAATCGATTAATTAATTTCTTAGACGGTTACATTTTCGGTGAAAACTAATACGACCAATAGATTGGAAATAATTTACTTAGTCGGAAAGGACGATTCAATTTCCGAAATTCATCGAAAAGTCGAGACGTGACAGTCCAAATTTTGCCCGGAAAAATAAATAAAACTGACTTTTACCATTAGACTCGTATCGCAAAATAAGTGAATGTAATGTCAGACGTTTTTTTCGATCTGAGTTCTCGAACGAAAATTTTATCGGGCGCGAAAACCCTAATACAGTAGTAGGTTGAACGACTTCTGGATTTTATTTTCAGAAACGGATTTCACCGTTAGTCTTAAGACTGAAATTCCTTAACTTAGGTGTGCAAAGCCTTAATTAATTATCAAATTTTTATTTTAGTGACGGAAGAAAAAGGTCGGGATATTACACTTTCCTCCTCTAAGCGTAACAACGTTAACTTGAGCCTTGTTCACCTCCACTTGGGCTGGGAGTTCACCTTGTTTCTTTTCTATCCTGCCCAAAGCATTGGCAAGGTGTGCCAATTGAGTAGTGATGTATTGAATTGCACCTCGTGTCTCCGTTCTAAACTGATCATTCTCTTGTTGTGCCTTGGTATGATCTCAAATTAGGCTATTCACCACCTCAGTCAACGATGGCTTGTTCAGTTCACGTGGTGGGTACTGCTGCTGTGGCTGTTGAGGTTTCTGTGCCTATTGCCCAAACTGCTAATAGTTGTCCTTCCTATACCTCTGATTCTCATTGTTCCTCCATCCAGGGTTATAAACTTGGGAATTGGATCATACTGCCTCCCTTGATTGGTATTGAAACCTATAGCATTTACATCCTCTTCTTCATAAAGTGTTGGGCATTGAACTGTTGGGTGTGTGACCGCTGTGCATATCGCGCATGCTCTCACCGCTTTCTTATTGTTACCAACCATTAGAGTGATAAGAGACTCCATATGTGCGGCTAGCTTGTCGATCTTCTCATCAGTTCACGATAGGCTTTTTGCTGTCGCCTTGGGCAATTTGCCGACCTCATCCATCCTAAACTCCTCCGCCATCTCTCCAATGATCTAAAAAACCTTGGTCGGAGGCTTATTCATGACTGTTCCTTGGCAAGTTGCATTCACCAGGGCTTTCTCTCCAATTTGAAGTCCTCCCACAAAGTACTGGACCAAATCGTACTCATGAATCTGATGCTATGGGAATTTTGCAAGCATAAGTTTGAACTTGTTCCAATAGTCATAGAACATCTCATTAATGCCTATCTTGATACTAGTAATCCTCTTTCTCATTGCCTGAATACGTATAGCTGGAAAATATTTCTCCAAGAACTTTTGCTGCATCTCTTGCCATGTTTTCACACTCTCCACGGGCAAAGTGTAAAGCCATTCCCTTGCCCTTTCTTGTAGAGAGAACAGGAAAACGATTAACCTTACATATTCTTAAAGGTTCCCCTCAGTAGGAACAGTTCCGCAAGTCATCTCAAAATCTTACAAGTACCTTTGTGGGTTCTCCCTTGGATGATCGCTGAACTGGGGCAAGATCTGGATGAAATAAGATTTCAACTCCCAGAGTTTCGTCGGCTTGGGAAAAGTGATGCTCGATGGCCTCAGGTTCAGTGTGCTAGGGAAAACCATCTCCCTCATAGTCTTTTCTTCTTCTCCGGCCATTGCTTCTTCTTGTAGACTTCTCTCTTTTTCGCTATATGAGGAGTACTGCACCTCAATTGGTGTATCGCCTAGCTCTTCCGAAGAGTTCCGCTCTTTCTCCAAAATTGCCAAATGTTGTGCCTGTTATTTTGCTTTCTTCCTTGCCTCTGCCATAATCTGCCTTAGTGTTTGGTTGATATAAGTTCATGTCATATTTTTTTTTAGCTACATGTCATATGTTTATATGATGAAAATTGTATATATCATTTCTTCCTTGCTACTAAGTACAGATTTCCACAAAGATTTTGAGCAGTAATAAAAAAATAATAAATTTTTGAGTAGTAACAAAAAATTGATAAATTCGAAATTCCTTGTTACTAAATATGAGTAGTAACAAAATCATTCTTAAGTACTTGAGTAGTAACAAAAAATGTGTTCATTCTTTGTTTCTTGTTACTAAATACTGATTCCCCCAAAAATTTTGAGCAGTAACAAAAAGTCTATAAATAGAAAATTTTTTGTTTCTTTCATGAATCGAAAGCATGTTTTTGTGCATCTGTATTTTTCGAAATAAAGTTATATAACTTAGGTGTATGCATTCAGAAGCAAAATACCTCATCGACCCCCAATTTGAAATTGGGGGTTTTCTTCAATTTGCAGAAATTGGTTCTTCGACATCTCTCCGCTTTCGTGTTTCACAATTTGTCTTCTACATTTGAATAATTTGCTATCTGTGTCTACATTCTCCATCGTTTTCAGGTATGAATTGTTCAATAATTTCTCCTCATTTTTTGAATTTCTGGGTTCACCCATTTTGAAAGTTACTACGATTTGCGTTTTTATACAGTCTTGTTTGGGTCTTTCTTCCATTCTTACCCCTTACCAAAGTAGATTTGTTGGGTCTATTATTTGTTTCATTTGTTTGAATTTTTTAGTTGACCCATGTTCTTTGGTTATATAACAAATTCTAATATATTTTTTTTCTCCAATCTGCATTTCGCATATGGATGTAACGTTTGTTTTAGCACATTTTGGTGGTGTTTGGATTAATGATTTGTACCAAGGGAGTGATAAGTTGTTGTTGCTATTATCCAGTGTTGAGCATTCATTTCCAATTTTCCTAAGCAAAATTCAGTCAAACATAGGTGGTGTTCAACAGTTTTCTGGAACATGTTTAGTATCTTGTTTTGTTGGTTCTCTAATAGATGATGGTAGATGCGTTCGTCTTAATGTAACTAATGATGTTGAGCTTAATTTTTCTTTGGAGAATGGTTGATGAGTCCATATTTTGTGTCTTTTTAGTGTCTGTCTTATGTAGTTTAGATCGAGTCTTTGTATGTGTTTTGTCTAGTTTCGGCGTCTTGGAGGACATATTTTGGGCAGGAGGGTGTTTGCTGCCTTGCAGGTGGAAATTGAGCAACTTAAGGATAAAAAGCATCATTTCTAGAAGTAGGTCAAGCAGAGCGATACTGGTCAAGACAGAGATAGGTGGAGTGCTTTGGTCAACATGCGAGTTTCTCTCCTAGGTCTAGAAGGATAAGGAAAAGATGATCTAACTTAAATATCTTTCCTTATTCGACTAGATTTAGGATCCGCAAGGGATCTCTTGGAGATAAATGTGACTTGCCATGTTTGGGTCAAGCTTATCAAGTATTACTTGCATCCCAAGGTAGCTCATGGATTCTTTCCATGTCAAGAACCGGGGGCCCAAAACCCTAAGTATTCACCTATAAATAGTGAAGTCGTGCTGCTACGAAGAACACATCGTCTTTATGCTTTTATTAGTGTAATTTATTGAGAGATTGTGAGGAGATAAACAAGTCCTACGGGCATACTTTTATTCGTATTTTGTTCATCGACACTTTTGGCCGATTTTACTTTGCACGTACTCAATAAGTTTTAATATAGTTCCTCTTATGAGTTTCTTTCATTATTGTGTTCGTAATTTATTTGTTATGTCTAGCTAAGTTCTTATACTTGATCTGGGCAAGATAGTTAAGTGATGACTTATGCTTGAGATGTCTAATTCGTGCTAGATAATTGCATGCATGTGTTCCCGATATGTTAATGAGCTTGTTCAAATATGAAATAATACAATTAAGAGATTAATAGGCCGTTAATCACTTAGGACATATTAGATCACCAATTAGTTGGGAAGTAGGAATGTTTTCCATCATTATCTCAATTAAGATCGATTAACATTAGAGAAAGGTGTCTACCTAATTAGGTCAGACGTGATGATTCCTTGTTGGGCCTTTCTAGTGATTAATGCTCCTTGGGCAAGAAACTGAATGATGACTCCGACAGAGGTATTGCCCAAGGTAGGGAGCCGGTGGAGCGTCGCCAACTAAGTAAGGATAGTTAAGGGAAAGGTTTGTTGAGAGCGTGACGAGTAAAAAGGGATCTCTGCATTCAAGTCTTATAACAAATGATGCATGCATGTAATGAATATATTTGCACCAATGACCAAGCTAGGGTTTTCACTTAACAATGTCTTAGTCCAGATCAAGTTCTTTTTATTATTAATCAAGTTATCTATTTACTTTTCAGTGTTTAATTGAGTTCTCGAATTGGGTAAGAGAGCCCTAGTGACCAAGATAGCAAAACCCAACTTTTGAATAGGTGGATGTTTCAAGAGATAGTGACAATCAACTTCTTGTGGATCGACCCTGTACTTACTTGCTAACTATATAGCTGTGAGGATAGGCTACAAATTTATTTTGAGAGTGCGAAGGACAGCCTTGTCAAAATTAGCGCCGTTGTTGGGGAGTTGATTTTGTAACCGTATCTTGAGGGAGAGACTCTGTGCATATTTGGCTCCGACCCTGTTTGGATCGACGGTGAACTGAAGTACCATCCTGACTAGGAGAAGTACATCAAGGAGCAAAAGAAACTGAAGAGGGAAGCTGAAAAACGAGCATGAGAGGAGGAACGAGCGAGTGATAAGGAAAGGTCACCACTACAAAATTCAGATTGTGAACAGTCTGAAGAAGAGGTGATGGTGAGACAACACGCTGGTCCTGAAAAGACTCTGAAGGAAATCATGTTTCCAACAGATGTCAATGTGAACCCAATAGGCATCACTTTGCCTGCCATCACTAACAGTTGGGAGCTGAAGCACTCTTTGATACAGATCTTGCCCAAGTTCAGTGACTTGCCCGGAGAGGATCCACAGCGCCACTTACAGAACTTTGAGATGGCGATGCGTACCGTGCACACTGCCGCTGCGAAAAATACACTGAGAGAATATATTCGACTCCTGACGTTTCCATTTTCATTACAAGATGGAGTGAGGGAATGATTGTACCAATTACCTCAGGGCAGCGTAACATCTTGGCAACAGATGCATCAAAAGTTCCTTGAGCAATATTACCCCTTGCCCGGATACAGAATGCTAGAGCTGGAATTCAGAACATAAAGATGGGCAATGGAGAATCTATATATGACTATCACTCTAGGTACAAGAAGCTGATCGCAAGGTGTCCTCAGCATGGTTTGGGTGACAAGGATTTGATTAATGCTTTTATGAATGGGCTGAGGCAATTTGAGCGAGACTGGATCAATGCAGCCTGTGGAGGCAATGTTATCAACAAACTGCCAAGTGAAATCTTCAAGTTATTCGCTGAGATGACAGACAGAAAGAGAAACCAAGATGAGACCATCGTACCCAGGACGCATGAGCCAACAAGCAGTGATTCCAAATTTGACATCCTGGTATCCATGATGAAAGAGATGATGAACCAGAACAAGAATCATGCTAATGAGAATGAGAATCCTGGACAGTTCCTGAGGAAAAGGATTATGAAGTGTGAACTTTGTGCTGCCAATAATCACCCCACTGATAGGTGTCCATCATTGTATGAAGATGAAGAAGTTACTGCAGTTGGGCAACCATACCAACAAGAGATGTTGGGCAGCGAAGGAATTTCAACAATGGACCTTGGAGGCCCAATGACAATTTGAGATATGTGAATAACAACTATCTGAATGCACCTTAACAAGGGTAACTACCACAACAACCTTATGTACCTCCACATAATAGAGATCAACCAAGAGATATGAAGTGGAGAGACTTGCAGCTGAGCAAAGGAAGGGGTATCAAGAGTTGGACTGTTTTCGTATGGAGACGAGGGGAGGCATGAGAGATATAAATGGAACATTGAGAGACTTGGTAGAGTCAATCTCCCAGATTAAGTCAATGCTAAATGGAGGAAAAAGAGAACTACCATCTCAAGTCGAGATAAAAAAGGCTCAAGTGAATGCTATTACGTTACGTAGTGGAGCCAAGTTGCTTGAAGTAAGAGTGACTAACCATTATGTACCTCAAGAAGCTGTAGCTGGGCAACAACATTCTCTAGGGCACGAAACATATATTGACCAAGAGGAAGATGCTGAACCAGAAAGGTACGAAGAGGCACCCATGGGATCAGGTGATGTTGAGGAGCTATGACAAGAATTGTCAGTGGAGAAAAGGGCACAGGTTGCAAGGGAAGCGGCAGACATAAGAAGAAAAGGAGAGCTCGATGCTGCCAAAATCAGAGCTAAAGCAATAAAGGAGGTTGAAAACGTGACTAAATCCAAACCGTATGAGCCAAAAGCTCCTTATCTAGGACGATTTGCAAAGGATAAAAAAGCTCAAGAGGAACTGACCAAAATGTTTCAAAAGGTCGAGGTCAACATACCCCTCTTAACCGCCTTACAATCTATGCCTAAGTGTGCCAAGTTTTTGAAGGAACAATGTACAAGGAAGATCAAATACACAAATGATGCAAGGTTCCAAGTTAGTGAAAATGTATCGGTAGTATTGCAGGACACCCCCATACCGACCAAGTGTACCGACCCTGGGATGTTCTATATTCCCTGCATCATTGGAGATATGAAGATTGAAAAGGCTATGCTGGATCTTGGGGCATCGATTAATGTCATGCCCAAATCGATGTATGATGGTCTAAGGATGGGACCACTCAAACCAACAAGGGTGGTAATTCAACTAGCGGATAGGTCGACTGTATGGCCTGAAAGGATTTTAGAGGATGTCTTGGTTAGGGTAAGGGACTTAATTTTTCCAGCAGATTTCTACATCCTAGATATGGGGAGATCATCACAAAAGGCACCAGTAATGTTGCTAGGAAGGTCGTTCTTGAACACCGTTCGCACAAGAATCAATTGCGATACGGGAAAGCTAACATGTGAATTCGGAGGAGAAGTAGTGTCATTCGACATATAAAACACCATGAAACAGCCTAGTGACACGGAGTTGGTGCATAACATTGATCATATTGACCAGATGGTGGATGAGTTCTAGCCAGAAATAGCAACTGAAGATAGACTGGATGTAGTCCTACAAATTGGCCTAACAGAGGTTGTTGCCCAAGACGGGTCTGTTGAGCTAATTGAAGCAGTTCATTACTTAAAGTCAGATGCAGAATCAGAAAGGAGAGTAGAACTATTGGTGATCCCTACACTGGAGCAAGAACATAGGTTGATGCCGTCAGTAGAGAAAGCACCCAAGCTGGAATTGAAAGTGTTATCTAGCCACTTGAAGTACATCTTCTTGGGAGAAGGAGAGACACTACCAGTAATCATAAGTGCGGAGTTGTCTATCGAGGAAGAGGAACGTGTCAAAGAAGTCCTGGTGGAGTACAAACTGGCCATTGGCTGGATATTGGCCAACATATAGGGCATAAACCCCACTGTATGCAGACACCACATCTTGCTCGAGAAAGATGCCGTGCCCATTAGAGATCCTCAAAGAAGACTGAATCCAACAATGAAGGAGGTAGCGATGAAAGAAATCTTGAAACTGTTGGACCTCAGGATTATCTACCCGGTCTCTGACAGTAGATGGGTTAGTCCAGTACATGTCGTGCCTAAGAAGTCTGGAATTCAAGTGGTAGAGAACGAGCAAAGAGAAATGGTGGTGACAAGGCTACAGACAGGATGGCGAGTATGCATTGACTACCGGAAGCTGAATCAGAAGACCAAAAATGACCACTTTCCGTTGTCTTTCATTGATGAGATGCTCGAAAGGTTGGCGGGCAACAAGTACTTCTATTTTCTCGATGGTTACTCGGGCTACATGCAGATCTGAGTCGCAGAGGAAGACTAGGGCAAGACTACCTTTACTTGCCCATTTGGTACATTCGCATATAGAAGGATGCCTTTTGGTCTATGCAACGCTCCTGACACATTTCAAATATGTATGATGAACATATTCTCAGATTTGCTCGAAACCTGCATAGAAGTGTTTATGGATGACTTCACTGTCTATGTATCGGATTTTGACAAGTGTCTAAACAACTTGGAGATGGTGCTGAAAAGATGTGTGGATAAGAGTTTGGTCCTGAACTATAAGAAGTGTCACTTCATGGTCAAGGAAGGCATAATCCTTGGGTACGTCATATCAGAACGAGGGATAGAGGTCGACAAGGCCAAGACCAACATCATAGCCAAGTTGCCCTACCCAGGCAACGTGAAGCAGCTGTGTGGTTTTCTCGGACACGCAGGATTTATAAGAGGTTCGTCAAAGATTTTGCGAAGATTGCGCAGCCCATGACTAGGCAGAAGTGGAGTGGAACTTCGATGAAGATTGCAAGAATGCATTCCACACGCTAAAGGAGATCTTGATATCAGCACCTATCATTCAACCACCGGATTGGAAAATGCCATTCGAGGTGATGTGTGACGCGAGTGACTACGCAGTGGGAGCTGTTCTTAGGCAGAAGCAAGGAAGGGTGAATCATGTCATATATTATGAATCCAGAACTCTCAATCTGCCCAATGCAATTATTCTACTATAGAGAAGGAAGTATTAGTTGTGGTGTTAAATGTCGAAAATTTTTGATCATACCTGCTTGGGGCCAAAACCATAGTCTACACCGACTACTTCGCCCTGAAGTTCCTCATGGCCAAGAAAGAAACCAAACCCGGATTGATACGATGAATCTTGTTGCTTCAGGAGTTCGATTTGGAGATTAAAGACAAGGCTGGAACCCAGAATCTAGTGGCTGATCATCTGAGTCGCATAATCCAGCAAGAAAAAATCGAGCCAATCAAGGAGACTTTTCTAGATGAACATTTCGCTCTTGCCCAAGACAACCCAGATCCATGGTATGCCGATTTGTGCAACTACATTGTCTTGGGATGACTTCCAGGCAATCTCAGCCTATATCAAAAGAATAAGTTGAAGGTGGAAAGCCGATATTACATATGGGATGAGCCGTATTTATGGAAAATGTGTTCTGACCAAGTTATCCATAGATGTATTGATGAGAAGGAACAAGCAAGCATCCTCGCATATTGTCATTCTAAGGTGTGTGGGAGACATTTTGGACCAAAGAGAACTGCAAGGAAGATATATGGATTGTGGGTTTTATTAGCCCAATATATTCAAGGACAGCTTCGAGTGGTGTAAACGATGTGTTCAATGCCAGAAGGAGGGCAACATTGGCAAGAGAAATGAAATGCCCATGACCCCAGTCATGCATGTGGAAGTATTTGATATATGGGAATGGATTTTATGGGACCATTGCCCAACTCAAGAGGAAATCTCTATATTTTGTTGGCAGTCGATTACGTGTCTAAATGGGTGGAGGCGAAGGAAACATCAACCAATGACTCAAAGGTGGTTGTAAAATTCCTCAAGAGCAATATCTTTAGCCGGTTTGGTGTGCCTAGGGCGATCATTAGTGATCAAGGAACCCACTTCTGCAATGGAGCTGTAAAAGGGTTGATGACTAGATATGGAGTACATCATAGGATTTTGAATGCTTATCATCTTCAAGCAAATGGTCAAGCTGAATTGTCTAATCCCATTGTGAAGGCTGTCTTGAGAAAGACAGTTAGTCCAACAGGGAAGGATTGGAGTTTATATCTTGACGATGCACTGTGGGCATATAGGACATCGTTCAAAACCCCATTCGGCATATCGCCCTACAGAATGATCTTTGGCAAGATTTTCCATTTGCTTGTGGAAATAGAGCATCGAGCGTATTGGGCAGTTCAGAAGATGAATTATGACTGGGATGAAGCTGGCCAAGCTAGGAAGCTTCAACTGCAGGAACTCGAGGAGATTTGACTCAATTCATACGACTTCCATATTGTATAAAGAAAGGATGAAGAAAGCTCATGATGCGTTGATCAAGGTCAAGAAGTTTGAACTCATGTGTGGAAAGCTATCAACTAAGTGGGTTTGTCCATTTGAAGTACAAGCCACATATCCAAATGGGGCTGTGAAAGTGATGAATGCGAGCACTGGAAAGATTTTCAAAGTCAACGGAGAAAGATTGAAGGCTTTCTTTGGCCAAGTTTTGGGAAGACCAGAGGAATACTTGAAAGTCCTCTGTGAGTTGGAGCCTTAACATGGGCAAGGACGACGTCGTGTCCACGACGATAACTGGGGCGCTGGCTAGGAGGTAACCTGATATGTTTTTTGTTCTTTTCCTTTTTCACGTTCTGTCTTATTTGGTTTTTCCTAAAAAAGGGGGGAGGGGGGATAATAGGGATTAAAGTAGCCTTAATTTTAATATTTTCCATCAAATTTAGGCATATTTTAATTCCATTATGGGTAGAAATGTCTAACCATAGGATAAGAGAACAAGTATTAAGCAAGAGAAAGAAAGAGGATCTGACACTTTGCTTTGAGCAAAGTGTGTGCATAGGAGGGCAAGAGCGACACTCTGGGCTAAGCGATGGACTTGGGCAATACAGCTGACGAGACAGTAACTGCCACATCACGTGAGATGTGACAACTGCACTAAAAACCTACCCCTAGCCCTATAATCGTCTACCACCCTACTACGTCTATCCCTTAAAACCTTTCCACTTCCCCACGTAAACCATCAATTCAAAAACTACCATACACCACTTTCCATCCTCAACCCCCTAGTTTCGGATTTTGCAGATTTCTTCCCTAAATTTAAACCCTAAATCCACAATGGTATCAACACGCCCCAAAAACAAACTCAATAAAATCCCTCATGGCATCCACATCGACCTGGACGAACCAGAATCACCGCCATCGGAGTACTCTTTGGCCAAACCAGACCCAACACTTTGGGTAGTTCCGTACCCTCTTACAGCCAAAGCAGAAGATATAATCAGCAGCGTGCTCACGGAGACAATGGCGGTACCAGAGGAAGAAAAAACGGAAGCAGCTGCACCAGCGGAGGAAACTTTTTGCACACCGAAGGAAGTTGCTGAGGAAGCAACGCCTGAGAACACACAACAGGAACCAGGGGCAAAAGGAGTGCAGCAGGATGATGATGTGGAGATGGAAATTCTGGAGAAAGAAGAGGGAGAGCAGAAAGAGAAGAAAGAATCTGCTGATTCTTTCGACAAGCTATGCGACGAAGTGGAGCAGGATGCTAAAAAAAGGAATGAGAAGGGGGAGAAGACCAAGAAGAAGAAGAAGACGAAGGTGGTCACGTCTGAAGTCGCCTCGTCACTAGGAGGGGAGTCGTCCACGGAAGAGAAGAAGGCCACCGCGCATTCATCCAAGAACCCATGGAAGAGACAGAGAGTGGTGGAGTCGGAGGATGACGATGATGTCCAAATAATGGGGAGAGGATAACAAGGTCTGCCACTCGGAAGGTTAAGAAGGAGGAATCCGAATCGCGAGGGAAGAAGAAGCCCAAAAAAGCGGAAGACTTGGCCGCCAGGAAGGTTTTCGTGCCCAGGGAGGTTGCCTTTAGTGACCTGGACTCTCTGGGCATAGCCCTGGAGGTGAGAGCTCTGTACGAGGGATGTGGCTGGGGAAGATTTCTGACGCTACCCTGCCACATCTACGAAGATTTGGTGAGAAAGGTGTACGGATCAGTGGAGTTCGTGCTGGATGGAGAAGGGAACTCGGCCTCGATCGAGTTTGTGATAAATGGGCAGCCATATATGGCTGGACTGAATGACTTGAACCAAATTTTGGGGTTCGCCACAATGATGGAGTTGCAGAAGCTGGAGTTCAGGAGGGCAGGAAAGAAGGTGCTAGTGGACTTGCCCAAGGAAGTCAGTGTGGGAACGGATTTCAAGTCGGGAGACAACAAGGCATCTGATCTGAAGATGTCAGCCCTCCGCATTACCCATAGGATTCTTCCCTACAACATGTTTGGCAAGGGAGATAGCGGAAATTTGTTGGCCAACAAGGAGGTTTACATATTGTACTGCATGTTGACCAGGAAGATGCTGAATTTTGCAGCTTTCTTGATGGAGCAGGTGAGGGTAGTGGTGGCAAAGGCGAGCCAGAAGTACTCGTGTGGGCATTTTGTTACAGCCTACATCGAGGGATTGGAGCTTCATGATGAGGTGAAGGAATTTGAGGTGACACCGGCTAACGTGCTCAACATGGAAAGGTTGAGTAGGATGAAGGAGGTAGTAAAGCATGGTAAAGGATGACGTTTATAAGAGGCGCATGAGAAGGATCAACCCGTGTCAGCCCACTTACCTCCCAAGAAGTCAGCCAGATTGGCCAAGAATTCTTCGATTGAAGAGGAGAAAGAAGATGATGAGGAGGAGGATAATTTGAAGGAAGTTCTGGAGAGGTTGGGCAAGACCGAGGAGTTGCTCAAGGAGCTATGGAGTGGGGAACTGGCCATGCAGGCTACTCTCAACAGCATTAGCCGCCACCTGAAATTAGGGTCAACTTCTGATCCTTCTACTTAATTATGTCCTCTTATTTTTTTGTGTAGTAGTTTTTCTTGTTTTTTTTAATCTTGGGTTTAGTGTCTTAGTGTTTTTTGTCTTGTGTCTATTGAGTGATCGAATACCTCACCCACATTTTGCCTTGCAAAATGTGTGGTGAGGTGGGCGAATAACTCATATTTATTTTGTTAGTGTCTTGACTTTTCTACGTCTGCTACTTTACTTTCAGCAAAGTGTGTGTGTAGGGAGGCCATTTATTTGTCAGAAAGTGTGTTGGGTCCAAGGTTGAGGCCTTCATGATTGGACTTTGCTATAAAAAAAGTGTGTGTGTGGAGTGTCTGTGTCGTGTGTTTTTATTTTAGTAATTGTGTTGATCAGCATGGAGTTGTTGGGCAAGATGAAATGATGATTTGGGTGCTTAATTGCTGCTTGTTGAATAGTGTTAAGTTTTTGCATGCTAGAAAATGACTTGTATGATGGATTGAGTTGTGAACATACCCTGTGAGGATTTGAGCTTAATTGAATTCATTTCTTTGTGTGTAATTAAAGACATCTTGATTAGGAGAAACTAGAACTTGCCTGTATTTTGGTTTATAATCTCTGAACTTAGATGATTTAGGCCATTCTTCATTAACCCATTGAGCTTGAATTGACTACCTGATATCATTACCCTTTGATAACCCTTTTGAGCCGGATTGTTTGTTTCTATCACTTAGATGCTGCCTTTACAAAAAAAAAAGATTTTTATTTGGTTGTGGGAACCTGGGCAGTATAAAGAAGGAAAGGCATGAAGGAGATGATTTGGGGGTATGTTCTGGGCAGAATATGTTTATGTTGATAGTTGGGTTATGTCCTAATTAAGAAAAAAAAAATGAAAGAAATAAGGGGAACAGAACAGAAAAAATTATTAGTTCCCTAGAGAAAAGGTTAAAGCTTGAGTCTGGAACAATTAAGGCAAGGAATTAAGAAGAAGTTGGGAACCCCTGTTGTTCAATACGAGTTTGAATTGCCCTTAGCCAAGATCTAAATAATTCCTACCTATTGTCTTAAGCTTAAATCCTAAAAGACCTAATGATAAGTTCTGAGATTTAAAATAAGAGCTTTAGATTTAAAGGGCAGGTAAGCCTATGGTAATACCGAAGTCAAGATGATCTATGAGTGTAAAGAAGAGCCTAAACACATGAGTGATGAGTATGGAAAGGAGATCCCCAAAGTTCACAATTCTATCTTGACTTGTTTGATAGCATAACATTTTTTTACCCTTCACTTGGTCAGGCATAGCGATATTGGTCAAGACAGAGATAGGTGGAGTGGTTTGGTCAACATGCGAGTTTCTCTCCTAGGTCTAGAAGGATAAGGAAAAGATGATCTAACATAAATATCTTTCTTTATCCGACTAGATTTAGGATCCGCAAGGGATCTCTTGGAGATAGATGTGACTTATCAAGTATTACTTGCATCCCAAGGTAGCTCGTGGATTCTTTCTATGTCAAGGATCGGGGGCCCAAAACCTTGAGTATTCACCTATAAATATTGAAGTCGTGCTGCTACGAAGAACACACCGTCTTTATGCTTTTATTCCTGTAATTTATTGAGAGATTGTGAGGAGATAAACAAGTCCTACGGGCATACTTTTATTCGTATTTTGTTCATCAACACTTTTGGTCGATTTTACTTTGCACGTACTCAGTAAGGTTTAATATAGTTTCTCTTATGAGTTTTTTTCATTATTGTGTTCGTAATTTATTTGTTATGTCTAGCTAAGTTCTTATACTTTAATCTGGGCAAGATAGTTAAGTGATGACTTATGCTTGATAGGTCTAATTCGTGCTAGATAATTGCATGCATGTGTTCCCGATATGTTAATGAGCTTGTTCAAATATGAAGTAATACGATTAAGAGAATAATAGGCCGTTAATCACTTAGGACATATTAGATCACCAATCAGTTGGGAAGTAGGAGTGTTTTTTATCATCATCTCAATTAAGATCAATTAACATTAGAGGAAGGTGTCTACCTAATTAAGTCAGACGTGATGATTCCTTGTTGGGCCTTTCTATGTCACAGCCCCAAATCCCGAGGGACGGTAAAGCCGGGGTGCGACTAGAGGTTGGATTAAAGAAGCGGGAAAGAAGGGGGATGAATAAGAATGAACATACATTAATAACAGAATAACTTCTACGAACAAGACTTCATTTAAAGAAAGAGTTGATCTCGAAGGATCACTCGACAAGTTGTTCAAAAAGGAACTGAGTTCATTGTACGGGGCTTAGATCCAACAGATAGATACATTAACTTCAAAAAGATCGGCAGCGGAAAGCGTAAAGCTTGATACAAGTTCTTTATTCTAATTACGACTCTTAACTCAACATCAACCACCGCCGCTCCCGTCACTCAACCTGCACATTTTATAAAACATATGCAAGGCTAAGTACAAAAACACTTAGTGGGCATATTGCCGAAAACATATCGTAAGTATTGATAAATCAGGCATCTCAACTCTGTAGCACATCGGGGTTTTTCAATAAATACCCGTGTCTACTAAACATTTTCTTTCTCATTTTCACAATATAGCTTGTGCAAGCATTTTTCTCAGATGCTACGTTCAATCTTGCCCAATAATTATCACCGTGGCTGGCCACCCTTCAACAGGGTTCCACACACAACGGCTACTGTGTACACTAACTTTGGATAGCAGGTCGGCTAACTCAAAGTCCGATCGTTTTAGTTAGCAAGTCGGCTAACTAATAAATCTGGATAGCAGTCGGCTAAATCAGAAGGGTACAAGAGAACTCACATAAAACAAATATTTCATGCTCTGATTATCACTTTGAAAACACAATTATCAAAGCGGTAAATAAAGATTTTCGAGCATCGCTCATTTTATTTCGTATATAGAAAAGCCCACCTTAATGATTACAAAACTATAATACGAGCTTCCGTCTTCTGTCTTCCATCCTATCCTTGGTGCTGACTTCCTCCTTTTATCGTAAATAAACAAACTTAAATAACTTGATCGCAACGATCAAAGAAACAGGAAATCGAAATCGGTTTTAGTCTTTTATGCCTTTGCACTTTACTACTTTCTTTTGATTAACAAATAAACGAGACTCAATCAATTCTCGTTTATAAACTGACCCGGCTCATTACTCGACACTTAGGTCAGTAGATATTGGATGTCGATAAACTTATAATGACTTAGAAGTTCACAAGGAACGAAGTTGAAAAGGATTTAACTTAAGAAATTAAGTTTTTGGAAACTTCCTGCACAAGGCAGTGGTTCTGGAGTTCGCACAGAACAGAGCACTTTAAAATAGGGGATGAAATTTATACCAAAAGAAAGCCACGGATGTTTAGTTTACTCTCCAATTTACGGATCACGATTTCGTTAAGCGAGCTAGGAGTTATGACAGTTTCCGTGCAATGTCGCAAAACAGTCCGCGCGAAACCCTAATGCTCGATGAAACTCGACGCACGATTCCCTAGGTTCGATTAATGCTATTCCATTTTTATTCTTACGAAATTTCCATCTTAAGGCAGTCAATACGCAATATCTTTTATGACAAATTCCTTCATATCTCTCGATCACAAACTCGACGTATAATTCCTCGTGTTTCAACTAATCCAATTACTAAACCAATTCAATTTCAAATTTCTATTTCATTCTTCGATTTCTTAGTTCATAACTATAACTTATATCATCTCGTATCTCGGATGGAAATATCATTAACTACAAACTCGTTCCGTTATCAATAACAATAATTAATATCCAATTAATTTTCTTATTCGACTTTTCTATCGACGTTTAGACTCGTTTCTTCGTCTCTTAGAAAAATTCCAATCTTTTTAGAATTCATTCAAATTTTCCGGTTACGATCATCAACTAGCAAGATTATCATATATTCGAATCATAGACCTAAATCATTATTCATTCTCGACTTATCGACGATTCTTCGTCTCTTAGTGAAAATCCGACGTTCTCCGATTTCGTTCAAACTTTACAATATCGATCATCATCTATCTAGAATCACTAATACGTAAACCACATACTCAAAATATTAACGCGTCTCAACTTATTGTCGGGTTTTTGTCTCTTACGATTTTCATTTTATTTTTAGAAAAATTCCAAATAATTCTATAATCATCCTCAAACATGCTATATCTCATTTCTATTATCATTTCATGCAAATCATAACATCTTCTACATCAAATCATCAATTCTTCATCTCTTATATTTCTATTTTTATTTTTTGAAAATTACTAATTAATTCATGTAATCATCTATCATCATATAGAACAAGAATCCATCACTCAATCCTCAAGAAAATCGAACCACATACCCCTATTTCCTCTATAAATTTCAGTAATCACAATGATTATTGGGGGAGGGGGGCGATTTCTTCATGATTTCAATCCATAAAATCATTCCTAAGTATACTATAACATGTATTAAACAAAGGTTCATCATCCTACTTCATTTCCATATTTTTCGAAAAAATAAAGTAGAGAGAAAATGATTTTTGTTCGGTTCAATACGTAGCTACTTTGTCGAATATGGAATCGGATCTAAGATCGATCGGTAGACGAGAGACTTGTGGAGCTTTGAAAAGCTTGAAGGATGTCTTTCAATGGAAGAAAATGAGAGAGAATAGAGGGGGGGAGGGGGTAGTGATGAGGGAGAAAGGAGGATGACTAAGGGTATTACTATTTGATAAAGTGTGAAATATCTAACAACAAAGGTGATGACTCATGTATAGCGGTTTGTTTGTGATTTTTAAGTCGGAAATATCCCGTTTACGGGTCTAAAACGACGTTATAAAAATCGAGAAATTAAAACCCTAGTCGGTTATGTTTTCGATGAAATCTAATTCGACCGTTAGATTAGAAATAAATCACATACTCGGAAAACATAATTGGTTTTTCAAAATCCGATAAAAAGTCGGGATAAGACAGTCCAAAATTTGCCCGGAAAAATCATAAAAACTGACTTTCTTCGGTGAACTCGTATCGAAGAAAAAGTGAATGTAAAGTCTGACGGTTTTTTGATCTGAGTTTTCGGACGAAAATTTTATCGGACGCGAAAACCCTAATACAGTAGTCGTTCGACCGACTTCTTGAATTTATTTTCAGTAACGGATTTTACCGTCATTTTTAGAATCGAAAATCCTTAACTTAGGCGTGCAAAGCCTTAATTAGTAATTAAATTTTTATTTTGACGACGGAAGAATTATCCGGGGTATTACATTCTAGTTATTAATGCTCCTTGGGCCAGATACTGAACGATGACTCCAACAGAGGTATTGCCCAAGTAGGGAGCCAGCGGAGCGTCGCCAACTAAGTAAGGATAGGTAAGGAAAGAGTTTGTTGAGAGCGTGACGAGTAAACAAAGGATCTCGACATTCAAGTCCTATAACTAACGATGCATGCATGTAATGAATATATTTGCACCAATGACCAAGCTAGGGTTTTCACTTAACAATGTCTTAGTCAAGATCAAGTTCTTTTTATTATTGATCAAGTTATCTGTTTACTTTTCAGTGTTTAATGGACTTCTCGAATTGGGCAAGAGAGCCCCAGTGACCAAGATAGCAAAACCCAACTTTCTGAATAGGTGGAGGAGGTTTCAAGAGATAGTGACAGTCAACTCCTTGTGGATCGACCTTGTACTTACTTGCTAACTATATAGGTGTGAGGATAGACTACAAATTCATTTTGAGAGTGCGAACGACAGCCTCGTCAATGGTGTTAGAAAATTTGACGCGACCATCGTTTAGCCGCAGGTAAATACAATTTGTATTTTTCCTTGCCCACTTTCTTGGATCAGCTAGTCGGTAAGTAAGGGTCGATCCCACAAGGAATTGATGCAATATTCTATTGAAAGTATCCTGTCACAGTGTTGGTTTGGTCTATTTCTACTATCGCCTTGGGCAAAACAAAGAAAAGTAAAAGCTGAAACTAAACAAGCAAACAATCAGTAATAAAAGACAATCTAGATTTAGGTTCGATTCAATGTGTATAAGTGTAACTCGATCATAGGTGCATAGATATTTGCTACGTATGTGTGTCAACAGTTATAGGAAAACCACGTCGTGGTCCTACTGTCACATTGTCACGCCCACAGCGACGATCTGCCCAACTCGTCCTTACTTGTGAATCCTGCATGGCATTCCCACCCAGACTTCTTAACTTGCCCAACTCACTCCCGAGCATTCCTCAAGGGGTAAGGATTGAAACAAGCAGCTTTGGGCACTAGACGAACCCGTTCCAGCCCTATGAGATACGAGAATCCCACTTTAACTTTTCACCAGCGCCAGCGTACTTCATTCGGCTCCGCCCAAGTTCAACCTGAGATTTGCCGCCCTTAAAGAGCGTGAGGCAAACCTCTCCCGATCTCTATTGGTCTAAGCTACCTCCATTTTAAGGAATTTGTAGCCCTCCAATTACCCACTGGCCACATGAACTCTTGGCACAAACAGACTGCTTTGAAATCATTGCCTAACGCCTCGGGAACACACATATATATAGCTATCTTGCCCAATTAGACCTCACAAGTTATAAAGACACTTATATCACATATCTTCTACCTAAACCCAGATCTAAAGGTTTAGTTAGACATAAAGCAAATAACAATAACATAAGAGATAGAAGAAAACATACTTGAATAAATACTTAAACCATAGTCTGCCATAAATGGGACTTAACAATAGAAAAGTAAATTGTATCTTGCGAGAAAACTAAATTTTACGAAGAAAGATGTAAAAGCTTGTGTAAAGATTTGTGTTTGAGGCTGTATGCATGAACCTATTTATAGAGTACAAGGATCATGGGTCGAAACCCTAAAAACCCACAAACGGGCCTTCAAGACAACTGGCAGCTTCATTCCTTGGCCGAGTAGGATTAGGAAAGATTTTGTTTCCTTATCGGGTAGATCTCTTCCTTATCCTCTTGTCTCCTAATCAGGGTAGGATCATGTCATGCAAGCTGTAACTCCTAGAACATTCGCACTCTTCTTCCTTCTGCTTCTCATTCGCCTTACCCAGAGTCCTCCTGCCATCTTGACCTTTTTGGAATGACTGTGCGCGGTCTGAATTGGTCATGCCGACTAGTATGGAGCAATTTCTATGTGTTTAGATTTCCACCCTCGGTATCTCTAGCTGCGAGCAAAGCTCCTTGACTATTGCATCGTATCGAAGTGCTCACTTTCATGTGCAAATCCACTCAAATGCCCAAGTTCCTGTCCTTCCCTGCCTACTTCCAAATGTGTCCTCCCAGACACTAAAACAGACTAAAAAGATACAAAACTAGACTCGATCTATACTTAAAAACACATGATGAGCATATAAAATATGGTCTCATCCAAATTCTACGTCATTGTCACGTCGCCTTTGAAACCATGCAGCTAAACAGATGGCACGAAGCTTAAAAGGAAACATGGTGATAAGTCATCAATTGATGAGTCCTATATTGGTGATCATTGGGAATCGGGAGAGGAAAATAATGACGAAGATGACGATTTTGAGCCACATGATTATGTTGTTAGCATTGACAGTTTTGATGATGAGGATGCCTAAGAATATGATTCCTTTTATAATGATGGTCAGCCTGCTCCTATTTTCCACCCATTCCTTTACAATAGTAAGTTTGTGCCTTCTCTGACCAATCATTCACCCCCACGTAGTATTTACCACCCCGAGAAAGAGAATTCCAATCAAGCAGACACAAATCCCTCGCACTTGTCTAAAGCAATTGTACCTCTTCCCGAATCTATTATCAAGGGCGACATTCAAATGAAATTGAGTACATATGATCTAGCTTTAGGGGCTATCTATGTTGATAAACCAAGCTTCATTTATGTTGTTAGTCTTTACCATTTGACCAATAAGTGTGAGTTTTTTGTTGAGCGTTCTAGTAGAACGAAATATTACGTGCATTGTAAGTTTCCTGATAGGTGCCAATTCCATATGCGGTCTGTTGCTCCTTCTTCAGATGGTTTTAGGAGAATCACACATTGGCGAGCACTTTAACACCCCACATTATAATAAGTCTAAATTTATTTTATATGGATTATTATTGCTCTTATTATGTGAAATATTTCAACTTTTATTAGCTCGAATATTTTAGTTCGGATTTGAGGGAGTCCGTAGTTGTGCCCTAGTTAAAAAGATAAGTTTTATTTTATAAAGTTGACATATAATTTTTATCTATGTAAAGTTTTGGGTCAATATTATGATTTTGGGCTGGTATGATGTATATTAACTTAAGTAGTAAAGCTATTGAAGAAGCCTACGTAGAGCAGATTTTGGAGTGTTAAAAATGGATTAAATTTACGTATGGGATTAGGATGCGATCGAGAATCTGAATTTTACGTGACACTTTGCTTCTTCATGTTTCCAACTCCATCTCAAACTCTTTTCGAATCTCTTTAAAAACCCTATTATCTTCGTTCAAGAGCTTTTATCACCATTCAGAAATTCTCAAAAACAAAAACTCCTTCCACGCATAAAGCTTTCGGTGATCGACAAGTAGCAAGAATCTGGTTTGTAAAGTTTTAAGGAATTCCTCTTTTATTTTTCCTTGTTGCTGTAGCCAAAGATTTATTTATGCGATTAATTAAATTTCAGATCAAGGCTCCATTCCATACGCTAGAGCAGTAGCATCGTTCCTCACTACCATTGTTGGTAAAATCTTCTTCTTCTTCTTGTGTTTTTTTTTTCCAAGATTAAAATCATTAGGGCAGTAGCCGAGAGGTATTTTTTTAAAAACAGAGAGTTCGGTTCTTTGTGGTGGAAACAGAGAGTATGGGTGTGCGCATGTTTGCTGCTAAGTGAGAGAGAGGCGAGTAAAGGAGGGGGGTTTAACTTGATTAATAAATACACTAGCTAATGATATATATAGATATATTATATGTTTTTTTTTTCACGTAAAAGAGGTTTGGATGTGATGATTTCTTTTCTTATAGTTAGTTTGATTTATAAGTTTTATATTGGGTATTAGTTCGTGTCTTAGAATGTAGAATTGAATATATATATATATATATATATATATATATATATATTGCAGTAGGTTTTAAAAAGTTTTGCTGAAAGATTTTAGTATCAGAGAAGGTAAAAGAAATCCAAACTTTGTGTCATTTGGTTGTATGAGAGAGGTTAGGGAAGAAAAGCTATAAATTTAACAAATAAATCAATGCCTAAAAATAGTATGTGTGTATGTATTTGTTTTACTGTGTCTGGGCAGAGGTTGGAAAGGTATAAGAGAGTGATGGTCCCGATACGAGTTACTGGTGTATGAGGGGGGGGGGAGAATACACCAGTTAGGATTTTTCAACTTTGAAAGCTTAACCCCTGAAAAACTTCAACTGAGTAAAGAAAGTCTCAGCTGGATTCACAACTGAGTAAGAGATCTCAGCTGTGAGAGTGGTGCCGTGCGGAATGTGGTGGAAATTATACTCGTAAAATAACTCAAGCTTTTGTGCAAGGTTGGTCAATAACCAAGACAGTTGATATGTGAAGATGCAGTTTGTATGCCGGTTAGTTTGGTCAGTTGAATATGCAATAAGTAACCGAACAGAAATAAACATAGACACACAGGATTTACGTGGTTCGGAGAGAACTCCTACGTCCACGGGGAGATGTGAGTCCACACACCTCAGTCCAAGTTCTTCTGGACAGTTCCACACAGCTTCTGTGCAACCGTTGCAATAAGTTTACGGGTACTTATCAACCTTTACAGTTAAGTTTCGGGTACTTAACAACCTATGTCAAGTTTGCGGGTACTTGACAACCTATGCTAAGTTTATGGGTACTCAGCAACCTATCTACTCAGTTACAGGAAGAGTAGGATCCTAACAAACACTTTTTAGGGTGTGTGTGGGTGGGTTTTCCAACTACAACTCGAACACGAATGTGAGCTGGATCTATGGCTTGAACGAATGAACACTCAAACTAAGATCTAAGACAGATTATAATTCTATGAACCCTCAGCTACTAATGTTCTACCACTCGGAACTCTCAGTTGCTGATGCTCTTAGAATATGATTTTGCAGATTTTCTTTGCTCTTGTTTCTCTCGTGGGTGCACTTCAAATTTTCTCTGTCTCGTGTGTAAATGTCGAATGAATGAATGCCTCTATTTATAGGCGGAGAGAATCAACTAGCCGTTGGAGGAGCCGTTGATCTCTGTTCTTTGATAGCGATGGCTTGTCTCTCATCTCTGCAGACTTTCCCGATATGGCATCTGTGCGCTTCTGCTTTCCATCTGAGACAACCTTGTGTTGGGCCAAATGGGGTAATGACTGAACGGTCAAACCCTCACGTGATTTCCTTTTTGAATTTCAAATTCAAACCTTTCTGACAGTCAACCTTGGTTAGTCGGTTGAAAGTCTTGATCTTCATCTGAGTGGTCTTCAGCTGATGTTCTATCTGACTGAACCGTTGAACTCTCAGCCGATTTTTAACTTCATCCTTTTTGTAACCAATCTGTTATACCTTCTCCCTTGGTCGGATGGCTTTCTGTAACTGATGCTGAACCGTTGGCTTGAACTCTCAGTTGTATAAAAGTTTTCCTCCTTTTTGGCATAACTCTATCATCAGTCAGAGTCTTGTAACTGATGTTCCATCTGCACGGTTTGACTTGAACTCTCAGTTTCAACTGATGTTCTCATCCGATCTTCCATCCTGGGTTGTATCCGAGTGTTGCTATGTTGCCGTCTTCAGCTGGAGACCTGTAAAGATAAAATCTTAACATTGCTCAAACAGCGAGCCTAACTGCTAATATTAAGAGCTGGAAACATCTACTCGGTTGGGGTCAGTTGGTTTTGGAATTCATCAAAACTCATACTAATAAATTTCCCAACAATTTCCCCCTTTTTGATGATGCCAAAACCATTTACAACTTGAAACCACTACGATCTAAACCTTACTAACTGACTTAAAAATCTCAGCTGAAATTCTAGACAGTCTATAAGATAAAACATCAAAGGGTTAGCACAGTTATAACATGGTATTTAAAAGACTGTGATTCAGGGCTTGGACAATGAGATATTGTACGTCAAGATGAATCGAATATATACTTGAAGTTTTCATTACAACTGTTGTGTTTACAAAGATAAGCACAAAACATTGAATTACAACAGTTGCTCAAAAACTAAATCAGCTCAAAAATACTCTTGGCCGTACTTGCTGAAGATACGGTCAAAGATCTTTTTTTTCGCCGCTGACTCGGTCCCGGTATTAACTCCATGTTCCTTTCACACTTGTCTCGCCTCAGCCATGATTAAATTTCTGTTAGGAGTACTTGTGCCTTTGATCATCTGAGGGCGATATCTGACCTTCTGCGGGATCGGAACTGTGTTGGGATTGAGCTGAGCTTCTACCATGGCTCGTTAGAATTGCCTATACATCCTTGGATCCCCAGATCTGAGCTCCCACAAGCCTTCCTTGAAGGCTTGCCTTGGATCTTCAGTTGTGTAGACCTTCCTGTAGTAGAAGTCGTTGATGAACTCATGCTTGAACTGCTCCCACTCATCGTTCCACTCAATGTTCATCCACTTGTCAATATGTGGGAACCGTGACTGGAGCGGGGCATTTCTTTGTAGCTGCTTGGTCTTTGCTCTAGCTTCAGCCTTCATTTGGTGTTTGTTGATGCGTTTGACGCTCCGACTGGCTTTGTTCCTATCCACGCTCTTTGCAATTTTAGCCAGTTCCTTTTCGAACTTGGCCACTTTCTTGGCTTGGTCAGCTGCAAACTTCTTGATCCAAGAGGGATTCAAGTAGTTCTCCATGGACACCCCTATAGCTTTTGCAGCTTCAATGCAATCTTCGACTGAGATTCCGTTAAGATCGACATCCAGCTTGGCCGTAAGCTCAGCTACGAGGTCTTGGGAGACTTCAAGTTCCTGCTCTTTTCCTGCTGACTCCTTCAGCTGAGACTCTTTTTGTACAGCTCCTTCCCCTTGTCCACTTCCTTCCCCCTGCTTCTCAGCTGCTCCATCTTTCCCTTGTCCAGCAACAGCTGCTGGCACCTTTCCTTCCCCCTTTTTGGCATCATCCAAAAGGGTGGCAACTGAGCCGTCCAGGGAGGTCAGCTTGGCTTCTGCTTGTTGAACTCGAGAGAAGAGTTCTTCCACAGCGTCTTTCTCTTCAACCTTATTCGCCAGCTCTAGGTCTTGGCGTTCTTGTTCGGCTTTCTTTATGGCGGCAAGGGTTGCAGAGACATCCTTGTGAAGGGTGACGTATGCAGCTCGATAATTTTCGAACTGAGATATCCACTCCTGGTCTTGTGTCTGCTGGGACTTTGCAAGATTGGTTTCAGATACAGACTTGAATCCGTTGAATGCTGAGCTGAGTCCACGAACTTCTTTCTTCAGCTCAATGTCGGCGGTGCTGGTTGAGGAGGAGAGTTCATCTAGCTGCTTCCTCAGAGAGGCATTCTCCTCTATCAGCTGATTTATCTTGTCATCTTGAGCCTCAGCCAGATGCTGTAGATCTTCTTTGTTGAGCTCGATAGTGGACAGCAGCTCATGCCTCAGCTGGTTGACCTTCTCAGTTATCAGCTCAAAGATAGCATCAGTGGAGTGTGCTGGCTGATCAGAGGGTCCAGACTGTTCGTGCTGTTGAGCTGTGGCTGGTGGGTCCACAATGACCATGGCTGTTTGATTTGCCAGGTATTGTTTTAGCCTCTCTTCTTCTGCTTTAGCTGCCTCTTCAGCCGCATCCACGTCCTCCATGGGGTCGGCAGTCTTGGCTAGCATGGACTCTAGGAAGGCAACAGCTCCTTCATTGTCGCACAGCTCCCTAGAGTCAGTTCCTTCTGCTCGGCTTTGATCTAGGCGGCGTCGTAGCAAGGCAACCTTCTGGTTGTAAGCAACCTCGAGGTTCTGGTAATCGAAGTATGTCCTCAGGTTGGATTCATCAGTTTTCAACCTGTCCCAGCCGTGGATCCTCAGGGTGTCCTCTTTCACGTACCAGTAACTGAAGATGACGTTGAACTGGCAGAGAAGTTCGATCCCAAACATTGCAAAGATGGGCATGGAACGTGCCTCCGGAAACATGCCTGTCAGCTTTCTGAAGCAGTAGACCAGCCTCCCTTCATACTCAGCCAAAATTTCCTGGCGGTTGGCTTCTTCATCAATCTGTGGGGGGTCTATATCGAAGGCAATGGGTTCGATGGTTTCCTCAACGTTGGCCAAAGGAATGGTCTCAACGTTGGCATCGAGCGTGAGGCTCGGGATATTTGACTGAGGACCAATTGAGAGAACTGGATCCTCTTTGGTTGGTGATTGGGCGGGCTCATTAGTTTCCTCAGACACAGGTGGGATTACCTGGCTGGCATCAGCTCCGGTTAGTGGAGAGGGTGGACTGTCGTGGGACTCCTCAGATGAAGAAGAGTCATCTGAGGACGAGCTGGACTCCTCAACATTGGTCTCTATCCCTTCAGCCATCTCTTCTTGTTGGCGAGGTTGAATCACAAACGCAGCTGCATCAACCGACTGGCTGGATTCGGTTGATTTCTCAGCTGGTGTCTCCTCCGTTGGCTTTTCCACTGCTGGCTTCGCAGCTGGTTGCACCGCTGGCTGCTTGAAACGAATCCTTGGTCTCTTCAGTAGAGGTACCTCCTCCTCTTCTTCTTCATCTTCATTAGTCTCATTCCTCAGCTGGCGTTTAGAAGATGATCTGGTTGTTCGGCCAACTGTTGCAGGAGGTTGAGACTTCAACTGTGCCTCAGCTGTGTCTGCTTCCACAGCTGGCTTTCCAGCTCCCTTCTTGTCTTTGGGAGTGTACACCGCAGACAAGACATCCTGAGCCTTCTTAGCTGATGGGAACAACAACAGCTTCTTCAGGGGAGTTGCTTCACTGTCTTCCTAGGTCAGGTTCTGGTCATTGGTGGCACTGAGGATCAGCGCAGAGATCTTGGTGCCGAAGTTGAGTGAGCCTTTCACACTCAACAACCGCTCTCCGGACTCAGTTGTGATTTCGGAGATCTTCTGTTTCTCCAACAGCAGCTGATGTTCGAAGTACTGAAGCCAGTTGACCTCGTGTCTCTCTTCCAGAGCCTTCTGTTGCTTCAGTTTGGGGTGGTTGATATCCCCAAACGCACCACCGTATCCAAATGCACACTTGGAAATAACATCGAACAGAAGTCGATGTTGAGGCTTCAACTTTGTTCTTTGCATGCTGCTCTTCATTTTCTCTGGGATGATCAAGGCCTGCTGAAGGAATTCATCCGCTTCCTTATCAGAGAAGTTGTCGATGATGTCTGTGGCCTGAAGATTTCTTGGAATGATTTTGGCGAGTTCTTTGGACACACGTATCTTGACGGTGGAATCATGGACTGTTCTGGAAACTCCATCGCGCTGTTTGCAGGAAACCGTAGAAACAAGTCCGACTTGTGAATCGTGATGCAGATTGAGATAGAACTCTCCAACTTATTTCCTGAGAATGAGAGAGGGAGAAAGAGTCGCCCATTGAAGAAGGCCGTGCACAGAGAGAAGACCGGCGAGGGGAGAGAGCTCCGGTGACTCTAGCGCGTTCGTCGACAGAATATGCTCAAAATGTATCTTCGATATCAGCATATCGAATGATTCCTGGAAAGTGGCTGGTTCTTTGGAAACCATCTTCTTGGAGGATTTGGGTGCCATTGTAATTTGCAGTGAAGATATATATATATGCAAAGAGGAAAGAGAAAATTAGCCAAATTTGGAGAGACAGAATTGAAGACGATGATGAACAGTTGTTTTGATATGCACGGATGAGGAAAGTAGGAGATACCTTCCTTATTTTTCGCCTTAAATAGGTTTTTGACTCGGTTGAAATTGACGGCTGGGGTTAAATGGCACGAATCCATCAACGGCTGAGATTGCGCGACTGTTGACTAGCTTTGACTCGACGTTTTGATCCGAGTTCCAACCAGCGCATGGGAAGGTGTACAGTTTCATGTCAGCCCAGTCGCACTATAAAGTAGGCTATGGATGTTCAGCCGTACTTTACATTTAATGCGACATGATGGCTATTTTTAATGTAACTGACTAGCTCAGGAATGTTTGAATTTATTTCAAACATTCTCATTTAAGAACATAACACATTCAGTCATAAATGATACCTGCCAGCTGATGTCAGAATCAGCTGTGTTCATCAGTTGCAGCATACCATCAGCTGACTCGAGTTCGTCTGTTCAGCTGACGTCTGATGTCTTCAGTTGGAGCTCTGCATCTGAGATTTCCCCTTCATCTGAGCTTCCCACTCAGATGGATATCTGACTCTTCAGCTCGGCTGAATCCTCATCTGATGGATCCAACAGTCCAAGAAGATCACATAGCATCTTGAACCGGGCTTCAGGTAGAGGTTTGGGGAAGATATCGGCTCTCTGAATCTCAGTTGGAATCTTCTCCATGGATACGTCCTTCTTCTCGATATGATCTCGGATGAAATGATGTCGAATATCAATGTGCTTAGTCCGAGAATGGTGAACAGGATTCAAAGAGATAGCAATGGCACTTGAGCTATCACAATGAATGGGAACCTGTCCAGTTGCAACTTCATAATCTCTCAGTTGTTGCTTGAGTCATAACACTTGCATGCAACAACTTCCGGCGACCATATACTCTGACTCGGTTGTAGAAGTAGCAACACATGCCTGTTTCTTAGAGAACCATGAAACTAGCTTGCTTCCCATGAATTGACAGTGTCCAGATGTGGACTTCCTGTCCAATCGATCTCCGGCTAGATCCGCATCTGAGTATCTGGTTAGCTGGATATTATCGTCAGTTGGATACCACAACCCAACATTGACAGTACCCTTCAGATACTTGATGATGTTCTTTGCTGCCATCATGTGAGCTTCTCTCGGTTGAACTTGGAACCGAGCACACACTCCAACCGCGTAGGATATGTCTGGCCGACTGGCGGTTAGATAGAGCAGCGAACCGATGATCCCTCTATACTTGCTGGCATCCACTAGTTTTCCCTCAGCTCCAGGTTCGATCTTCCAGTTAGTATTCATCGGGATCCTTGTGGTTTTACTTGTCTTCAATCCGAACTTTGTGATGAGCTCCTTTGTGTATTTTGACTGATTAATAAAAATTCCTTTCTCTGACTGCTTCACTTGGAGTCCAAGAAAGTAATTCATCTCGCCCATCATTGACATCTCGAATTTCTCCTTCATGAGATCTGAGAACTCCTTGCACAGTTCCTCTGACTTGGAACCGAAAATGATGTCATCAACGTAGATTTGCACAACAAGTATATCTTCTCCAACTTTGATGGTGAATAGTGTTTTATCAACTGAGCCTCGTTTGAACCCCGAGTCCAGTAGAAATCCACAAAGAGTGTCATACCAAGCTCTAGGTGCTTGCTTCAAGCCATAGATGACTTTCTTCAACTTGTACACTCTTCCATCTCCAGTTTCAAAACCGGGTGGCTGTCAACATAAACATCTTCCTTGATATCACCGTTGAGGAAGGCACACTTCACGTCCATTTGATAAACCTTGAACTTGTGATGTGCGGCATAGGCTAGAAATATTCGGATGGCTTCCAGCCTTGCAACTAGTGCGAAGGAATCTTTTAAGTCAATTCCTTCTTGTTGGCAATATCCCTGAGCTACCAACCTTGCCTTGTTCCTCACGATGTAACCAATGGCTTCTCTCTTGTTCTTGAAAATCCATTTAAGTCCAATAACCTTGACACCAGTTGGTCTTTCTACCAACTCTCAAACACAGTTGCGTAGAAATTCATTCAGCTCCTCTTGCATAGCTGTTGTCCAGTGAACACAGTTGAGAGTTTCCATGACATGCTTTGGCTCTGGCACATCAGCTACGTAGCATGAAATCATGGCATAGTCTCCAAGTTGTTCAAACTCCGCGAAAACTGCCAACTCCTCAGAACAGGCATACTGGACATCCTCAGCTGAATCGGAAGTTGCAACTCTGCTCCTGGTTCGTACACCTTCGGTTGGATCTCCGATGATGTCATCATTGGAATGATCATCATACCATCTCTTGTTGCGCCTTCCATCTTCTTCCAACTGTGTTGATTCAGGGATCTGAGTTGGAGTCTTCAGAGCTGGTGATTGATCAGCTGTTGAGTCTGGGTCCTCAATGTTGACAATATTTCGAATCGGGCTCGGTTGGGCTTCAGTTGCTGATGCAGTTGGAGTGACATCAGCTGGAGTTCCCCCTTGATTTGAGCTAGGGTCCTCAGCTACCCCTTGATGATCTTCACATTCATCTTCTGAGGAACACGGATCATCATCCTCGGTTGCCCATACCAACGGTTCGGCCAAATTCTTCTGCCTTTGAACCTGCGATCTGGTGAGAACTGGTGAAACAGCTGGATCTGCTTGTTGTCCTTTAGCCTGTTCCCTGCACTCAAAGGTAGATTCATCAAAACTAACATGAGGTGTTATCTCCACAACACGAGAGTTGTTGTAGAAAACTCTATATGCCTTGATCCGAGCAGCATATCCAAGAAATATGCCTTTCGAAGCTTTGGCATCAAAAGTTTTCAACTGAGTCTTCCCATTGTTGTGAATATAACACTTAGAGCCAAAAATGCGAAAATATGAAATATCAGGCTTCCTGCGTCTCCATAGCTCATATGGTGTCTTTCCCAACCGCTTGGTCAGAAGAGAACGGTTCTGAGTATAGCATGCTGTGTTGATTGCCTCAGCCCAAAATCTCTTTGGCAGAGCTGAGCTTGTCAACATGGATGTGGCTGCATCCTTCAGCGTTCGGTTCCTTCTCTCAGCTACTCCGTTCTGTTGTGGAGTTCGCGCAGCTGAGGTTTGATGAGTGATTCCGTGCTTCTTGCAGTACTCAATGATGGTTTCATTGAGGAACTCGGTTCCACGGTCTGATCGGATAGAAATGATTTTCATCTCTTGTTGGTTCGATATCCGATCCATCAGCTTGGGTAGCTCATCTCGGGTTTCACTCTTGTGACGCATGAAAATGGTCCACGTGTACCTCGAGTAATCATCAGTTACAACTAGTGTATACTCGTTGCCATTTATGCTCTTTGGTGTAACTGGCCCGAAGAGATCCATATGGATCAGCTGCAATACTCGGTCGGTTGAGGGTGTGGATTTCAACCGGAACGAGGATCTGGCGAGCTTTCCCAGCTGACACGCACTGCAGATATGTGTTGTTGAAAACACACGGTTAGGAATGCCCTTTGCGAGTTCCTGTCTGGCAAGTCGGTTCATTGTCTTGAAATTCAGATGGTTGAGCCTTTTGTGCCACAGCCAGCTCACATCTGAACTGCTCTTTGATAATAGACAGGTTTCAGGTGGGCTGCTTTTCCAGTCAGCATAGTAGACATTCCCAGTTGGAGATCTATTTCCCAACAATATGACCTGCTTTGTTTGAACGTCTTTAACCCTGCAACCCTGAGCATCAAACTTGATAGAAAAACCATTATCACAGAATTGGCTGA
This sequence comes from Schizonepeta tenuifolia, assembly GCA_029490685.1. Taxonomy (NCBI): domain Eukaryota; kingdom Viridiplantae; phylum Streptophyta; class Magnoliopsida; order Lamiales; family Lamiaceae; genus Schizonepeta; species Schizonepeta tenuifolia. Next base: position 70,945 of record CM055957.1, read on the forward strand.
TGGAGAGCAGGTTATGCTTCAATCCATCAACATATGAAACATTAGAAATTGACACGAGATCGGTTTCAAGGGTACCGTAGCCTTTGGTGTAACCTTTTGAGTTGTCACCAAAAGTAACAGTTGGACCGTTCAGCTCCACGAAACTTCCAAGCAAATCCTTTAGATTTGTCATGTATTTCGAGCATCCACTGTCCATCACCCACTTTGTCTGTGATGCTTTATTCTTCCTCAACTGTTCCTCCTGTACCTGCACGGAGAAACACGCTTAGGTCCCCAATTTCAGTTGGGTTCTGGAGGATTAGATACAGTTCCCCCTGGAACTGTGGGTCGCTTTTCCCTGTAGACTCGAATAGCCTTGTCATACCAAATGGTCTACCCATTTTCATCAACTATAACAACACCTTGGTTATCCTTAGGCTTGTTGTTATTATTGATGTTCTGTCTCTTTGGAGGAGATGGATTTCTCCTATGTTGGGCTTTAGGAGGAGTGGGGTTCCTCCTATTTGGTTGACGTCTCTGACCCTTTTGATTTTGCCAATGAGGTCTCCGTCATTGTGGAATCGTCGTGGTTGATTCTGATTCCATTGCCCTGGCTGTTGACGATAGCTGTTCATGCCCGGATGTTGATTCATGTTGTGGCACGAGTATCCATAGCTGTCGTAACTGTTCCACATCGGTTGACTCGGTTGGAACCTCTAGTTGTTGTGGTGATAGAACTGAGGCTGATTCTGTCGGTTGAAGTTCTGTTGGTTCTGTTAGTTCCATCCCTGCTGCGGTTGGTTCCTTGGTTGGTTGTGCGGTTATCTTTGAGGTCGGTTCTATCGTCGGTTGTATCTTCGACGTCTCCGGTTCCTCGTCTGAGTCTTCGAACATTCCTCCTCAGTTGTCTGCCCATCCGACTGAGTCTTCGGTTTTCCATCTGCAGCTCCTTTGCCTTTCTCAGCTGCAGTTACCTTATCCGGTTGTGAGGGTGGTTCTTCAGTTACAGACTCAACTGTGTCTGGTTTGGCAACCGTGACCTCCTCAGCCTTGGTGAAGGTAGCTGGTGGAATTCCAGTGTCCTTGGCCACGTCGTATCCGAGTCCAGACACGTCATCCGTTTGACGTCTGTATCTGATGAGATTCTCGATAATCTCGGATGACTGATATAGCTTTGTCAGGTTGTCCTTCTCAGTTTGAAGGCCTTTGAGAAGAACATCTATGTGTTCGGTCTGGGCGTCCGACGTCTTCATCAGCTGGTCGATCTGAGCCTCTTGCTTGTTCAACTGCTCATTCTGTGCCTTGATCTGTTCCTTCAACTGCTCATCGGTTGAAGCCTCAGTTTGGTTGGCCGCGGTCAGTTGACTCTTGAGATAGTCAATCTCCTCTGTTTGACTCTTGATCAGATCATCCTTTTCGGTTAAGGATTCTTCCAGTTTTACAAACTGTTTGTGAAGATTCTTAAACTCAACCGTTTGCTGATTCAGTTGCTCACTCAGTTCTTGGAAATCATCCCAAGATGGTTCCAACTCATCTTCTAAAGTATCCTGCACGTTAGCAACATTAGAAGAATTTAAATTAGCTGGGTTAGAAGTTACCTCAGCTTCATTTTGGTCAGTTCCAATCGCCATGAGACATTGATCCTGTCCGCTCGTGTTGTTGGTGGGAGTCAACTCGTCCTCATCTTCAGTGTCAGTGAAGATGTCCACATCATCAGTTGCTTCCTCTGTAACCATGGCCTTATCTTTTGCCCTCAATGCATCTCTTTCTTTCTTTGAGAGGTCTGGACAGTCAGCCTTGAAATGTCCCTCTTTGCCACACTCAAAGCAGCCGTTGTTCACAGGCTTTGAGCTGTCTCGTGTTCGGTTGGATTTGTAGAACCGCTTGTACTTTCCGAACCAAGTGTCCATGTCAGCTAGCTTCTTTGACATGGCGGCAATGCATTGTTGCAGCTCTTCTCTGCTTGGCTCCTTTGCAGTTGTGTCCGCAGATCTTGTTGCTCTTGATGTTCACGGCTTGGAATAGTCAGCTCGAAGGGTGACAGTCTTCGTTGCTGAACCAACATCCTCATGTCGACTTGTCTGAGCCATCGACTGGGATTTTCGTCTGTTCACTTTGTACTCATTTCCTTTCAGAATTGAGAACAATCTTTCAATTCCCATTTCTCCTAGGTCAGCTCGGCTTTCATGGATGTTGGTGAAGGTATCCCACTCAGCTGGAAGTGCTTGTAACACTTTGAGATTGATTTCTCTCAAAGTATACTTTCTTCTTCGGATAGACTGGATCCTTCTGATGATCTCCATGAACCGAAGCTCCATCTGATCGATGGTTTCGTCCATTTTCAGAGTGAAGTTGTCAAAATCTTGACATGCATGGGAGAACTTGTTCTCCTTGGTTTCGTCACTTCCTTCACTCAGAGATGCCAAAGTGTCCCACATCTCTTTAGCAGTGTTGCACTCCTCTATCCATGGAAGATAGTCTTGTCCAACTGTGGACATGATAGTGCTCTGAGCCCAGATATCCAGTTGGCTCACTTTTGCTTCCTCAGAAGTGTAGTCTTCTGGGTTCTTTTCGACTATCTCCTCAGTTGCATCCCCAAGGGTTGGATCTGTAGGAGTACGGATGACCTTTTCCGTGATCTTGATAGGTCCGGATGAGAGTACTTGTTGCAGTCTGTGATGCTTGGATAGTAGCATCTTCTTCATCCGAGTCCTCCAGGCTGTATAGTTCACAACCGAGAACATAACCACGATCTTATCTTTAATATCCATCTGCACACAACAACAGATAACAAATGCAAGCAGATATGCACTAGCATGAAAAAGGATCTATTCAGTTGACCACTGAAGAAAACACCTCGATTCACACCTCGTGAAACAGAGACAGTAGTCTTTTTGAACCAGTGCTCTGATACCACTTGATGGTCCCGATACGAGTTATTGGTGTATGGGGGGGAGGGGGAATACACTAGTTAGGATTTTTCAACTTTGAAAGCTTAACCCCTGAAAAACTTCAACTGAGTAAAGAAAGTCTCAGCTGGATTCACAAATGAGTAAGAGACCTCAGCTGTGAGAGTGGTGCCGTGCGGAATGTGGTGGAAATTATACTCGTAAAATAACTCACGCTTTTGTGCAAGGTTGGTCAATAACCAAGACAGTTGATATGTAAAGATGCAGTTTATATGCCGGTTAGTTTGGTCAGTTGAATATGCAATAAGTAACTGAACAGAAATAAACACAGACACACAGGATTTACGTGGTTTGGAGAGAACTCCTACATCCACAGGGAGATGTGAGTCCACACACCTCAGTCCAAGTTCTTCTGGACAGTTCCACACAGCTTACGCGGGCTGTGCAACCGTTGCAATAAGTTTACGGGTACTTATCAACCTTTACAATTAAGTTTACGGGTACTCAGCAACCTATCTACTCAGTTACAGGAAGATTAGGATCCTAACAAACACTTTTTAGGGTATGTGTGGGTGGGTTTTCCAACTACAGCTCGAACACGAATGTGAGTTGGATCTATGGCTTGAACGAATGAACACTCAAACTAAGATCTAAGACAGATTATAATTTTATGAACCCTCAGCTACTAATGTTCTACCACTCGGAACTCTCAGTTGCTGATGCTCTTAGAATATGATTTTGCAGATTTTCTTTGCTCTTGTTTCTCTCGTGGGTGCACTTCAAATTTTCTCTGTCTCGTGTGTAAATGTCGAATGAATGAATGCCTCTATTTATAGGCGGAGAGAATCAACTAGCCGTTGGAGGAGCCGTTGATCTCTGTTCTTTGATAGCGATGGCTTGTCTCTCATCTCTGCAGACTTTCCCGATATGGCATCTGTGCTCTTCTGCTTTCCATCTGAGACAACCTTGTGTTGGGCCAAATGGGGTAATGACTGAACGGTCAAACCCTCACGTGATTTCCTTTTTGAATTTCAAATTCAAACCTTTCTGACAGTCAACCTTGGTTAGTCGGTTGAAAGTCTTGATCTTCATCTGAGTGGTCTTCAGCTGATGTTCTATCTGACTGAACCGTTGAACTCTCAGCTGACTTTCAACTTCATCCTTTTTGTAACCACTCTGTTATACCTTCCCCCTTGGTCGGATGGCTTTCTGTAACTGATGCTGAACCGTTGGCTTGAACTCTCAGTTGTATAAAAGCCTTCCTCCTTTTGGCATAACTCTATCATCAGTCAGAGTCTTGTAACTGATGTTCCATCTGAACGGTTTGACTTGAACTCTCAGTTTCAACTGATGTTCCTCATCCGATCTTCCATCCTGGGTTGTATCCGAGTGTTGTTATGTTGCTGTCTTCAGCTGGAGACCTGTAAAGATAAAATCTTAACATTGCTCAAACAGCGAGCCTAACTGCTAATATTAAGAGCTGGCAACATCTACTCGGTTGGGGTGAGTTGGTTTTGGAATTCATCAAAACTCATACTAATAAATTTCCCAACAGAGAGAGAGGCTATAGGTAAGAGAGATGTAGTTCTATTAATAGTATGTGTGTGTGTGTGTGTAGACGGAATTTATTAAAATGGAAAGGAAGAATGTGAAGTTTTGAGGTTACTGATTATGTAAGTAATAGGAATGCTGGCGTAATGGTTGATGCTTGTGCTTCTGAAGTCAAAGTAGGTGTGGGATTCTTGTTCGATTTTCCCTATGAACAACAACTACTTTAATTCTTACAAATTAATTTGTATAATTTATTTATTTATTATTATTTTTTTAAATTCGTAGAATTTTTATGTGTTAATCGAGTCAACTTAGTTTCTTATTTAAGTAAATTATATTATTTTATTAGGTGCGGCGCAACTAGGACCCTCGTCTACTATTTGAATTGTTTGGATTGTTTGTGCTCAAACTTAAGGTGTGGGATCTTACTTAACTTTATACCGTTGACTTATTTTGTCCTATTTAATACGATGTGATTTGCTGTATATGATTATTGACTTTAAGTATTGAGCGGACCGTGTTAAGTTGTCCATTGACTTGGTCTCACTTGCGTTCAATACACTTGATATCATTTGATGAGCAGGACCTGTTGAGTTGTCCATTGACTTTGTTCTTACTTATTGACGCCTTGTACGTTGACATTTGGTGTTGAGTGGACCCTGTTGAGTTGTCCATTAAATTGCTCTCGCTTCTTGTTGTGTATTATTTGACTTTGATATTCACTACGTGCATCTGTTTTATTAAATTGAACAATATCTGGTATAACTACCCACACTAAGGGTATTCGCGTATACTTATCCCCAAACTTAAACTTTTCAGGTAATTGAAGTCGGAGGCGTGGACGTGTCGAATGACGAGTTTAAATAAATAGGAATTTATTTTATTTCCTAAGACATTAGAATTCTATATTTCTGCATTTTACTTTATTTCTTTCCATTTTTTTTTGTTGCATGTGTTTTGTTTTGGATTTTTTCGCCATCTTTTGGTTAAATAATATATTGCGTCTTCTTTAAACTAAGTTAATTATTATTCTTTATTCAAGAAAAATATATATTAATTTTTCCGCTGTAAATATTCTTTTGAATATTATTTCAATGCCTTAATTAGATTAGGGTGTTACACTATGATATCAGAGCGGGGACACCATTTTGTAGACTTCTTAAAATACAAATTTGAGTATAAGTTGATAAGTTAAGTGTCAATTGTCATTCGACCGCTACGCGCTCCGGCCTCAAGGTAAAAAAAATAAGAATTGAAGTTATTGTAAATTTTTGGGTGAATTTAATTTTGCAATAATTCGAGAGTTTTACTTGATTGTAATTATTGAAATGTTATGTGTATAAGTGTTTAAATTATTCGGAATATATATATATATATATATAATAATTTGCTCTGAACGTAGTCCTCGTACTTAGTAGAACTTAGAAAGACGTGCTTACTCGCGCCCCTCGATTTTCTGTAGGACGATGGTGGATAGCATTTTCTTTGGAGAGCCTTTGAACAATCCATTCTGGAACTACCGATGGGAGACTGAATTAGGAGTGCAAATAAATTTGGACATAATGTTGGAACTATGGAGAAAATCCGACTGTCCCCGTTGTACATGGGGTTAGTCTGAGGCCGCTGCCAAGGTGATAGAAGCTATTCCAAGGGCAGTGCTTGAAGTCCCTTATGAGTTAGCTCGACGGAAATGGCAGTTGCATCCTTCTCGTCTAGGACGCATAGAGTTCGAACCATTCATGGAAGATTTGAAGCAGAGATATGCCGATATTTATCACGGAGTCCATGTTCTCGATGACGATGAACTCATGGAAGCGCCTGCGGTAGCACCTCAGCCCCCACAAAACGTGGAAAATATTGGTGAAGAAAAGGATCCATCGGAGGAAGAAAAGGATCCTTCTGAGAATGAAGAAGTCATGGATTGTCACACTCCAACTCTCAAGGTGCGACTTACGAATAACAACAAAACCTAAACAACTAACAATCAATTCAAATAAGCGGAAACATGCTCGGGGAAAACGATGATAATAGATAAGGCAATCGAATTAGGCTTAAAAACATAACGAGGTAACATTCCGAGCATTTCAAATTCACTTACAACAGGAATCTAAATAAGTAATTCATGCTGACGGGAACAAAATTTCAACAATTACGAGAATGCAATATATACCAAGTCAAGAGGATTAGGTTCGACAAACATTCCAAGTTAACGAGCCCATCGCTCGGAAGTATGAGTCAAGAAGTTCAACAATTTAACAAATATTCAAAGTCATCGAGCACAACACTCGGAATAAAAAACATGAGTATCAAAGTATTAGCATCAACAGACATCAATTCAAAAGGGTTGCAGCGGAAACATGCATCAATACCCAACATCTGCACGTATGAAGACGTACAAATGCCACTCTGAAATTCAACTAGACTTAACCAAAAGTACCACACCACACCACCAAGTATCCATGCCATCGCCATCCAGTCAACCTGCATGTTTAGAAACACACGCAGGGCTGAGTACTTCGTACTCAGTGAACACAAGCCAAGCCAAAACATTTGAATAAAGATGCTTCTTAAAGCTATAACAATTGAACTTGCCTTGCCGAACATCACAAGTACTTAAGCAGTTAAAGAATAGTTTTACTTGTGCATGTTAAAAACATTTTCTTTTAAACAGACTGCGCAGTCAAATATAACATATAATATAACAGTATGCATCATCTGTCACAAACAATCTTACTGTGCCGAGAAGTAGGCCTCCTTCTCGAGCACTGTGACCAGCCTAACCGAAGCAAGGCTCACAGTCACCTCAACATATACCACACGTGGGTTTCCTGCCTTTCATAGGATAATAACATCTTCACATAAATAGATGATAACACATACCAACTTTAATAAAAACGGCAAGTCAATCGCATTTAAAATCATATCATAGTACTCAATAGCATAATTAATTCTCATCGATAGTTTTGGTTCAGAAAAGCCCACCTGACTTCCGAAGATTCTAGCTAGGTGGTTTAGGGCTATTTGTCCTTGCTTAGTGATCCATACGGCTCGATCCTTCACAGTTTGACATCGATAACGGAAAAATAAGATACGCAAAAGACGGACACAAGGCATTGGACTCAACTGAAGGACTTCTACTTGAGTCGTTTCTCTCTTCGCTTTAACTTTTCTAAAGGATCTCGCGTTTTCGTCTTTAAATCATTAACTCTACTCGAATTGGTTAATATTACTAATTATCGTCTCAACACTTTCTCACTTTAATTATTAAACGTCGTCCATCTACATTCTATTACTCGAGCTTTCTTTCAAAGACTTTTATCAATTCTCGATTTAACAAACAATAATTCAATCATTTTGCATATAATAATTCAATTATCCTTTACATCATAACTAATACCATGCATTTAAACCCTTATTCAATCATATCGTGAATTCAAATAAATCAAATATACTTCAAGACACATTAACATTCACTCTATTTAGACATTAAAACTTAACTCGATTATGCATTTCTTTTCATGAAGGCTCAAACCATTTACTTTATCTTTCTTATTTTATAGACAACGCTTTGTTCTAAATTCGTTATCTTATGAGGTATTTTATAACTTTTAATCAATTAATATAAATTCTCTTTAATTAATCTCTTGCGAAATTAGAACTTTTTTTTCATTTCTAATTCGATTCTCATTTCTTAACTCGACTATTATTTTTCTAATTATTAACTCGGTAATTTCTCTCGGTTTATTTTTAATTAACTTCTTTTAACTCATTACTCGATATCTTATTCTATCATTATTTTCTTGATTAACTTATACGAGTACTTAACTTAACTCGTCTAGTATTTCTTCTCCATTCGATTAAAACTTCCTTTTTATTTCTTCTCGATTAATTCTTTTAAACTCGGTTTTCTCAATTCTTGCTCATTTATTTAATAAATTCTTCTTCTTTTGTCTTTATCTTTTTAAACCACTTTCTTACTTAACAATTTCTTTGTTATTCAATAAACATTTTTATAAACTAGTTCATTTTATTAGGTAGGTTGCAAAATATCTTTTTGTTGTAGTTTATTAAAAATTCAAGTTTTTGAGTTTTATTACAAGAAAATTTATTTGATATATCTTTTTATGAATTTTTTTTCATCTTTAATAATTTAAAAGCTTTTGAACTTCAATCCTTTAATTACAAAATTTCTACCTTTATTCATTATTTAAACTAGTACTTATACACACATTATAACATCTAAACATCCAATCTTTTCTACATTATCACAATTAATTTCTTTGAAAATCTTAACATGCAATTCCATTTTTTTAACTTATCAACATGTATGATTTTATTAACATATCATACAATCATCTCATGATCAAAACATCACTCAATTCATCAACACAATCAACAAAATAAAATTTTCAACATTTCCTCAAAACACACGGCATACATGCATTTCTTTGTGCAATTTATTTCTCAATTTTTCATGCATATAATCTCATTCTCAACATGATAAAAATAATAAATCAAACATCAAAATATCAATAATTCAAAGTATTCACATTTTTCTATTTTTCTCTATAAATTTCGGTATTTATCAAATTTTTAGGGTTTTAAATTCTTTTTCTTCTCTTAATTCACCGATTAAAACCTAATGTTCGATTCTCCTAACGATTTCTTCTCACTCGATTATCACAAGCACATCCTAAGTTTGCCTAAACATAATTAAATATCATGCATGCATAGCTTCTTTCTTTTAGGACTTAGAGATATACATATATACAATTAATCAATGAATATCATACTTTAAATTAAATGGATTTCTTCTCCTTGGCCTCTTGGAATTGAATTGGAAGAAAAATGGAGCTTCAAGATTTGAACTTGAATGGAAGAAAGAACTCTTCTTGAATCCTCAAAGAAAAGAATAACTTAAAATTAATCATCTATCTCTTTTAGGGCTTAAGAGCCAAAATGAAGAAAATAGGGATGATGATTTGAATTCCAATTCAAGAGCTTGAAGGATTATTACCTTTTCTTGAAGATATGAATGAAATGGATAGAGGATGATGCTTTCTACTTCATTTCCATGGATGATGAGCTTGGATTCATGGTTGCATGGAAGAAAAATCAAATGTAGGTGTGTGTGTGTGTGTGTGTGTGTGTGATGCCGTGAGTTGAGAGAGAGTAGAGAGAATGTTTTGATTTTCTTTGTTGTTTGAGAGAGAGAGTTCGAATGAGAGAGGGAGAGTAGTGTGGATGAATGAGTTTTCTCTCTTTTGAATAGATTGCATGCAATTTGAAATCCAACACAAAGAATAAAGTGTGATGGCAAGTTGGTGTTGGAAGTTGTAAATGTTTAAAGTGATTGATAGATGGATGATTTGATGTAGTTTGCATGCAACTTTTGGTAATGTCATGTAGAAGACATAATCATCACACTTAATCTTGGAAATTGGAGAGAGATGGGAGAGAGGTGTGAGGTGGCGTGAGAGGGAGAGAGGTGTGTCAACACTTGTCCTCGTCGTGTCGTTACGGGTATTAATTACCCGGTCGTAAAGGTTTTTCGGATAAAACGATTCGTATTAATTCCTTTTTATGTTATCAACGAGTCTAACCTCTTCTCGTCTCACTTTCGACACTAAAACATCTCAATCCTATTTCACATCTTAATTAAAAGATTAACGAATTCGATCATTTTGTCTTTTAAATCTCAAAGGAATTTAGACGGCTTATTAATCCGTTTATTAATCCTTTAAAGATCAATTCCTCATTACTCTTCTCAATTCTCGGATAAGTTCTTACCCTATCTCAGTGACCTTAGAAGCAATTCTAGGTTCAAAGATTCTAATTCAACTCTATTCTAAGTTCACCGTGTAAATAAATTTCTCAGCGATTCACATTATTCTATCTCAATTAAACAAACTCTTCGGGATTTTTCCGAAATTTAATCTTATACTCATTTTCATATAAACAACCCAACAAGTATATCACATCATCATCATCTCAGATAAATAGAACAGATAAATTCACACAAAACTCACAAAGCATTCTAAACGTTTTACTCATTTCCCTTCGTTTAGAAAAGAAAATTTTTATTCCTAAATTCTCATCTTTTAACTCACTCGGTTAATTATTCCTAAATTCTCATCTTAGTTTTTCCTAGAATGGATAGGTGACTCGTTAAAAGATGACGTTTTTGTACTCTCCTTAGCACCTTGAATTTTTTGTTTTGATTTTTTGTTGACTTTATATTTATTTTTTGTGAGTGATCATTAGTTTATTCTTGATCTCGTTGCTATCGCTTGTGCAAGTTAATTCATTTATGTTTTGGAGGAATTTTGTGTGACTTGAATGAAACTAATGTCTTTTTGGTGTTTTGATCATTTTATTTTCTCTCCTCTCGTATTTCTGTAAGTTGGCGCTAGTAGTAACCTTTAGTGTTGTTGTTGTAGAATCATGACGCGCCCTCGTGCAACTCCGCAAACTGAGAACTCTGGAGAAAATCTAACGGGCGAATTTTTGAATGCTATACGAGGATTTGTGCAGCAGCAGGCTCAAACATACCTGAATGCGCAACCACAACCCAATCCTGCATCGACACCGAATACTACAAACCAAGTTGTGGAACAGTTCCGTAGATACAATCCTCATCGATTCAATGGACATGATGGACCGTTAGCTGCTGAGGAATGGTTGAGCGAGTTGGATCGCATTTTCACTCACATCGACTGCAATGACAAGCAAAAGGTTGATTGTGCTATTTTCCAATTCACTGAGGATGCTGGTCGTTGGTGGAAGCATTTCTATGGCACTTTAAGTGAAGAGGACCTTCCACTACTATCTTGGACTACTTTTGAGAAAATTGTGATGGACTAGTATTGCGCTAGCTCTTTCCTTGAGAAGAAAGAGAGGGAATTTTATGAACTAAAACAAGAAAATTCTACTATAGAGGAGTATGAAAGGAAATTCAATCAGTTGGCTGGGTATGCACCTCATGTGGTGAGTACTGAGAAAAATAGAATAGCCAAGTTTAGGAAGGGACTGAGAACTGATATCAAGGCAATTTTGGCTACTCATGAGATAACTAATTTTGGGGAATTGGTGAAACGTGCTGAAGAAGTGGAGTTGGCACATGAGGTTGAGGTTCCATCGAAACAAATGGACAACCCTGCAAAGCGGACCTGGGATAATCGGAACCAAGGAAAGAGTGGGTTCCAAAACAAGAACGGAAGGTTTGGAAATGTGCGCAATGCTGGAACTAGCTCAAGTTTTAGAGCTGCACCAAATACTGAAGCACCCGGACTTAAGCCGTTGTGTCCTAGATGTGAGAAACGACATAATGGAGAGTGTTTAATGGGCATGGGAGCTTGCTATTACTGTTACGAGAAGGGACACAACTATCATAACTGTCCGAAGAGGCAAGACAGTGGGCCAAGAAATGGAGGAAGCAAGGGACATGGGAGAAAAAGAAAAGCTCGTTTCTTTACCTTAGCTCAGCAAGAGATGGACAAGGACAGTGACACGATGACATGGTATTTTGTTTGATTCTGGAGCATCTCATTCTTTTATCTCATCCAAGTTGTGTTGTATGAAGAATATTGTCTGCGAAGTAGAGAACCTAGCTTTGAAGATAAGTATCCCTTCAGGCGATAGTCTAAGTACCGATCGAATTGTTCGAGACCTTAAGTTGGATTTTGGGAGTAGAGAATTAGAAGCCGACCTGTACTACATAGACATGCAAGATTTCGATGTGAATCTTGGTATGGATTGGTTAAGCCAAAACTATGTGACAATCAAGTGTCGAGAGAGAGAGGGGGCGTTTGAGTTACCAAACGAAAAGAAGTTCACCTTCTATGGAGCAAGAGTTAGACGAGCACCGATTGTTGATATCAGCTATGAAGGCTATGAAGATGTTAAAGAAAGGCAAGTTTCAAGGTTATTTGCTAAGTATAGTTGGCGTAGAAGAAGATGGGGCGTCGATCAAAAAGGTGCCAGTTGTGCGCGATTATGGAGACGTCTTCCCTGAAGAGTTACCGGGATTACCTCCAAACAGGCAAGTAGAATTCACGATCGAACTTATGCCGGGCGCAACACCTATGTCAAAAGCACCATATAGAATAGGGCCAAAGGAATTGCAAGAGATGAAAGTGCAAATACATCCCAGTCAAAGAACAAAAGCTATATAAGATGCCCTCAGGTTCAACTCTGATGAACATGCTGAGGCCTGGGAGAATGTCATCCACAGGAAGCTGGTCTATGAGCAGTCTGTGAAGAAGAAAGATTTGGAGGGAATTGGCTTGGACAAACTGAAGGATGCCAAGTGGGATCAGACTGTATATCCTGTTTGAAGATATGTTCGAGCAGTAGTGCTGGAATTCTACTGCAACATGTCTAAGATTATTGCTGAGTCCTCCTCCCACAACCACTTCAAGTCTTACATTCGACGAAGGTATATAAATTTCTCCCCTGCTGTTATTTTTGCTTTTGTTGGACATAATGATTTTGGTGTAGAAGAGGAGAATGTGTCTTCGGACAAGATTGCCAGCGAAATCACCCATGGAGTGTACCGGACGTGGAAGAGGAACATGTCTATCAGTTCCTCAATGTTGTCCCAGAAGTACGCAATCTTGCACAAGATTGCAGTCAGAAATTGGTGCCCTACCACACACACTGCCACAGTGAGCCAAGAAATAGCAAGGGTGCTGTATGGAATAGGGCGGTTCAAGCCCTTCGACTTCGGACATTTGGTCTTCGACCATGTCACCCAACATGCTGGAAATCTGAAGAAGCCTAAGGCATTAGGCTATTCTGGTTTGATTTTTTGAATCATCTCTTTGCAATTCCCCGAAGTAATGCATGTAGAAGAGCAGTTCGAGTGCATTCCAAAGAGCATTGTCATCCATGACAAGCTATTCAATGAGGTTGTTCATCCCAAAGACATCGAGGGTTCCTCTGTCCGTATTTGGAAAGGAAGAAGCTGACATCATCTGTGCCAGCGCCTGTGCTGAGTGAGCCTAATCATAGGGCTATTTCTACAAGGATGCTGCATGAGTTGGAGCATGAATACAACTCTATCCTGTTGCAGATGAAGAGTCTTCGTGTGCGCAAGAATGAGATTACGGCATTACTCAATGATGCCAAAGAAGTCTTTGCTGGAAGAGAAGCTGTGCCATCTGGATTGGCATCTCATGTTGAAGGGTCTGTGCCAGGAGATGATGATGATGCAGTTGATGACGATGGAGATGAAGAAGCAGCTGAGGATGATGCTGAGGATGCTGAAGAAGACTTGGGTGATGAAGATACCCAAACTGAGGAGGATGAAGATAACCTTCAAGCATCTGCTTAGGCTGCAAAGAAGAAAGGATCCCAGTCTTTCTGAAGATTGGATGAAAGACCCCCCCTACTTTGTCATTTCTGCCAGACAAAAAGAGGGAGTAGAAGAAAAGTTGTAGTTTTTATGGTTTTCTGGATTTTTTTGGCTTTATTTGCATAGACTTATTTTTTGTTCCAAGGAGTTAATCTTTCTCTACTTCTTTTTGATGGAAATATATTTAAGATTCTCGGTTTATGACTTATTATTTTGATGGTTTGTTTTGGTGCTGTGTTGAAGATCATCTGCTCGATGATTGAAGATTTACTTGGTGGTCAGTCTACTCCATGCCTTGTTTAAGGGGGAGTTCAACACAGTTTTTCTCCAATTGCTAGTTGGAGGGGGAGCTTTGGCATACTTCATACATGTTCGGACTTGGAGGATTTGGAGGTATGAAGATGCTTATGATTGTTTGTTTTCTTGATGATTGGTTTTGTCTACATAAATGCCAAAGGGGGAGATTGTTTGATTTGAAGCATTGTTGCTCAAGAGGTGATGCTGCTCAAAGATGTTGGAAAAGTTTATGTAGCTAAAAGTACAACTGAAGTGTCGAAGCCGCTGCGTAGAACAAACTCTGTTATGTGTGCTTCAGTCTATGCTCAGGGAACCTGGAACACTCTGGCAGAGACTTTCCTTATCTGTGCGGATTTTGTGGGATCTTTTCCATGATTGTGAAAGATGCGGTCAAGATAATTATCAAGCAAATATCAGATGTGTTCCTCAAACCTTATCCTCACAAGGAAAGAATATCTAAGAAGATATACATGATGGCGAAGAGATCTAGGGTTTCAAACCTATATATATTAGACATCAACATTGTGAGAATTGGCCGTTTTGTTTTATTGTTTGAGTGCATATACTTTTTTGAGAGTATTGTAATTGAGTGCACAGTTTAGTGAGAGTTTATCTTTGATAAATTCAGTTTTTAAGAGAGTTAAGGGTCGGAATAGAGGTTCAAGCTTAGGTTGAGCGATTGTAGATCGATCAATCGCGAATCCACGTGAAGTTAGGAAGAGGGTGAGCGAAAGGGTAGCATAAGGTGTTGACCAGTATGTGTAAGATCCTCTATAGCCATTTCTTCTAATAGAGGATTGGTTCTCTCTTGGGAAAAGGCCCCCCCAGACGTAGATTGCAAAACCAAACTGGGTTACCACATCGTGTGTCTTTTATTTCGGCACAATTTATTATTTTTGTTATACTGACTGTGCTAAGTTTCTTCAATAACACAACATCTTTATATGCATAAAGTGTTTATTTAGATCTAACAGATATTTCTTATTTAAAAGAAATACTTTTACAAAAATGTTATAAGAAATATATGATTATAAGCAAAACTAGTCTTTACCCGTTCATATTGCCACCATTCTTTCTGTTTCTTCCATCCAAGAATTTCTCTATGAACATACTGGGCTAACTTGTACAAATGGGATACTCAAATCCCTTCATCCAAATCTGGGTCAAAGTGGCTCATGTTCTCATGACTGTTATAGTTATGCCACATTGCATACAGTTTCATTTGGCCAAAACCAACATAACCACAAATATACCAACATATTATTTATAACGAATAAATGAAACATTGACAGTTTACAAATGTTAAAAAAAATTATAGTATAGAAGGTACTGACCACAAATCTAGGTGATATGATGCCCATTCGTGGATCAACAGACTTAACTTTTGTATATTCTGGAAAGCTATGCAGGCAAGGTAAATACGCCTCGATGTAAGCCATCTTTAGTTCTTGTGTGTCATCCTCCACAAGCTTGAACCACTTTGGATCAACAGGATTTGGAAGTCCTACATTCCTCCTATAAAGATAGATATAAAAAAGTCTTGTTACATTTATGTAGAAGAATATCTTAATAATCTCTGACATTAGATACTATTTTTAAGTAACAAGTAATACTATTACGTTCCATTATTGCTCTTGAACTTTAGATAGTCTCTTCCCCGTCTCTCATTCTCCATGTAAGGACTGCACAAAACCGCTGCTTTTCTTCTTATCCTCACTACTGTCCAATCTAATTTCGAAGGTCTCTGAGTTTCATCATCCAATACCATTGGTGCTGGATTCTGTTTGCTCATTCCAGGTAATTCTAATTCATTCTCACTGCCAGAAATGCCTTTTTCCTTTTTTCTTCATCTCTTATTTCTTCTTCTCAGCTTCCAATTGTGTGATAGCATGAGCACTATTGCAAGCTTCTTACAGGAATTCTTGTGGCTCATCTCCAAACGCAATGTTGCGTACTGGCATTTTGAATGCCGCTTCAGTTGTTTGTTGAAGTGCACATTAAGAAGACAACTTAACCTTTCTAACTAAATAACTAAAAAAAGATGTACTTGTTTTAGCAGTCACTAAAAACATATACCTTTTCCTTAAGTCAAAAAAAATATTGATACACCATAAATTATATAGAGCAGTAACAAAAATAACTTGAAACTTTTTGACCAGACACAAAGAATATGTTAAATCTACATTCAACTAACCTCAATTTGTACCACCCCACAATCTGTAACAATATTTTCAACAACTCCTGCTAGCTCCATATCATTGTATTCCCCCCCCCCCCCCGGACCAAATGCTTAGGCGATTCAGTTATCAATTGTATTTTTCCCTAAAAAGTAAATAATATCAATGACATATTCTACATGTTCATTGAAATAACTTTTTCAAACTTAACTCCTAACAAAAATTCTATAGATATACCTGAACACTTTTCACTCCATCATCAGTTTTACTCATACCCATTTTTTACCAACGAGTGTTGTAGTGCTTGCAAGAATGACATGCTCTGTATCATTTATAATCTGCCATATACAAAATATATTTGTTATTGTTGTTTACAGAAACTAAACAAAGAATATTAAACTAAAACCTCATCTGTTATTTTGCTGAAAATGTTCGAAGGCGATTCTTCCACCCTATTCTCCTTCGACTTGCTTCTCTGTTTTTCCATTGTAAAACAAATCAATAATAAATGTGGAAAGTACTAATTTAAAAATTCAGTTATTCAATATTGCAAATTTACCGTCTCTCCGAGTCTGCTCATATATTCTTCTTCATCGTCATCTTCCTCTATCACAAAATCTAGACCATCCTTCATTCCACTTACACCTTCCACAGCTTTCTCAACTATTCCATGTGTTCCTGGTACCACCAACTCCTGCAGAATACAACACATGAATTTGTAACAACTTATTATTTAAATTTCCTAAATGTAACTTGTCACTTTCACCGCTTACCTCTAGCTTCTTCAGAACAATGCTCGCAGTTACATCAGCAAATGTATTAACCACATCGTCACTCATCAAGATTGATGTGATTAATTTTGTTGTCTCCTTCACACTGATGAAATCCCCAGAATCCATTGCCACTTCTTTACGTCATTTTTCACAACCAAATCTCTATAGTCCATTACAGGATCTTCATTGTCAATCAATAAAATTGTTGGAACAATCACATCGTATTTTGGAAAATACATCTTAAAAGGCTCCCCTTCGGCTTCTAATGTTTTCATAAAAATGGACTCCAGTTCATCATCAGATGGTTTCAAAGTCTCCTCAATCTTGTTTTAAAGATAAAAGCAGACAGCAAACCAATTCAATTTTCTACAACTCCAATTTGCTTATAGTAACTTCTAATTTCACAAAATACTTACCTTATCTATCATTTCTATCAAATCTCCAAGCGCTGATGAATAATCATATCTCAACATCTTAGGAATACAACTGTCGTTTCTCAATCCAGATTCTTTGCCAACCTCAGAAAATGCACACATGATCCATCCCTTGCTGCCAGACAACCAGAACAACCCAAACAAACACAACAAGTTAGTTAAACTAACTTAAAATGATAGTCAGAACAACTCATGAACCAAAAAAAAAATGAAAAAAGAACAAATAGCACTAAAAAACATACCAAGAATGCATTTATGAAGCCATTAAGATGATTTTCTCTGATCTTCCCTTCCCCTCTCCTATCTGTCTTGATGGAATCCAGATTTTGTATTAGGTGTTGGTATGCAAAATTACCCCAAGGGAATTTCTCCCAGGCATCTTCATTCTCAACTAAAACCCAGATCCACTCATATATTGTCTTAGTTTTTTGTACTCCCAGAAGAACGCTATACACGAACAGAATGTTCGATGCTTTCAAATATTCCTCCCCAGTCTTGAATTTGGAAGCCTTGTAGTCATCCCACAACCTACCAAAGCTTGTTTTATTTTCCATATACCAATTAGCATACAACGAATCCGGGCTGATGAAATGTCTCTTCTTGTGAGGGTTGAACTCCGAGCCTCCAAATCGAGGACCAGTCACAAGTGCAAATTCCTCCCGACGAAATTTTACTACTTTGCCCTTAACAAAGAAACATAACTCCTAACAAGTGTATGGTTGTTCTTTTTTCTTCACAATTTGGTAAGGCATAAGCTCGTGGACTGTGCTCATCGACTTCCCAAGTTTGCCAAGAAAATCATAAATTTTTCCGAAGCATGAATGCTCGAACCGAGTGAATAGCGTTGCACCATTATTGTTTAAGGTTGTTCGAATGCTACCTAGTATCTCCTCCTTACAATGGTAACTAACCTTGTAGCTAACTCTCTAAAGCATTAGGCGCTTGAATCTCCAGCCGTCCTACGCTCATTATAACAGATAAATTAATGAATCCATCTTAACAAATATTGAGCAATCACTAAAACACACCAATTTTTGTGACTTGACAAAAAATATCGATACACCCTAAAATATATTGAGTAGTAACAAAAATACTAACCAATCTTTTAACAGCATAAAAAATAATATCAAATTTTGTATCAGTAACTAAAAAAATTAAACATTTTTGTGAATGCACACAAAAAGTTGATAAACCCTAAAAGATATTGAGCAATAACAAAAATACTAACAAAATTTTTTAGAGTAACAAAAATAATATCAAAATTTTGATCGGTCACTGAAAAATATACACCATTTTGTGAAAGCACAAAAAAACTCCATACACCCTAAAGTAAATTGAGCAATAACAAAAATAAATTCAAACTTTTACCCAGTAACAAAAAAAATATCAAATTTTTTGCTACTAACAAATAAAATCAGATTTTGATGCCGTCATTAAAAAAGATAGACCTTTTTTGAAATTTGTTCAGTTACTAATCAAATTATTAGTCCCTCTAGAATTTAATCAGTACCAAATTTTTCGACACTATCATTTTCTTACCACTTCCAAAAGTCATTTTCAGAGCAGTCACAATCTTCTAAATAGAATAATTTAAACAACTTCTTTCTCCACCATCTGTACATCACACAAACAATGATTTCTTGCACACACGTTTTACCCACTTTTACCAAAAACTAAGACTCAAAAAGGATCTAAACGCCAGTAATGGGATTTCCACATATAATGGTGGACCACATTTATGGGGCTTCTAATAAGAAAATGAAACTTATCAAAAAATGTATGAAACAAGAAAAAAACTTCACATGTAACACCCTGATCTAATTAAGGCGTTAAAATAATATTTAACAGAAAATTTAACATTTTAAAGAATATTTACAGCGGAAAATAAGAATATTTTTTTATTTATTAGATAAAGTAATATTTAATTTTGATTAAAGCAAGACATCATAATTTATTTACTAATAAATGACAAAATTCTAAAGATAACATATTCAACAAGTACGGAAAGAAATAAGGTCAATGCAGAATATAGAATTCTAATGTCTTAGGAAAATAAATAAAATTCCCATTTATTTATACTCGTCATTCGACACATCCACGCCTCTGACTTCAATTACCTTGGCAGCGGCCTCAGACTGACCCCATGTACAACGGGGACAGTCAAATTTCCTCCATAATTCCAACATTATGTCCAAATTTACTTGCACTCCTAATTCAATCTCCCATCGATAGTTCCAGAATGGATTGTTCAAAGGTTCTTCAAAGAAAACGTTATCAGCCATCGTCCTACAGAAATTGAGGGATACGAGTAAGTACGTCTTTCTAAGTTCTACTAAGTTCGAGGACTAGGTTCGAAGCAAAAATATATTTTTTTCGATAATTTAAACACTTATACACATAACATTTCAATAATCACAATCAAGTAAAACTCTCAAATTATTGCGAAATTAAATTCACCCCAAAATTTACGACAAATTCAAAACTCTTTACCTTGAGGTCGGAGCGCGTAGCGGTCGAATGACAATTGACACTTAACTTATCAACTTATACTCAAATTTTATTTTAAGAAGTCTACAGAACGGTATCCCCGCTCTAATACCATAATGTAACACCCTAATCTAATTAATGCGTTAAAATAATATTTAAAAGAATATTTAATATTTTAAAGAATATTTACAACAGAAATAAGAATTTGTTTCCGTATTGGATAAGGAGTAATATTTAATTTTGATTAAAGCAAGACATCATAATTTATTTACTAATAAATGACAAAATTCCAAAGATAACATATTCAACAAGTACGGAAAGAAATAAGGTCAATGGAGAATATAGAATTCTAATGTCTTAGGAAAATAAATAAAATTCCCATTTATTTAGACTCGTCATTCGACACATCCACGCCTCCGACTTCAATTACTTGAAAAGTTTAAGCTGAGGATAAGTATACGCGAATACATTTAGTGTGGGCAATTATACCAAATATTGTCCAATTTAATAAAACAGATGCACGTAGTGAATATTAAAGTCAAATAATACGCAACAATAAGTGAGAGCAATTTAATGGACAACTTAACACGGTCCACTCAACAATAAATGTCAACGTACAAGGCGTCAATAAGTAAAGCAAAGTCAATGGACAACTCAACAGGTCCTGCTCATCAAATGATAGTAAGTGTATTGAACGCAAGTGAGAGCAAGTCAATGGACAACTTAACACGGTCTGTTTAATACTTAAAGTCAAATAATCACATACGACAAGTCACATAATATTAAAAGGGACAAAATTTAAAGTATAAAGTTAAGTAAATTCCCACACCTTAAGCTTGAGCACAATGATCCAAACAAATCAAGTAGCAGACGAGGATCCTAATTGCGCCGCACCTAATAGAATTACATAATTTACTCAATAAAACTCTAAAAAGAATTTGATGACTTTAAAGAAAAACTTGAACACTTTCTTCGTAAAACCTTATTAACCGAGGGCTCGCTCATCTCTTAATACAACAGTAATAAAAGAAAAAAATGTATATATTCAAACCTAAATTTTCCATTCGAAATTCTTGATAACAGAACCATATAATTTGTTACTTTTTACATTATTTAATGGCTTTTCCTACTCAAAATTCTAAAAATTCCCCTTATTTTTCTTCAAATTTCTTTCCCATATAAATAGACAAATGAATTATGCCTAACCGAAATACATCTACACTTAAACAACTAAACTTAGCCATTTATATACATATTATATATATACATGCATATACTTACTCGTATTAACAATAAAACAAAAATAGATTATCACTACTAATTACTCTTAAAACAAATAAGAAATTGATTAAACTCCTAAATGCCAAACACATACACAAGTTGTATACGTATACCTGTATATAATGCTACTCAAGGCATTAACCATTTTAAATTAGCACATTTGAAACATCTGACTTGCTTCACTCTGAATTATATTGACAGTTTCTTTTGGAAAATTAAAGATCTTTTCGTCTGATTCATATAAGTTCATCGTGAAAACAAAACACTTTTTACACCTACTGCAACCCTTCAACTATACTCCAAATCAAGTAAAAACAAGTACGAAAGGATGTATTTTTCTCTTCTTACACAAATAATATAATATATATAAAAATATAGGATCAAAAGAAATCATCTTTACTCGATTATTCATCTGAACCGAAAGGAAAAGAAAACGATACGCCGTGATACGAAATTATCCCTTCATTAAACTCTGAATTCTCTATCGCGAACATATTTTTCCACACAAAAATCTGTATGGAAATTCTTGGATTGAAAAACTTACCTACAAAATTGCTACTAAAGGTTTAGAGGCTGGAGATTGAAAGACGAATTGAAGTGGTTCCCTGCGTAAAAAAATTTATAAACAAAAATATAAATCCTGAACTTGATTCGTATTGAGAATGAAAAGAAATAGAGAACAAAGTGTCAAACCAAATTACTGAAATCTTGCGGCTTCGAAACGTTTGCTTGGAAGCTAGAGGGAGTTTTTGAGATAAGGTTTTGTGGCAGAAACGATCGGGATAGAGACTAGGGTTATAAAGAGATTTGAAAAGAGTTTGAGAAACTGTTGAAAACGTGTTGAAGTGGCATGTTACGTAAAGCTCGGATTGATTGTTTTTTTTTTTTTTTTATCCTAATCCCATATGTGATCTTCTAAGAAGAAAAGTGTCACAGCCCCAAATCCCGAGGGACGAGCAGAAGCCGGGGTGCGACTGGAATTGGAATAAAGAAGCGGGGAAGAAGGGGACTGACTAATTAAACATACACAAAAGACATCATACATTCAATGAACAAGACTTTACTATTAAAAAGGAAGAGTTAATCACGAAGGATTACTCCACAGAAAGTACTCAAAGCATCTAAGTTATAGGTTACAGACTTAAACTACAGTGATTTGTTTAATGAACATATCCTCAAAAAGAAACTAGAGTTTTGCAGCAGAAAAGTAGGTCATATGCTAAAGCCTTCCTAACTTCTTAACTCAACTCAACTTCAACTTCAACCACCGCCGCTCTCGTCGCTTCAACCTGCACATTTAGAAAAGATATGCAGGGCTAAGTACAAAAGTACTTAGTGGGCACGTTGCCGAAAATATATTCATAAGTATAGATAATCTGGCATTTTATAATTTGTAGCAGATCGGGGTTTTATTAAAAATAGCCCGTGTCTACTAAAACATTTTCTGACTCATTTTCATAATTTGGCTTGATCAAGCACTTTTCATAAATGTTACGTTCAAATCTCGACCAATTCTCATTCACCGTGGCAGGTTACCCCTCAACAGGATACAACATACACCACAGGTTACAAAGTGCACAAACCTTGGAAAGCATATAGCTAACTCAAAGCCGATCGATAGTTAACACCTAATGGTTAACTCATAAAATCTGGAAAACACGAATGTTAACTCAGATAGGTACAAGAGAACTCACATAAAACATAAAACAGTTCATGCCATAATTATCACTTTGAAAACACGGATATCAAAGCGATAAAGGAAAGGTTTTCGAGCATTGCTCGTTTTATTTGAATATAGGAAAGCCCACCTCGATGATACAGAACTACTAAACAGGTTTCCGTTCTTCTGTTCTTCAGTCCTTTTCTTGGTGCTGACTTCCTCCTTCATCATAAAATAATCATACTTTAATGCCGGTCGCATAAGGTAATCAAAAACGAAATTCGATTAAGACTTAGTCTTTTTGATTCTTTAGGCATTTGCACGCTACTAGTTTCTTTTTAATTAAACGGGAACGAGACTTGAACAAATCTCGTTTAGAACTCGAAAGGTTTCTTACTTGACTCTTAGGTCAGTAGAGAGGATAGTCGTTAACTCGACACGACTTAAGAGATCAAAAGAAACTAAGTTGCGAAGAAAACAACTTAGGAAATCAAATTCTGAAAATTCACTGCGCAATGCAGTAGTTCTGGGGGCTGCCCAGAACAGAGTATTTGGAAATAGGGGAAGTTCCCTGTTCCGTTAGAAACCTTGGAATGTCTAGTTTACTCTCCAATTTACGGATCTCAAATCCAATAAACGAGCTAAAAGATATTACAGTTTCCGGGAAGGGTCGCAAAACTGCCGCGGCTAACCCTAGTTGCTCAATAGAATCGACGTATGACTTCCTAGGCTCGTTCTATGTTTTCGAACCTACATTTTCACGATTTTAGCACTTCAAGGCAGTCAACACGTACTTCCGTACGTGAAGAACTCCTTTCCATCGTTCGTCTATAAGCACGACGTTCTAAACATCGGCTTTCAAACTATCAAGTACTATACCAAAACAAGTTAACATTTCTCGATTCTAGTTCTCGGTTATAAGTGCAACTCATCATATAATAATCCGGATGCTCATGTCGTCAACTACCAAATTGTTCCTTAGTCCATAATAAGCAATATTATTTAGTTAGAAACCTTACTCGACTTCTCGGTTATTACTTATATTCATTTGATCGTCTCTTACAAATTTTCCAAAGTTATCAGATTTCATTCATTTTCTATAACATTAATCATCATCTAACGTAGATCAGTATTACGTATATCATTACCTTATATCATTACTCAATCTCAACCAATTATTGAACCTTTTTCTCTTATATTTTTACAATATAAAATTTAGATTAATTCCAATTAATCCATAACATCAACTACTATAATTAGGAACCTTATTCTATCATTATAACATCATTAAAGATCAAATCTCATTAAACCCCCAATCCTATAAATTTTCGGTTCTCACATATATTTAGAAGGGGTGATTTTCTTCTCTAATTCATTCTATTAATCCTCTAATAAACCTACTACAACACTTATTAACCAACAATTATTCTCACAACAACATTAATTTAAATTCAATTAGTGAAACCCTAAGCCTATTTTTCGGTCCACATCAATTCATTAGGTCTTTTTATTTCTTCTTGTTTAATTCATCAATTAAACACCTCCTAAGTCTAATTATCCAACCAATTTAAGAGTCTAAGCATCCTAACCATAAACCCCTAAAATCGGTTAAACCCTAGGATTTAGGGCTTTTGGTTTTTCTTCCAATTCAACCATAGAAATCGATTATTAACCATCTAATTACATAAATTAAAACTTAAAACATCATCCTAATATACCTACCATTTTCGGTCCATAATAAAATTAAAAGCAATTAATTTCTAATTGGATAGGATAAAAGAGGGAGTAATTACCTTGAGGTTTAATGAAAGGAGATTGGAAAATGATGGATGATTGATCAATTGAAGAAGAAATCCTTAAGAAACCTTGATGAACAACAATGGAGATAGAGGATTTTGGGAGAGGATTTTGTGTGTGTGTGTTTAGCCGTGTGTGAGAGGGAAAAGAATGAGAGAGATGACAACATTTGATACTTTCTATTAGCTTAGGTGTTACATTTTAAATTATTAGAATGTTTAGGAACATGAGTCACCATGAATTAATAATAAAGAATTGAAATATCCCTATGCTAAAAAGCATAGAAGTCGGCCAAGACTTAAAATAAAATTCCAATACGCGCCTTTTTCCGGCTCGTTACGACGTTATACAAATCGCGTAAATAGAAACGTATTCGGCACGTTTTCGTGAGCTCGATCATAAATTCCGAAATAATTAATATACTTAAGAAGTATATTTCAAACTTGAAAATCCGACAAAATCCCGGGACATCGCAGTCCAGATTTTGTCCGGAAAAATCATAAAAATGAACTTTCTTGGGCGAACTCGTATCGCAATTTCGTGAATGTAAAAATCAGACGGTTTCCCGATCTGACTTCTAGAATTAAAAAGTTTTCGTACGCGAAAACTCTAATACGGTAGTCATTTGACTGACTTCCGTAATTTATTTTCGGAAACGGATTTCACCGTTGGTTTTAGAATTAAATTTTATGAACTTAGGCGTGCAAAGCCATTTTTATTATTAACTTTAAAATTTTAAGTCAGTACGAAATTTCTGGGGTATTACATCCTACCCCCCTTGCGAAAAATTTCGTCCCGAAATTTGCATACCTTCTGCAAAAAGATGAGGATATCTCTCCTTCATCTTCTCCTCGAGCTCCCACGTGGCTTCTTCTTGCCCGTGGTGATTACATAGCACCTTCACGATTGGTATCGATTTGTTTCTTAATTCTTGGACATTCCTATCCAAAATCGATATCGGCTTCTCTTCGTAGCTTAAGTCAGATTCAAGAACTACGTCTTGCTGACTAATGACGTGCTTAGGGTCATAGACGTATTTTCTCAATTGAGAAACGTGAAATACGTTGTGGACACTTCCTAGACTTGGCGGTAAGGCCAATCTATAAGCGACGGGTCCTATTTTCTCGAGGATTTCATAAGGTCCTATGAACCTGGGTCTTAGTTTACCCTTAACTCCGAATCTAAGGATTCCTCTGGTCGGTGATATCTTAAGAAAAACTTTATCACCTACTTCGAAACTAAGACTGGTTCGATGTTCATCGGCATAAGACTTCTGTCGGCTCTGGGCTTCTTTCATTCTATCTCGTATCTGCCGAACTATCTCAATCATTTCGTTAATCGCATCAGGTCCTAGGTTCTTTCTTTCACCTACTTCGTCCCAATAAAGCGGTGATCTACATCTTCTTCCATATAAGGCCTCATACGGTGCCATTCCTATCGTGGCCTGATAGCTGTTGTTGTAAGCGAATTCGACTAAGTGTAGGATTTCTTCCCAATTCGCGCCTCGGTCCAATACACTTGTCCTTAACATATCGACTAGAATCTAAATTGTTCTCTCGGACTGTCCATCTGTCTGTGGGTGAAATGCTATACTGAAGTTAAGCTCTGTTCCCAATTCTTTCTGCATCGTAATCCAAAATCTCGAGGTAAATTTGGAGTCTCTATCAGATATTATGACCTTCGGTACTCCATGAAGACGTACAATCTCTCTGACGTACAACTGAGCTAGTTTCTCTGATCCGTAGGTAGTCTTAATCGGCAAGAAATGAGCTGACTTCGTAAGTCTATCGATAATCACCCAAATAGCTGTGTTTCCTCTTCTTGACTTAGGCAAGCCTATGACAAAGTCCATACCTATGCCTTCCCATTTCCATTCTGGGACATCCAATGGTTGCAGCAATCCATACGGTCGTCTGTGTAAAGCCTTAACTTGCTGACATGCCAAACATCTTTCTACAAACAAGGTGACATCTCGTTTCATTCCATTCCACCATCCTTCTCAAAACTTGATACATTTTCGTACTTCCTAGGTATGCTGTATAAGGCGTATCGTGAGCCTCACTCAAGATTTCATTCTTCAGTTCGCTGTCGTCATCAGGAATACAAATTCTGCCTTCATAAAGGATCGCATTGTCTGGGGCTTCGGAGTATCCATCTGGTTTATCTGTTCTTATCCTTAATCGATACTTCTCCATTGATTCGTCCTTTCTCTGAGCGTTGATGATTCTTTCTCTCAAATCTAGTGTAGCTTCTAATGCTGCTATCTGACTTGTTATCGTAGCTGGCGTGTCGAGCACTTTGATATCCATATTCTCGAATTCTCACACTAAAGTTTCTTCCTCTACAAAAAGGCATCCTAACTTCGTTGGAGCCTTGCGACTCAATGCATCTGCTACCACGTTAGCCTTTCCGGGATGGTAGTTGATTCCGCAGTCGTAATCCTTAACTAGTTCGAGCCATCTCCTTTGTCTCATATTCAGTTCTTTCTGCTCAAAGAAGTACTTCAGACTCTTATGATCAGTGAATATCTCAACCTTACACCATAGAGATGGTGTCTCCAAATCTTTAACGCATGCACCACGGCTGCGAGTTCTAAGTCGTGGGTTGGATACTCAACTTCGTAAGGTCGAAGTTGTCGTGAAGCATAAGCTATAACTCGTCCATCTTGCATTAAGACACAACCTAATCCATTCTTTGAGGCATTGGTGTAAACCACATATTCTTTGCTTGCGTCTGGAAGTGCTAATACTGGTGATGTGGTTAACTTGTCCTTGAGGGTTTGGAAACTCTTTTCACACTCTTCTGTCCATTTAAATTTGGTTTCCTTCCTGAGTAGCTGTGTCATCGGCCTAGCAATCATGGAGAATCCTTCGAGGAATCTTCTGTAGTAGCCTGCCAAACCTAAGAAACATCTGATCTCATTCGGACTCGTTGGTGACTTCCAGTTGTGCACTGCCTCTACCTTGGCGGGATCTACCTTGATTCCTTCTGCCGATACTATATGACCAAGGAACATTACTTCCTTCAGCCAAAACTCGCACTTACTGAACTTGGCATACAGTTTCTCGGCTCTTAGTGTTTCCAACACTATCCGTAGATGTTCTTCGTGTTCCTTCTCATTCTTGGAGTAAATGAGAATGTCGTCGATGAATACTAAAACGAATTTGTCCAAGTAAGGGTGGAAAACTCTATTCATAAGATCCATGAATACAGCTGGAGCGTTGGTCAAACCAAATGGCATTACTAGAAATTCGTAATGGCCATATCGGGTTCTAAAGGCGGTCTTCGGTACGTCCTCAGGTTTGATCTTCAGCTGATGGTATACTGACCTTAAATCTATCTTGGAGAAGTCTCCTGCACCTTTGAGCTGATCGAACAAATCCTTTATCCTTGGCAAAAGATATTTGTTCTTGAGTGTGATCTTATTCAGATCTCGATAATCTATACACATTCTCATCGATCCGTCCTTTTTCCTAACAAACAACACGGGTGCTCCCCAAGGTGAGACGCTTGGCCTGATGAAACCAAGGTCTAGCAATTCTTGTAACTGGATTTTGAGCTCTTCTAGTTCTTTAGGTGCCATCCTATATGGGGCTTTAGATTTAGGTGCTGCTTCTGGTTCCAAGTCGATCGTGAAATCCTCATGACGATCTGGTGGCAATCCTGGTAACACTTCTGGAAAGACGTCTTCGTATTTATTCACAACTTTTACGTCTTGGATGGTCTTCTTGGCTCCTGGCTCTCCGTCTAGGTACACAAGATAAGCTGTGGTACCTTTCTTCTTCATGAGTTTCGTGGCTTGAAGGGCTGATATAATTGGTACGCCTCTACCCATTGAGATCCCGTGGAATTTGGTTGGTTCTTTACCCGGGGGTTGAAAAGAGATTTTTCTCTCGTTGCAGAGAATCATGGCATAATTCTCTGACAACCAATCCATCCCTAGGATTATATCTACGTCCCACATTATCATAACGTTTAAGTTGTTCGCCTTAACCTTAAGAGTTCCGATTTCTAAATCTAGGTTAGAGCAAACATGCGTGGAAGTAGTGATCTCTCCTGAAGGTGTAGCTACTCTCATAGGATGTGCAGCTCTTACAGGTCTGATGTCTAAGTTATCGGCACACGAGCCAGCAATGAAAGAATGCGATGCGTCAGTATCAAACAGTATCTTAATAGGGATGTTGTGAAGTTTTTCCCCACCTGCTAGGTTGCCTTTTCCCTTGTGCTGGCCATCCTGTTTGATAGCGCATGCCCTCGCATTTTGTTGCTACTGTGCATGCTGCTGAAACTGTTGTTGGTTCATTTGCTGCTGCGGCTGTGCTTGTATGGCCCTGAGAGGTATGGCTTATAGCGGTTTCGGGCAATCTTTCTTCATATGCCCCTGCTGTCCGCAATTGAAATAGTTGGGGGTGCCTATCTGACAAACTCCGGGATGGGCTCTGTTGCACTTAGGGCAGACAGGAATGGTAACCCTCCCTGGGTTAGTTCCTCCCTGGTTGAAGTTTCGTTGCTGCCCTTGCGTCTGGTTCTGTTGACCGTTGCCTTTCCATGGTGCGTTCTGCTTATTTCCCTGAATAATCAACCCCAACTGGTTGTTTCCCTGCCACGGTCTTTTGTTGATGTTATTGTTGTTGTTGTTGTTGTTGTTGTTGTTGTTGTTGTTGTTGTTCTGACCAGGCTGCTGATAGCCCTGCTGATTTCCCTTTCTCTGACTTCCCTGGTTGTTGAAGTTCTGATTGTAGCCACTGTTACCTCCTCCATTCCACTTCTTCTTTCCTTGATAGTTGCTATTATTGTTGTTATAATAGCCTCGGTTCTGGTTCTGTGCTGGAGTTGGTGTGGTTGATACAACTTTCTTCTCATCAGGCACGACGGCCTCCATCTCTAAAGCTCTTCCCAAAATATCAGTGTAGCTTAGTCCCCCATGACTAGCTAATGCAATTTCCAGTTCATGTCGTAGTCCCTCTTGGAATTTCTTTGATAATTTCTCCTCGGTATCAACCTGAGTCGGCGCATACCTAGACAGCTCGCAAAACTTAGTGTCATACTCAGTTACGGTCAACTTTCCTTGCTTCAAACTTTAGAACTCTGCTTCCTTCTGAGCTCTATACGTCTTGGGTACGTACTTATCAGATAGTATTTCCTTGAATTCTTTCCACGTGAAACGAGCCAGCTGCTCTGTGGGTATCACCTTCTGCCTTGCTTCCCACCAATAATCCGCCAATCCAGTTAGTTGGAACGCGACACATAGCATTCTCTTCTCATCAGTACATCTGAGGAGTTTGAATATCTTCTCTGTAGATCTCACCCATAGCTCAGCATCGCTAGGGCTGCCCATTCCATTAAACATCGGGGGGTTTCGTTTGAGAAATAAATCCTCAATATTCCTACGGGGTGGTGGTGGAGGTGGTGGTGATGGGGATGGTGATGAGGTATCATTCTGTTCGTGTTCTTGTTCTCTGTCGTTCTCTGGTTGACGTCTCCCACGTCCTCGAGGCCTTCCAGGTCCTCGACCTCTCCTATTGTTAACGTTTCTTCGCAGCATTTTCTTTGATCTAAAGAAAATAAAAATTCTCATTAGTCCTTTCTATTAATCACTCTTAGTACTTACTAACTCATTTCCAACTTAATCAAGTTCACGGGACGACATATCGAACATAGTTTCGATATTAACTTCGTAATCTTTTAACTTTTAAGTTAAACTTAAATTCTCGTCACACGAATTCATTGACATTCTGATTAAATTACACGATTCATAGGAAATTTTTCTTGTGATTAAAAACCCTCTCATGGGTCATGTATATATATATATACGTCAAAAAGAATATTAATTCTGCCTCCAACGAGGACTTATACAAAAAGTTAGACTACTACTAGTCTAAACTAGGCTGACTGCCTACTATTTACTGGGTGCACTAACAAGCTGCATCTCCGTACCTACTGAAAGTACTAGAACGGAAACGATTCATAAAATTTCGTATCCGTTAGAGTACTACAAAAACTAGTTACTGATCCGACTATATACAGGACATAAGAACTACTACTACTACTAACATGCGTCTACGACGCTATACTCAACATACAGTCGAGTCCGAACTGCCCTCTACGGCCTGCAAACCCTAAGAGTCCTCCTCTGGGTCCTCCTTTGGATCCTCGTCCGGGTTCTCCTCAGGATCCTCGTTCGGGTCCTCCTCCTCAGACTCTGAACCAAAGACGAGCTGGAGTGCCTCGTCCTCCCTCAGAGTAGAGCCGTCAGAAAGTGTAAGCCGAGGTGGTGACGGTGCCTCTGAAACTGTCTCCTCTAGGTCTGAAACAAGGTAGTCCTCACTGATCTCTACTGCACGTTTCTTCAGGGGAAGAAGGTGCTCTGGAACGGAACTGGAACCTGAACCCGACTCGTACTCCTCCCTAGAACGGACTCTGGATGGTCCCGCCTCTAACTGACCTCTGACGACCTCCCACTTTGCACAGATCTCCTCAAGCAGTGTCAGTGGAGATGGTAGCTCTAACATGGCGGCAAGCTCCGCATCAATCACTCGGCACTCCGACTCTGCCCGAAACAGTCCTGTCTCTAAAGGTCCTCTGACTCTAACACAAACGTCAGGTATAAACGGTGAAGATAATCCTAACAAAGCGGTTGTCTCTGCATCAACCTCTACTAATCCTGGCCCTGGAATCAACTCCTCGATCTGTGTACGAACTGGCGGCAACTCTGGTGTAACTACAGGCTCCTCGTCTACCTCTAACTGCTCTGACTCCGCGTCACACTCCTCACTCGGTACAAAGTCTGGTGGTATCTCCAACAAAGCGGAAAACTCTGGGTCCAAGTCTAGGTGCTCTTGCTCGGTCTCTGCTGGGAAGTGACGGTAGGGGAGATGCGGCTCAAAAGGAACTGGAAGCATGAATCTGCTATCAAAGAATCGCCCGTGTATATATAGGGCGAATCCCGTGTAGTTGCCCGTCGGCTCGGTGTCGTCGCCGAAAACCCCAAGAAAATACCACGCCACGCGGTGCGCCCAACCGCGCCACTCGTCCAGTAGACGTACAATCAGGTCGGATATCGCCTGACTCTCCGAAATAAAGTGACGTGCTGAAAAATAAAGTGATGAGAAGTTGCTCACTATCTGCCCCACATCCTCCATATCGTAATCTGCCTCGTAACCGTGATAAAGCGTCCTGTAAAAGGTCTGCTAAGGTACGCTGTGGTGGGGATTGACTCTCCAGAGTCATGTCACTACTAGAAGCCATCCTACAAAAGTTTTAAGGAAACACGGATCAGTAACGGGTAGGGAAAAATAACTTATCTTAATGAAATACTTAAATTACAAAATGAACATTCCTTATTCAATTGTAATATCACCACTTATCATAACATCTAGCAATTCAAGAAATTGCACTCAAACAATATATAGAAATAAAATTTCAAGATTTTATTTCCATTCCTTATCTTATTATATTCTTACTTCCTTACCTTAATTCTTTATTACTTTCTCAACAACATTTCTTAACGATTCTTACTTATTAAAACAAAGTACGTCTACTTTGTTCATGTTACTTATTCAAAAGTAACATCCATTTACAAAAGACTTTATCATTCACGACACTTGATACTCATACTTGTTGTATTCTTCGTTCAATTACGAAGTATGAAATAAAATAAATTCCAAAGAAAAGGAATTATGACTGAAAAACGACTTTAGAACCAAAGTTCTAGTCGTTGTCGGATCGAGCGATCGTTGGAAATTAACTAAAATTCGTACTTGATTCGTGGTAAATACAACCAATCTCTTCTTGAAGTTCGAGCGAGGCGAACTCCAATTGAAAACGACTTCGTTCATGTCACTTTTACGCACGTGACATTTGTCTATAGAAGTTTTTCTCGTGTTGTGGATCATCTTTCGAAATCATTTTAAATAACGCGTCTTAAAAACGTCTAAGTTCTCGAGGTGTCGGAAAAGACCTTAGATTTCAAGTCTACGTTCTCATTGAACTGGGAAAGTCCCTAAAGTCCAACTATATTCTTGTGTCCAAATATTTTTCATAAGAAAGAAATTATCGCGCAAATAATTTCACATAAGATAGTACTCGTACTATCACATAATCACATAAAGTATATAAATTATACTTTCGTTATCATTGAAAAGTATTTTTGGCACCATTCTCTCTTTCTACTCATTGAAAACTTATTCATAAATTTCTTATTTAAAAGAAATCACAACATTAAAATTCTTTCCTTTTCCTCGTTGAGTCGACGTAGCGGGAGGTTGAGTTGACATCTACATTCTCAATCTTAGTGTCATAACCTAACTCTTATCTTTTACTTGAAAAAAGACTCTGATCTAGAGTATATACAAATACTCTATCCTATGACTCGAAAGAAGACTCGATATAGAGTACGAACGAATACTCTATATTACTACTCGAAGGAAGACTTGTATGAAGAGTAGAAACGCCCGCTCTGATACCACTTTGTGGTATCACTAAAAAGAATGACTCATACTAGAAGAATGAATCATAACCAGAGCAGGAAACGAACTCTGCTCTGATACCACTGTGTCACAGCCCCAAATCCCGAGGGACGGCAGAAGCCGGGGTGCGACTGGGATTAGATTAAAGAAGCGGGGAAGAAGGGGACTGACTAATTAAACATACATAAAAGACATCATACATTCAATGAACAAGACTTTACTATTAAAAAGGAAGAGTTAATCACGAAGGATTACTCCACAGAAAGTACTCAAAGCATGTAAGTTATAGGACAGGCTTAAACTACAGCGATTTGTTTAATGTACATATCCTCAAAAAGAGACTAGAGTTTTGCAGCGGAAAAGTAGGTCATATGCTAAAGCCTTCCTAACTTCTTAACTCAACTCAACTTCAACTTCAACCACTGGCGCTCTTGTCACTTCAACCTGCACATTTAGAAAACATATGCAGGGCTAAGTACAAAAGTACTTAGTGGGCACGTTGCCGAAAATATATTCATAAGTATAGATAATCTGGCATTTCATAATTTGTAGCACATCGGAGTTTTATTAAAAATAGCCCGTGTCTACTAAAACATTTTCTGACTCATTTTCATAATTTGGCTTGATCAAGCACTTTTCATAAATGTTACGTTCAAATCTCGACCAATTCTCATTCACCGTGGCTGGTTACCCCTCAATAGGATACAACATACACCACAGGTTACAAAGTGCACAAACCTTGGAAAGCATATAGCTAACTCAAAGCCGATTGATAGTTAACACCTAATGGTTAACTCATAAAATCTGGAAAACACGAATGTTAACTCAGATAGGTACAAGAGAACTCACATAAAACATAAAACAGTTCATGCCATAATTATCACTTTGAAAACACGGATATCAAAGCGATAAAGGAAAGGTTTTCGAGCATTGCTCATTTTATTTGAATATAGGAAAGCCCACCTCGATGATACAGAACTACTAAACAGGTTTCCGTTCTTCTGTTATTCAGTCCTTTCCTTGGTGCTGACTTCCTCCTTCATCATAAAATAATCATACTTTAATGCCGGTAGCATAAGGTAATCAAAAATGAAATTCGATTAAGACTTAGTCTTTTTGATTCTTTAGGCATTTGCACGCTACTAGTTTCTTTTTAATTAAACGGGAACGGGACTTGAACAAATCTCGTTTAGAACTCGAAAGGTTTCTTACTTGACTCTTAGGTCAGTAGAGAGGATAGTCGTTAACTCGACACGACTTAAGAGATCAAAAGAAACTAAGTTGCGAAGAAAACAACTTAGGAAATCAAATTCTGAAAATTCACTGCGCAATGCAGTAGTTCTGGGGGCTGCCCAGAACAGAGTATTTGGAAACAGGGGAAGCGCCCTGTTCCGTTAGAAAGCTTGGAATGTCTAGTTTACTCTCCAATTTACGGATCTCAAATCCAATAAACGAGCTAAAAGATATTACAGTTTCCGGGAAGGGTCGCAAAACTGCCGCGGCTAACCCTAGTTGCTCAATAGAATCGACGTATGACTTCCTAGGCTCGTTCTATGTTATCGAACCTACATTTTCACGATTTTAGCACTTCAAGGCAGTCAACACGTACTTCCGTACGTGAAGAACTCCTTTCCATCGTTCGTCTATAAGCACGACGTTCTAAACATCGACTTTCAAACTATCAAGTACTATACCAAAACAAGTTAACATTTCTCGATTCTAGTTCTCGGTTATAACTGCAACTCATCATATAATAATCCGGATGCTCATGTCGTCAACTACCAAATTGTTCCTTTGTCCATAATAAGCAATATTATTTAGTTAGAAACCTTACTCGACTTCTCGGTTATTTCTTATATTCATTTGATCGTCTCGTACAAATTTTCCAAAGTTATCGGATTTCATTCATTTTCTATAACATTAATCATCATCTAACGCAGATCATTATTACGTATATCATTACCTTATATCATTACTCAATCTCAACCAATTATCGAACCTTTGTCTCTTATATTTTTACAATATAAAATTTAGATTAATTCCAATTAATCCATAACATCAACTACTATAATTAGGAACCTTATTCTATCATTATAACATCATTAAAGATCAAATCTCATTAAACCCCCAATCCTATAAATTTTCGGTTCTCACATATATTTAGGTGGGGTGATTTTCTTCTCTAATTCATTCCATTAATCCTCTAATAAACCTACTACAACACTTATTAACCAACAATTATTCTCACAACAACATTAATTTAAATTCAATTCCTGAAATCCTAAGCCTATTTTTCGGTCCACATCAATTCATTAGGGCTTTTTATTTCTTCTTGTTTAATTCATCAATTAAACACCTCCTATGTAATACCCCGATATTTTCTCCGTCGCTTAAAATAAAAAAATTTATAAGAAATTAAGGCTTTGCACGCCTAAGCTCTCGATTTTCAATTCTAAGACTAATGGTGAAATCCGTTTCCAAAAATAATTTCCATAAATCGGACGAACGACTACTGTATTAGGATTTTTCGCATCTGTTAAGTTTTTCGCCCAGAAACTCAGAATCGAATTCCGTCAGAATTTACATTCACTTTTTCTTCGAGACGAGTTCACCAGAGAAAGTTAATTTTTGTGATTTTCCGGACGAATTTTGGACTGTGACGTCCCGACTTTTTCTCGGATTTTGAAAAACGAATTAGTTTTTCTGAGTACGTAAATTATTTCCAATCTAACGGACAAATTAGATTTCGTCAATTCCGTAACTATCTAGAAAAGTATTTCTCGACTTTTAAAACGACGTTTAAGAGCAGGAAACGAGTTATTTTGTTAAAATTTCTCTCGCCAAACATGTCCTAACGAGTCACCCTTACTTTGTTAGATATTTCACTTACTTATGACTCACCATAGGTGAGTCATCACCTTCTCTCCCACCACCTCAATACCGCCACCTTCATCTCTCCATTCTCACTCATTTTCTTCTTCAATTCTTCCATTGGAGATACAAGTCCAAGCTCTTCCAAGATCAATAACTCTTCCGTCTACCGATCAAATTCCAATCCGATTTCATATATCGAGAGGTAAGAGCTTCGTCTCTAGTTTGATCCGAACAAATCTCCTTTCCCCTCTCTTTTATTTTTTTCAAAAATTAGGGAATAGATTAGCATGTGATTTCTTGATCGATACATGTTCTAGGATGCTTAGAATCGAGTTCTACGGATCAAATCATGAAGGAAAAATCAAGAACCCTAAGCCCTATTAATACCAAAATTTTTCTGTTTTGGGGCTTCTCATTTGTGTTCGATTTCTTCGTCGAATTGATGATAGATTAGTGTTTCTTATGTTGTTAATTGATCGTATGAATTGTTTTAGATTTTTCTAAAAATAAAATCCAAAACCTAAGAGACGAACAAGGCTCGATTTAGGTTAGTAAATGTTATGATATGCTCGATTGGTTGATGGAAATGAGATATACGATGCATGAGGATGAATATATATTAAATTGAGATTTTTCTAAAAATAAAACGAGGAATGCAAGAGACGAAGATGTGTTGATAAGTCGAGGCTCGATAATGTGTTGATAATATGATTTACATATTAGTAATGCTCGTTAGATGATAATCGTTGTCATAAAATTTGAATGAAAACGGAGAACGTAAAATTTTACGTAAGAGACGAAAGTTCGATAATAAGTCGAGATTGGTTAATGTTTTGAGGTAATGTTATACGTATTAATTAACCTTGATAGATGTTGGATAATGTGGTAGAGTTTGATCGAATTCCGATGGCGTTGAATTTAACGTAAGAGACGAACAAATGAACATAAGTAACGAAGGAAAAGTCAAGTAAGGATTCTATTTAGACATTAATGAATCTTACCATTAAGAGATCGAGTTTATAGTTGACAGTGTGTTCGTCCGAGTTGTTAATTATTAAGTGATAGTTGTAATCGAGGGTGGAGACGAGAAATGAACTTGCTTTGGTATAGTAATTGACTAGTTTTGAATGACGAGGTTTTAATCGTCTTATTAGTAATCGAGAAATGAAATGGAGTTCATCGCGTATGAGGTTAAGTGTTAACTGCCTTGAGGTATAAATTTCGTGTGAAAAACAGAGGATTAACATAAATCGAACCTAGGAAGTCGTGCGCCGAGTTATCGAGCCTGGGGTTAAACTCGGACTATTTTGCGACATTTCACGGAAACTGTCATAACTCCTAGCTCGCTTAACGAAATCAAGATCCGTAATTGGAGAGTAAACTAGACATCCGTGGCTTTCTTTTGGTATAGGGCACATTCCCTGTTTCGAAATCTCCTGTTCTGGGTGAACTTACTGATCTGTACAGTAATGTTAAGAATCTAGTTTCCTAAGTTGAATTCTTCTCAACTTGATTTCTTTTGATCTTCTATGTCGTTATATGCTATCGACTATCATTAATGACTGACCTCAGTGTCGAGTAAGAACCTGAGCGAGTTTTAAACGAGAAGTGTTCGAGTCTCGTTCTAGATTAACTAAAAGAATCTAGTTAAGCGTGCAAATGCATAAAGCTTAAGAACTTAAAAGATTAATTCGATTTTAGTTTCGATTTCCATTTTCTTCTATCGACTCGACAACTTATTGTTGTTTTATTATTTGCGTTCCAAGGAGGAGAACAAGAATAGAAGTCAGGACGGAAAACGGAAGTACGAGTAATAGTTTTGTAAACGAACGAGGTGGGCTTTTCGAAAGTGTATCAATTACTGCCTTTTTATATGCGAGCGTTGCTCGAAGGTGTTTACGTTTTGCTTTAATAAATGAGTATTAAAGTATTTATATGCGAGCGTTGCTCGAAAGTGGTTATGTATTGCTTAAATAAGTGAGTATTAAAGATCTATCAGTGCTTAAATGATTTGTTTATGTGAATTCTATTATGTCTCTCTGAGTTAGCCCTCAGGTGCTAACCAGAGTATTGGATTCTGAGATAGCCTCAGGCTGCTATCCAGATAATTCCAACTAAACGATCAGATAGCCCACAGGTGCTATCCAGAGGGACAGTTTCTGAGTTAGCCCTCATGTGCTTTCCAGACGATCGGATGTGAGTTTAAAACCTACAGTGTGTCATTCAGAAATTAAATGTATATATATATCAGTAAAAGTTTTATATAAATGTTTTATGAAATGATGCATAATTAAGTCAATACTCTTGTGAGTTGTTTTCAGAAACGTGCCCACTAAGTACTTTTGTACTTAGCCTTGCATGTTTATTTTTGAATGTGCAGGTTGAGTGACGAAGGCGGAGGAGGTTGAGTAAAGGTCATAATTAAGGAAGTAAAGATTAATTGAGCCTCGATTTCACATTCGATATGTGATATCATTTTCTACGCTTTTCCGCTGCCAATTCTGTAAACTAGTTTCAGTTAAAGTATAACTTAGAACTAAGTTTCATCCTTTGAACTTAGTCCCTTTTAAGAATAGCTATGTCGAGTGATCTTCCGTGATTTACTTTTTCTTTCATTAAATAAAGTCGGTTCTTCTATTATTGTAAATCCTTTCGGTTTAAGTTATTCATACTTTAAACCTAGTTTTCTCTGACTACAGTTTGACGAGCGATCCTTCAAGGTCGACTCTCTTTTATTCTAGTTCATCGTAATTAGTGTTAAGTTAATGTGTTTTATTCATTTATTTCCCCTTCTTTTCTGTTTCTTTATTCCAATCCCTAGCCGCACCCCGGCTTTGCCGTCCTTCGGGAGTTGGGGTTGTGACATCCTAAGTCTAATTATCCAACCAATTTAAGAGTCTAAGCATCCTAACCATAAACCCCTAAAATCGGTTAAACCCTAGGATTTAGGGCTTTTGGTTTTTCTTCCAATTCAACCATAGAAATCGATTATTAACCATCTAATTACATAAATTAAAACTTAAAACATCATCCTAATACACCTACCATTTTCGGTCCATAATAAAATTAAAAGGAATTAATTTTTAATTGGACAGGATAGAAGAGGGAGTAATTACCTTGAGGTTTAATGAAAGGAGATTGGAAAATGATGGATGATTGATCAATTGAAGAAGAAATCCTTAAGAAACCTTGATGAACAACAATGGAGATAGAGAATTTTGGGAGAGGATTTTGTGTGTGTGTGTTTAGCCGTGTGTGAGAGGGAAAAGAATGAGAGAGATGACAACATTTGATACTTTATATTAGCTTAGGTGTTACATTTTAAATTATTAGAATGTTTAGGAACATGAGTCACCATGAATTAATAATAAAGAATTGAAATATCCCTATGCTAAAAAGCATAGAAGTCGGCCAAGACTTAAAATAAAATTCCAATGCGCGCCTTTTTCCAGCTCGTTACGACGTTATACAAATCGCGTAAATAGAAACGTATTCGGCACGTTTTTGTCAAATTCCGGCTCGACCATAAATTCCGAAATAATTAATATACTTAAAAAGTATATTTCAAACTTGAAAATCTGACAAAATCCCGGGACATCGCAGTCCAAATTTTATCCGGAAAAATCATAAAAATGAACTTTCTCGGGCAAACTCGTATCGCAATTTCATGAATGTAAAAATCAGACGTTTTCCCGATCTGAGTTCTAGAATTAAAAAGTTTTCGTACGCGAAAACTCTAATACGGTAGTCATTTGACTGACTTCCGTAATTTATTTTCGGAAACGGATTTCACCGTTGGTTTTAGAATTAAATTTTATGAACTTAGGCGTGCAAAGCCATTTTTATTAACTTTAAAATTTTAAGTCAGTACGAAATTTCTGGGTATTACAAAAAGATAAACTTTTTTATTTTCTATAAATCATACGTTCCCAACCTCCAGAAGGTTTCATTAATTAAACTAATTAACTACTATATAAGCCCAAAATAAAACTATTATGCAGTACGATTAGTTATTTGACCCAACCTATTGATCCCTCATAATCTAGAAAACCAGCCAAAAATATAAAAACAACATTATTCATTTAACTAAGGTGCAACTACAAACTCCCTCAAATCCGAACTAAAATATTCGAGCTTATAAAAGTCGAAACATTTCATATCATAGAAGCAATAATAAGCTATATAAAATAAATTAAGCTTATTGAAAAAATAGGGTGTTACATCACAGATATCACAGACAAACATTGATAGTTGCCTCATTTTTGAAATAAATCAGTTTTCCACCAACTTTAACCACACAAACATTGATTCCTTCCACACACGTTTCTCTTCTTTCATAAAAAAGTTAGATTCAAACAAGATCTTCCTTTATAACTAAATTTCCCCATCTCATTTCAACATCTTTTCGTGGGCCACATATGTGGGGCTTCAAAAAACTAAAGCAAAACTATAAAAAACTCACGGCAACTCAAATATTTCAATAGATTTCACAACTGTAGTTTCATTCGTCGATAGGAATTCCAAATCCCAGACTACATAACTCATCGGTAGATTTGCCTCAATTTGAGTACCATCGTCGCCAGAATCAGTGCTCTCGCCGGACATTTTACTGTTCTCTACAAACAAATCACATTTCCAAATCAAGGGTTTTTTGTCGACCAAAAAAACATTAATGTAGAGAAATCAATTAAGAAACCAACTCCAACCACAAAAACGGATCTATATTATACCTGCTATGATCAAACGCCACTCGAAAACACAAATTTCATGCTAAAAATTGAGGAAGAAGAAAAAGAAGCACGGAAGATGTAGAGAGAGAAAAAAAAAGTTGCAGACACAATTTTGAATTGGGAAGTAAAAAAAAAGCGTGATTCCTTTTGTTACTCACCAATCAATTATGTTAATTCTTTGAGTAAGGGTAAAATTGTCAACAAGTGCTATAAGTTTAAAGTTTTATGAGTGCTAGATTTTAAAAAAACCTATCTAAAAAGTGCTACTTATAAAATCCTCTCTTTTTTAAGGATAAGTATAATATGTTTTCATCAATGAAAAATATTTTCAAATAATAATTACGACAACATTGGAGATAATAAGAGTATATAAATTTTAAGAAAAGAATAATGGTTTTGACAAGCATGAGAAACGATGATTTTATCAAGTTTAATATTGTCGAATATGACAAATGTTGCCTTGTGATAAGTATTTGAGATAATAAGCATAAAAAGTAGTTAGACTTTAAATAAGAAATAACAATCAGAGTATTATCCGGAACGTGAAAATAAAATACCTAAGTAAGCATGAGTTTTAAAATTCAAGTTATGAAGTTTTGTGTATTAAAGAAAAGAATACAAGGAAATATTAATATTTATTGTACAAAAGTATACGAAGGGGAAAAGAAATATTACAAATATTTTTCTCAAATTAATTAAAAACTTAATGATATGATAATTAATTGATAAAGGTTTACAATAAGTATTATTATGAGGAAATGAGAAAATAAGTTTTGAGAAAAAAAGTGATGACTAGAGTTTTTGGAATCTTAAAATTTATTTCTTCCTTAAAGAGAAAATTTTGACAAATTAAGAAAATAATCATCTTGAGAAGTATGAAAGTAATTGTTTCGCCTGTTTTTGGTTGTTTTTAGTTGGGATTATTTAGTGCATTTTGTTCGTTTGCCGTTGTGTTTTGTGTTGTTTTTATATTCGGAATGCTCTAATGCTTTGGGTCGAGTTTTTGTTGGGAAAATGCAGTATTTGTGTTTTAGGTGTTGGATCACAAGAGAAATGGCTGAAAAGTGTATGTTCAACGATCGTTCACATCTCGACGAGCGTCCAACAGTTATGTGAAGTATCAGAGAATCACCTTGGACGATCGTCCAAGGTCAGCTGTCGTTCAATAAATTTACAAGTTGGCGACTGGGCTTTCAGAGAGGACACCCCAGCGATCGTTTAGCCTCAACGATCGTCCACTTGGTCGAGAAGAGTTTCAGAGAGGACACCCCAGCGATCGTTCAGCTTCAACGATCGTCCACTTGGTCGAGAAGAGTTTCAGAGAGGACACCCCAGCGATCGTTCATCTTCAGCGATCGTCCAGTAGTTCTATGTGATGGCGAGCAGGTTTCAGAGAACTCACCTCAGCGGTCGTCCAGTCTCAACGCTCGTCCAGCGTGGACGAGAAAACTTCAGAGCGCGATCTCCAACGCTTGTGGAAGCCTGACGCTCGCTCATATCTTCATGAAGTTATGATGTTCAACGATCGCCCATGTTGGGCGATTGCCCGTACTGAGGCGGCGATAATATTAGCTATAAATAGAGCCTCAGATTTTATTTCCTTTCATACGTTATTGCTTTCGTTTTTTTTCCGACACAGAGAATTTTTCCTGGAGTTCTTTTACAGTTTTTCGCTATTTTCTTGTTCATCAAAACACTAGGGTAGATTACTCTCAATTCGTACGGATTTTGTGACAGACTTCTACTACGAATTAATCACCGTAAGTTTCTTTTATTTCACATCTCAATTATGTTCATGATTTACTTTGTTTTTTAGAACTAGGGTTTATATTACTGTCTAGATTAATTGTCTTTTTAATTCCTTAGAGTAATCAAAATCCCAATCCAATCAATCTTTATTTTTATTTTTTTTTTACTTTTCTGTTCTTTTCGTAATGCAACAATCACCCTGTTAAGCCTTCCTTGTGAGACGATATTCGGGACAACTTCCTAATCTATAACCACCACGTTTAATTGCGTGCAACTTAGATTAATTTAGGTTGAACAGTAATTAACAATTCCTTGAGTCGAGAATATTTTATTTTGATTTAAGTAAGTATTCTTTTTAGTATGAGGTAATTATTACTCGAGAAATTCCTTACAATCATTAAAAAGGAATTTTGAAAGATAAGAAGAACTTCTAGATTGAATCATATGTCAATATGTTTGAAAAAGAAG
The DNA here is from genome assembly GCA_029490685.1 of Schizonepeta tenuifolia. NCBI lineage: Eukaryota > Viridiplantae > Streptophyta > Magnoliopsida > Lamiales > Lamiaceae > Schizonepeta > Schizonepeta tenuifolia. The sequence goes on from CM055957.1 coordinate 113,934, forward strand.
AAGCGTAAGAATTAGTGAAGCAAAAAAGCATGAAAAAACTACGGTATGGAAGAAACTGATAGAGTCAAGATAAATCAAGAAAAGTAAAATTCCAAAATGCTAAATAAAGTAGTTCATTTTCCAAACTTCAGAGAGTCACTTCCTGTACAAAGCATGGCAAGATGCATTTCAGCATTTGCAAAGTACAAAACTGAAACCTAGGAAACCTATGGTTAATTTGGTCATTCTTCGAACTAGTACCCAAGTAAACAATAACGGGAAATCGAAATTTCAGCCCTTACTGCTGGGAAGTTTAGGAAAGAATCTCGTAGTAAAAGCATTCTCAGAACTTAGTATGATCTGCAGCAGCAGAAACAGCAACTCCTTCCCGGAGTAATCACGTTGCCATAGGAAGCTAAAGCTAAAATCCAAAAGAATCTCTCAAGCGATGGTTTAATGATTTGTTAAGAACTAACCTTATTTGACGGAGCGTATCACATTCCTTTATAGCTGGTGCTTGCGTCGATATCTTCAATTGAAAGGTAGAAGAGGGAATTTAAAGCTTAAGGTGTTAAAACCTTAGGATAAATCCACGATAGTTTTCGCAAGTTTCTTCGAGTTTAAAATTTGAATTCAGAAAATTCCGAATTATTTTACTAAGCCCCTCAATCCAAAATAATTAAGGAAACGTGGATATAATTTTAAGAATGAGTTAATTAACCGAGAATTTTATATTGTGTTTCAACCTCCCGATGAAAGACCAACGGTAGTTCATAACGTTGAGAACGAAAAGAAAAGAAGCTAGTCGATTGTTTTAACTATAAAGATAGAGAAATTAATGAAACGTAAAGATACACTCGTGTGTCTGGGCAAAGTCAAAAAGCAAAAGTGGAGTAGCAAGTGCCTGTCAGTAGTTAAAAACTTTAAAAATGTCTTTCTAGAAGTCCTACCAAGATTGTTATCTATTAGGCAATCAAAGTTTACCATCAACTTAAAGCTTAGATTAGTCGCAATTTCGAAAGCTCCAAAGAAACTCCAAAAGTTATAAGAATTTTTGGATTTACAACCAAGTGTATTTCCTTGGAATACACCAAATCCTTTGTAACGAAAAAAACGGTAGTTAAGAATATGCGTTGATTATTGAGAAATTAAATAAGAATTTGATTAAGAGTAATATTACCAATTTAAGGATAGATGATCTTCTAGCTAAAGAGTAAGCAAGAAGACGTCTCTAAGATAGTTCCTAGAGAGTGAAGCGTCATTGTCTCATGACTTTAAGATTAAGTTGACGTTAGTTAAATGAACGCTCTATTAGTGTTAATGGATGCATTTTATTTTTCATGAATACTTGGATGAGTACGTAATCGTATTTATCAATGATATTTTCGTTAGTTCAAAGAAGTAAGGTCGAGTACTAGCAGCATCTCAGAAACGTGTTAGAGAAACTAAGAATGGAGAAAATTATTTCTTCAAGAACATTTCGTTTCTTTAGAAGGAATAAAAGTAAATCCGCCTAAATACGAACTACGTAAAGATAGAAACATCAATCTCAACATAGGAGATTCATAATATTCCAAAGTATAGCAGTCTATTATCAAATATTCATGGAAGAATTGTCCAAGATAATGACGCCGATGACGAGATCATTAAAGAAAAGATCCAGAATATAATTTTTAGAAATCATTTAGCTATCTCTATTATTAAAGCAAGTAAATACATTCTTTACAGATGTTTCGAAGATGAAACCTTGAGTTATCGAGGTTCGAGGAAAAGATAATACGTTGGAAAATTTAAGGTTTGAAGCTCGAAAGGAAGACGTTGAGATTTTCGAGAAGAAAAATAAAGGCGATGTTTTGACGTACCATAATAGAATTCATGTGTTAATTAGCGAAGAGTTGAAAAGAGTTATGAACTAAACTCATGATATTCCTTATATTGCGTGTCCCGAAAGTACGAAAACGACTAGAATTGGGAATAGCAATTCTGAAGGAATGAAATGAAGAAGCTGAAGCAACATATGTACGCAAGATAGTATAATTTTGTAAAGTCCTAAATATGGCTGTGATTATTCGAAACCTAGAATTCCTACCAGCGAATTGATGGTCAATGTTATCTAGAATTTGGAAGGATATGTTATGTTAGACAATAGAGACAATGAGAATGAATTTAGCCTTTTTACCAAAGTGCCAATGATGACAACCATTAGAGTACGATAGAACGACGCCCTCTAATGTTATAGTTAGAGAGAAGCAATGTACTTTGTTATTTTGAGGTAAAGTAAAATGAGAGAAAAGTTATAGTAGCAGAAGTAGTTAAAGAAACGATAGAATTTGTTCTTCAGATTTAAGACAAAGAGAAGAAGTTTAGAGTCAATGAAAGTTACACCGAAAAATAGAGTTAAGTTTCGAGATGAAGTTAATCCTAAAATAATCCCTTCAAGCGGAATTCAACTTATCAAAGCAAAAGAAGGCATAAGCCTGAAATGGTCAATTAGAAATTGATATTTAGCCTCATCTTCGAATTTCAGAAATCTTCCTAATGCTTTCACGAAGCGTGTTTACGATCTAAAACACATACTTCGTCATAAAGACGAGACCTCAGATCAAATATTAGTCGTAAGAGATGAATCGAAGTAATTCTGAATTGTAAAGATCCAACAACTTAGAATGAAGTTAATTTACTAGATAAGAACGTAGTATTCTTGAAAGAAGTAAATGAGAAATTTTAGAATATGATGAAAGAGATATTCCCGAACCATTTTTTGAGAACTAGCAAATTTCGGGATGAAATTTATTTAAGGAGGAGGGGATGTAATAACCCTAATTAATCGTCTTGAATATGTCAAAACGTTCTTAAGTGCTTTATAAATGTATTTAATCACAGTCAGTAATCGTCTTGAATATGTCAAAATGTTCTTAAGTTCTTTTAAATGTATTTATATGTGATTATGTGTGAATTTCTGTGATAAAATTTTCCGAGAATAAATTTTCTCGCAAAATTACCAAAATGCCCCTAAAGGGCAAAAACGCAATTTTTCTTGTTTCAGTGATTCGAAATGAAAATATAAAGAGTTCTATAATCTTAAAAATGATAAATTAAGTATGAGTATGAATTTTAGAGATTTAAGAGAAAGTATGAGTACGAAGTACTCAGCCCTGTGTTTCATCCATTTTTGGTCTTATTTTATTTAGATTTTTAGGTGTGTTTTTGACGATAGTTCGTTTTGGTTGTATTGTTTTAAGTCAAAAAATTGCACTAATATTTGTCCCAAGTGTTTTGAATGGAAATGTAGGTTTTCAGCCGGTTTTGCAAGTTTAAAGATCAAAGTGAGCTCAATCCGATCTTGGAACCAAGAGGTGTGGAGGAGAGTATAGCTGAAGTAAGGGGCAGAGCTCCCTCGCTGACTACGGGTCCCTACCAAAGTGAGTCATTGCGCGTTCAGGGAATGGAGGCAGAGCTCCCTCGCCAACCAGAGCTCCCTGCTCTATTCATGGCCGTCTCGCAATCTGACCCAGGAACAAGGGGGCAGAGCTCCCTCGCCGACTAGTGCTCACTGCCTCTATGTGATTTAATGGATATAAAACGGCTTTCCGCGTAGTAAAAGAAATTTGGCGCTTTTCACTTCTCCTTTCCTAGGTTTTCTTTATTTTTCTTTGTGATGGCTAGTGAGACTCTTCTCTTTTGTTTTTCTTCTACTTTCATCTTGTACTTTACATTCCAGAATCAAGAACAACACCACCACAGATTTATTTTCAGATTCTACTTCAACGTTTATTATGCAATTTCCATTGAAGTTTGTGAGTTCTTTAATTCTTGCTTTTAATTTCTTCTACTATAATTTATTTTAGATTAATTTCTTGGAATTTATGTCAGAATTAGAGATTATTATTTCCGTCACTAGATTAGATTTCAATTTTGGCCTAGGGTTAATCCACATTTAATTTTTCCTTTGAATTCTTGCCCATGTTTAATTTATGCTAGCTTATATTTCAATTCTTGACTAGATTTAATTTATGCTTAATTTCTCTTTCTGCCTAGGTATAAATAAACAATCTCATTGATTTTACAGCTTTATTTTTCTTTCTTTTCACAATGCAATAATTTCCCTGCTAAGTTTTCCTTAAGAGACGATATTCGGGTTAGCTTATTTAATCTATTATGACCACGTTTAATTGAGTGCAACTGAGATTAATTAGGTTGAACAAATTTGGCGCAATTGTTGGGGAAAGCTTTAGATGATTATTTGTGTTGCATTGTTTTTATTTTCCTTTTTCATTTTGTTTTGTTATTTTTATCCCTCCGGTGCATGTAATCCATTTGCTAGTGTTGTGTATGCGAGGTCGCAGATATCAGAAACCATTATTAGCACCCTATATTGACAACATCAATCGGAAGACTGTAATTCTGGCAAAAGCAATGGAGGTAGCCAAACCAAGCCTTAACGAAGTTGAAGAAGAAGCTTTGTTGGGCAATATTTTTTGTGACCAAGAAGAAGAAGTTCATTCAAATCACGACCAAGGAGATACGACAACAGGGGAAGCACAGCTTATGGGAGAATATTCCAGGACCATTATTGAGGCCACGACTTCGGCAATTGTTCTCCCAACCGCCGTTCGAAATTATGATCTGAAGCACAACCACTCTAGCATGCTTCCGTCTTTTCACGGCTCAATGAAGATGCACTCAAATTTGTTCAAGAATTTTGCTTGGTGGTGCAATCTTTTCCCCTTTTGGAACTCACAGAGGATCAATTAAAACTCAAGTGTTTTCCATATACTTTGAAGGATCGGGCTTGGACGTAGCTCCTATCGCTGTCGTCAAACTCCATAAACACTTGGACGGACGCTTGTGAGAAGTTTATGCTGAAATTCTACCCTAATCACAAGACTTAGGAGATTCGAACACAGAATATGAATTTCATGCAAGGTGCCAACGAGCCTTTCCACGAGGCATGGGAGAGATTTCAAGAGCTCATTCATCAGTGCCCACAACATCAGCTGGCTCCAATTATGATTAGCTAGTTCTTCTATGATGGGTTGCTTCAAACACTAAGTTTATGGTGGACAACATTGTAGGGGGAAATATTGCAAAGAAGACTGCCGCATAATAATATGGAAGACACGCCTTTAGAGAAAACACTGCCTGAAGTTGAGAAGGAGAAAGAACAATTAGAGATCCGACTGCACAAGCCTGAGAAGCCTTACCGTCCACTAGTGCTTTTTCCTTGCAGATTGAGGAACGAGAAACAAGATAAGAAATTCTCCAAATTTTACAAGATTCTTTCCAAGGTAAATGCGAATTTACCATTATTGGAGGTGATTAGAAATGTTCTAGCATATGTCAAGTTTTTCAAGCAGTTGGCATCGAAGAAGGGGAGATTCAAGGAGAATGAATAGATTCTAGTGTCTGAGAGTGTCAACTCAATTATGCAGCAACCTCTACCTCCAAGTAGCATTATGAGGATCAGTCCTGCTACTTGTAACTGCTACATGTGTGCATCGGATCAACCTTGAGAAAGGAGCCACCCCGAAGAGGGATGGTCAAAGGAGACTGAACGCTATGCTGATGGAGGTTGTGAGAAAGGAGATCTACAAATTGTTAGCAGAGGGAATCATTTTTCCCATTGCTGATAGTGAATGGCTCAGCCCCATGCATGTGGTATCAAAAAAGGGGGGTATCACATTGGTTTTGAACGACAAGGATGAGTTGGTGCCCACTAGACCTATTACTAGTTGGAGGATGTGTATCGATTATAGGAAGCTCAACGCCGCTACAAAAAAGTATCACTTTCCACTCCTTTTTATTGATCAGATGCTCAACAGATTAGCCGGCCACAAGTTCTACTGCTTCCTAGATGGATTATCTGACTACTATCAGATTGTTATTGCACCCAAAGATCAAGCTAAGACGGTCTTCACGTGCCCCTTTGGCACATATGCATGCAAGAGGATGCCATTCGGACTCTGTAACGTACCAAATATGTTCCAAAGATGTATGATGTCTATATTTTTTTGAAATGATTAGTGATTTTGTTGAGATATTCATGGATGACTTCTCTATGTTTGGGCCGTCTTTTGATGATTATCTTCGGAAAATTGAACGTGTCTTAGAGAGGTGTGTCAAAAGTGGCCTGACTCTTAGTTGGGAAAAGAGTCATTTTATGGTTAGAAGTGGAAATGTTTTGGGTCATATTGTCTCTAAGAGAGGGGTAGAGGTCGACAAAGTAAAGGTGGAACGAAAGATTGCCCCCACCTCACAATGTTAAGGGTATTATGAGTTTTCTTGGTCATGCTGGTTTTTATTGGCGTTTTATCAAGGATTTTTCAAAAATTAGTCAACCTCTTTGCCGTTTACTTGCGCAAGTGTGCCCTTTATCTTCGATGCCGATTGTTTGTTTGCTTTTAATTTGCTTAAGGAAAAATTAAGCATTGAACCGGTTGTTATTGGTCCTATTTGGTTTAAGCCCTTTGAGATTATGTGTGATGCATCTAATTCTGCTGTTGCTGCTGTTTTAGGTCAATGTATTGATAAAATGCTCTGTGTCATTTACTATGCTAGCCTGACCCTCACTTCTGCTCAAGTGAATTATACCACTACCAAGAAGGAGATGTTTGTTGTTGTGTTTGCATTAGATAAATTCTGTGCATACATCATAGGATCCAAGGTCGTTATTCACAATGATCATGCTGCATTGCGTTATTTGTTGACCAAATCTTAAGCTAAGCCTAGACTCATTCGTTGGGTATTTTTACTGCAATAGTTTGATGTGGAAATTCGTGATAGGAGATGTAGTGAAAATGTTGTAGCTGACCATTTTTCCCGTCTTGATAACTTACCTTTTCCTATGATCTTTGATAATTTGCTTGAGTCATTTCTATTTGAACAAGCTTTAAGTGCAAGGATTGTGCCTTGGTATGCTGATATTGTCAAATTTCTTGCTTGGGATAAGTTGAGATCTGACCTTACTTCCTAAGAAATGAAGCATTTTTTATCTGTGTGCAGGCAATACTTTTGGGAAGACCCTGACTTATTCAAGATTGGGAAGGATGATGTGATCCGAAAGTGTGTGCTGGACGATGAGCAAGCCATGGTTCTACAATTCTGCCATGAGACTCACTGCAGTAGCCATTTTGGAGGACAAAAAACAGCACACAAGGTGCTCCAATCAGGTTTATTCTAGTGTACATTATTTAAGGATGCGGATGACTTTAATCTTGCTTGTGATTGTTGTCAAAGGGTTGGTTCCATTGGTCTTAGGAATGAGATGCCCCTTAACAATATTCTAGCAGTTGAAATTTTTGGTGTTTGGGGTATTAATTTCATGGGACCGTTTCCCAAGTCTTTAGGCTATGAATACATTCTTTTAGCCATTGATTATGTGTCCAAGTGAGTTGAGGCAATCCCCACTAGGACTTGTGATTCTTATGCCGTGCTAAGGTTTGTGCAGGAAAATATTCTCTGTAGGTTCGAATTTCCCAAGGCGATAAGTTAGTGATGGTAGGAAGCACTTTTGCAACAAGCTTTTCAAGAAGCTTATGAAGAAGAATGGGATAACGCATAAGGTTTCTACTCCCTATCATCCACAAACGTCGGGACAAGCAGAGACGAGAAACAAGCAAATCAAGCGAATCTTGGAAAAAACTGTACAACCATCTCGTAAGGATTGGTCTTCAAAGCTAAATGACGCGTTATGGGCATACCGTACGGCTTACAAAAGTATTTTGGGGATGAGTCCATACCGGCTTGTGTTTGGGAAGAATTATCATCTACCTGTCGAGATTGAACAAAAGGCGTATTGGGCAATCAAGACTGCTAGCTTTGATCATGATGCTGCGGGAAAACATCGGGCGTTGCAGATGTCCGAGTTGGATTAGGTCCATAATGAGGCATATGACAATGCCAAGATTTACAATGATAGAGTGAATAGGCTTCATGATCGCCGGATCTTGTATAAGAAGTTAAAGCATGGGATGAAGGTCCTTTTGTTTAACTCAACATTGAAATTGTTTTCCCGAAAGCTTAAATCTCGTTGGACTGGCCCTTATGTCATTGAAGAGGTTCTTCCATTTGGAGTTATTCATCTTATTAATGAGGAAACTTAAGAATCTTTTCAAGAAAATGGAAACTGTGTGAAGCCATACATCGAAGGGGAAGTTGAACCTCAAGTGGCGGAGTCATTGTGGATCATTAATTTGGAATTTTAAAGACTCATTCGATCGTCAAGCTAATGGCGTTAAATAAAGATCTGCGTGGGAGGCAACCCATGAGTTTTATAACAAAAAAGGTCAGCAGCGCTGGCGAGCGAGCTCTACATGTTGAGCGATCGCTACCCTCGCTCTATATATATATAAATATATAGGGAGTGATTCCCATGCAAATGGATCTTAAAGTAAGAATTAGGAATTAATCTCAACCATTGATTATATCTACATGGAGGGTCAAGATTTGGCCTTGTCAAAGCGGGTCAAACCCGGGTCAACTCGGTCAACCCGTTGACTTTTTTTTTTATTTTTTTTTTAACGTTCAACTTACATGCACCACTTCACATATTCGGATGCACCACTAAGTGCATTGAGATGCACAAGATTTTAAAAACTTCATTTTTTTTTCGTCTTTTTTTTTACGTTCAACTTACATGCCCCACTTCACGTATTTGGATGCACCACTAAGTGCATTGAGATGCACAAGATTTTAAGTTTTTTTATTTCATTTTTTTTTCGTCTTTTTTTTTCTTATAGTCAGGTCATATGCACCACATCATGTATTCATATGCACCACACTATATAATGAGATGCACCACTAAGTGCATTAAGATGCACTAGTTTTGTTTTCGTTTTTTTTTTTTTTTTTCGTAAAACGTTGTGCATCTAGTTACACTGTGTGGTGCATCTGGTTACACATTGTGGTGCATCCGATTTTTTTTTCAATTTTTTTTTTCATTTTTTTTACAGATTTTACAAATCTGGTGCATCTAAATGCACTTAGTGGTGCATCCGAATATGTGAGGTGGTGCATCTTGGGTGACCCCTTAAAAAATTTGAAAAAAAATTGAAAATCTTGTGCATCTAAATGCACTTAGTGGTGCATCTAGTTATATAGAGTGGTGCATCCGAATATGTGAAGTTGTGCATCTTGGGTAACTGTTTAAAAAAAATCGAAAAAAAAGTCAACGGGTTGACCGGGTTGACCCGGGTTTGACCCGCTTTGACTAGGCCAAATCTTGACCCTTCATCACCCATAGATCTATGGTGGAGATCTATTCTCATTTCTTAGGATAATATTTATTCTCATATGATCTATTTCATATATATATATATATATATATATATATATATATATATATATATATATATATATATATATATTTACGTTGCATTCAGCTGCAGCAAACACACCCAATCCTCCCTACTCCTTTGGGGACCGCTGCCTTTTCTTTCTTTTCCATAAATCACGTACCCACATTCTCTCTTGCCGCCATACACCCTTTTTTTCTTATACATACCCTTGTTTCGCCGCACACACTCAAAATCCCATACCCTACGTCTCTTTCGCCACCCCATTCCAAATTTCCATCTCATTTTTTCTCTCGCTGCCACCCTCACCAATCCCACTTTCTCTTGCGTGATTTCTCTTTGCTTCTTCTTTTTCTCTCTCTCTCTTCCGGTCGTTGTCACCACACACCCACTCGCCAAGGCAACACCTAATCCTTCCTCTAACGAGCGACTCAACGAGCGCTCTCTAAACCTGCTTTCATGAGCGGCTATCTCCTCAACGAGCGGCTTCTTCAACGCTCCCTCCTAAATGAGCGACTGTCTGTCTGCGCTCCTTACTCCACGAGTGAGTGCTTTTGTTTCTTACGAGCGACCTCCATCTCATTGCCGTGTTTTGCTCCGCCCAACGTTACTTCACCATCATGCCGCGGGTGAAACTACCGGTTTGTAAGCAACGGGCTAGCCATAACGGTGATTCTTCCTCTTATACTCCGTCCCGTGAGGATACTGTGCTATATGATTCTGAGGCCCAAGCTTTCACCAAGCTCTATAGCTTCCCATTCCTTATTTATAATGAGCGTTTTAAATCGTTTTTGAAGTCACTTTGCCTCGTTGTATTTCGTGGCTTGCCATGGATAAGCTTGGGGTTAGTGCTTAATTGAAAGAACAATTTAATGTGTTAGGATTACTTCTGTATGCTGAAATGGATTTTGCAGTTGCTTATTCGCCTTTTTTTAATGAGTTTTTGTGCTCTATGGACTTTACCCATGATTTATCTAGCTTTACTTGTTGTTTGTTTGGGAAGAAGGTCACTGTCATCAAGGCAGTGATGAAATCAGTGTTTGGTTTCCCTATTAGAGGTATAAGATTGATAACTTTCAAGTTGCGGATGCTTGGGTAGCGTTGTCTGGATTTAAGAATTGGATGTCCCAAGGGGTGTCTAGTAGGCTTATCCGTAATCTGGTGCTTGGGATTTTGCATAAATTTATCTCTTATAATATGTTTGGGAATGAGCAAGCTAATAAGGTTAATAAATCTGAAGTTTACTTGCTTTTTGCGGCCATTCAGAATGTTCGGATTTGTCCCACTGATTTTTTCTTCAAATCCTTGCAATACATCCAACACAATGGTCGATGTCACCCTGCTTTTCCACATATTGCTAGTTATTTGGCAAAGTACTTTAAGATATTGCCTACTAGGGATCAGTTTGTGCTTTGGACAAAAAAAATTTCTATCACTGAGCTCAAGTCGTCTGGTTTCATTCTTTCTCGAGATGCTCTTTGCCCTCAAGCTAAGCGACGTTATGTTGAGAGTTATCCGAATAAGTTATTAGCAGATGACCATGGAGGGGGGGTTGTTCCCCCTGCTTCTGAGGGTGCAGGGGATGACGATGAAGAGGAAGATGGGGCTGGAGGGCCTCGTGTTGCCACTCTCAATTCTGGATAACATCTTATTACTACTTCACAGTCTTTTGGCCATGGTTCTTTTGATTTTTCTCAGTTTCAGCGTGTTCTTTTATAGCGTCTGGACCATCAGGATGCGTAGCTAGCTGCTTAACACCGCAATATGGAGGTGTTCTGCCTCTGTCGCCTGATCAACAGTGATTTCTCACTGATGCATTGTTTATTCTTCCTCCTTTCTTTTTTAAATTGTGGTGGTTGTTGTTTTCTTTTCTGTTTTGTTTTTCTTGGAATTATTTTGGATTTTGTTGTTTTGACTGTTTTCAGGTGTGTATGGTGGCCTTTGGAGATGTCGTTCCTTGCCAATTTCTCAGGACTTTTTCTTCTTCCTCTTGCGTATGTATTTTGTGCAATGGGGACATTGCCTTATTTTCTTGGGGGAGGGGGGGGGGGGGGGGAGGGGCAGGTTTTGTTAAGTGTTGTTTGCATATCCTCTTGAGTATCATTTTGATCTACGTTGTAAATGTGATGATTGGATTTGATGAATTATGTTTTGATGGCCTTAATTGATCGGGATATTCTGTTATGAATTGATTTTTTGTGAGCATTATATAGTTAACTATGAGGCATTGTAATACTTGAATGATTGAGCCTTGATATTTGAATGTGGGGCTATGGGTGAGAAGATTGTGTTTTAAATGTTGTGTCTCAAGTTTAGAAGCCGTGTTGTTTATAAATAAAACAAAAAAAAAACCTAGGAAAAAAAAGATAAAAGAAAATAATATCAGATTTGAGTCAAGTTGAGAGGCTTCTGCTCTTCTGGGAACCTTGAGCATGGGAAACCATGTGAGGACACTTTAGATAACTTCTAAATGTTTACACCTCATGAATTATGGCCACATAATTCGACTTCAATTAGAACTGTTTAATTATGTCTGTTAGTGTAAGTTTGTGTATGATTTGAAAGGTTCTACCCTTCTTTCTCGTCTATTCAAAATTGAACCTATTATGCGAGAAATGGGTAGGGGAAACCACGCTAGGATGCTGGAATTTTTCCGAGAGTAAACCTAGTGAATTTTACCTGGAATTTACCTTATCTCTTTAAGTTACATTGTGGCTTGGAATTTTGGGATACATCGAAAATCTGTGATATCTTCTTGCTTATAGTCTTGCTTTTAAGTGTTGGGTGGATTGAGTTCTTGTGTGGAGGGCCACTCGTTGCTATGTTATGTGTGTGGAGGGGTTGTTTCACCCATTTTTGGCCTTATTCTATTTAGATTTTTAGGTGTGTTTTTTACGATAGTTTGTTTTGGTTGTATTGTTTTAAGTCAAAAAATTGCACTAATATTTGTCCCAATTTTTTTGAGTGGAAATGTAGATTTTGAGCCGTTTTGCAAGTTTGAAGATCAAAGTGGGCTAAATCTGATCTTGGAATGAAGAGGTATGGAGGAGACTAGAGCTGAAGTAAGGGGCAAAGCTCCCTCGCTGACTAGGAGTCCCTGCCAAAGTGAATCATTGCACGTTCGGAGAATGAAGGCAGAGCTCCCTCGCCAACCAGAGCTCTCTGCCCTATTCATGGCCGTGTCGCAATCTGACCCAAGAACAAGGCGCAGAGCTCCCTCGTCGACTAGAGCTCTCTGTCCCTATATGATTTAATGGATATAAAAAGGCTTTCCGCATAGGAAAATAAATCTGGCGCTTTTCACTTCTCCTTTTCTAGGTTTTCTTTATTTTTCTTTGTGACGGCTAGAGAGACTCTTCTCTTCAGTTTTTCTTCTACTTTCATCTTGTACTTTTCATTCCGGAATCCAGAACAACACCACCACAGATTTATTTTAAGATTCTACTTCAATGTTTATTATGCAGTTTCCATTGAAGTTTGTAAGTTCTTTAATTCTTGCTTTTAATTTCTTTTGATATAATTTCTTTTAGATTAATTTCTTAGAATCTATGTCAAAATTAGAGATTATTATTTCCGTCAATAGATTAGATTTCAATTTTTGCCTACGGTTAATCCACGTATAATTTTTCCTTTGAATTCTTGCCTAGTTTTAATTTATACTAGGTTATATTTCAATTCTTGTCTAGATTTAATTTATGCTTAATTTCTCTTTCTACCTAGGTATAAATAAACAATCCCATTTATTTACTGCTTTATTTTTCTTTTCTTTTCACAACGCAATAATTACCCTGCTAAGTTTTCCTTGAGAGACGATATTCAGATTAGCTTATTTAATCTATTACGACCACGTTTAATTGCGTGCAACTGAGATTAATTAGGTTGAACACCCTGCATGTTATTTCTAAAAATGTGCAGGTTAGCTCGGATAGAGATGTGCAATGTGCTTGGGCGGCTCGTTGGTAGGGATCGAGTTTTAAGTTTAAGCTTGAGGTTACATTTCTTCATACATGTAACCTTGGGACTTTAACGTTTAATATTTATTTTCGCTGCAACACTGCCTTTTGACTTACTATCTTGATTTTGATACAATAAGTCCTGCGATCGGAACAATATTACTCGTTTCATTATCATTATCATTTATTTAATTAGCTTGATGAATTGGAGTTATCATTCGTAATATTGAAAGCATTTGTTACCGCTTTCAATATATTATTCCTTGAATCCGAGCTTGTTTTACGACAGATGTTCAGTTGTTTCTGTAATACCTCGATCTTTTATAAGTCTTTAAGTTTGTCTTAATTGAACTTATGTGCCTTAATTATGTTCCCTTGTGTGATAAAAATTCCCGAGAAAAGAAATTGTCTCGTAAAATTACTAAAATGCCCTTGAATGACTTTAAGTGAGTTTTATCATTTCGGTTATCCAAATTGATTGTGTGATGAATCTATTGAGCATGATTATATGAGTTTGAGTGTGAATTTCGAAAAATTCTGAGAAGTTTCATTTTTGGATGAATAGTAACTTTTCTCGAGTTTACGCTATTTATCGAACTTTTCCAAATTTCATCTAATTAGCTTCTTAAGTCTAGAAATAATTCTAGAAGCTTTTAGATAGGTTTGAAAGCCGACAAAAATAGTCTGAGAGAAAATTCAATTGAAGGTCCAGAAAACCCTATTATGAATAGTGAAGTTTGAGATGAAGTAGAGAGTTTTCCGACGTCGAGAAAGAGTCGTGGTGAGTTCTAAATTGTTTGAGAATTTAATGAGAAATTAGGGTTAAATTGCACCGGATAACTTTTTCTTCTGAGGAAATTTATATCGTGTTTTTTACTACCGGGTGCAACTAAAACTAAATTAAAATCCTAATCTACTCTCATTTCTCTCCATTCTCTCTTACGCTCTCTCTCTCTCTTAAACCATTCTCTCCAATTCTCTTTCTATTCTCTCTCTCCCACAGACCCCTCTCTCTCTCTTCTCTCTCCCTCTCGGCAATAACATACACACACACACACACACCATCTCTCTCTCTCTCTCTCCTCCATTAGAGCTTAATTTTCAAGCTTTCAATTTCCAAGAAGATCACTTCCGAGCATCCGATGACTTGATCGTTAAGGTATTCGGAATCCTCTCATCCTTGTGATCGATTTGAGACTAGAATTCATCCTCCTTTCTCTCTTTCATTTTTGGCAGATTTGTGCCATGGAAGGAGCTCTATTCTAGCTTGTTTTTGAGGCTTAGAAGTGGAAGCTTGACAAGGTTTGTTCTTGAAAATTTTGAGTTTGAGACTTGATTCCCCGTTCCCCTAAAAACACCGATCTTAGTGAAGATATAGAAGGATTTTTGATTTTTGATTTCTAGCATGATCAACATTATTCTTGTGTGTTTATCTGTATGATAATTGAAAGAGAAAAATTTGAGATATGTATATATGTATGAATGCCTAAAATTATGAAGATTTTTAGGGATTTTTCACGTTGTTGTTCTTGGCTTGAATTTGATGATGGTTTTGTGTTCTAGAAATTAATCTAAGATTTTGAGTATGATTATTTAAATAAGAAGAAATCTCCCTCTTAATTGTGATGAAAAAGTCGATGGAAATGAGCCTTAAAAATTGAGGATTTATGATTTTGATTCTTGATATATGAATTCAAGATGTTGTTAATGATTTTGAATGATATAAAAGCATGATAAATTAAAAAGTTAAAGAGTATGAAATTCCTATTATTTTTCTTGAATAAGTCGAGGAGTATATATATGTGTAGTTGATGATTTGATGATATTTGATTTTAGTTTCATCTTGATTTTTTGTATGAATTCTTCTATGAAAATAGAGGTTAAAATCTTGATTATTTATTCCCTATATGTACCAAACATTTTGAGGTAAAATTGAGAATTTTCATGTTGATGTTCTTGGTTGAAATTGATGATAGATTTGTGTTTTAGAATATGATCTAAGAGTTTTTATGTATTTGATTGAGTGAGAAAAATGATGAAGTATATATATATATATATATATATATATATATATATATATATATATATATATCTGTGTGTGTGTGTGTGTGTGTGTGTGTGTGTGTGTGTGTGTGTGTGTGTGTGTGTGTGTGAGTACTTTGGATGAAAATTTAGAGATTTGTATGTTGATGTTCTTAGTTGGATTTGTGGATGGAAAATGAGATAATGATAATAGGAATAAAATTGAAGAAAGAAAATTATTTGTTAGTTTTTTTTTGGAAAATGCCGAAAAAAATACATATATGTGAAGAACTTGATGATTTTGTGATGTTCCTGATGATATAAGTATAGATGATGAGTTAATTTGATGATTTAAGGAAGATGAAATAAGAAGAATTAGAATAATGAATTTTGATGGATTTTTCCTTGAAAAAAATTCAAACCAAATAAGATAATGAAGTTGACGATTCTTGATGTTGCATGTTAGTTTTGATTAATATGATGATTTGATGATGAAGATGAAGTTAAAATAACTAGAGTGACTTTTCGAAATTCTTGACTCCGAGTTAATATGTAAAAGTTATCGAGTAATGAAATTTGATTAATGGAAAATCAAGTTAAACTAAGAAATGAGCAATTTGGTAAAGAAAAATGATAAATCAGAAAAACTAATCAAGTTAATAAGTAATTAGAAGTAATTAGAATCTTTCTACCGAGTTTGGTAATTTTCTGAGTAATGACACGTATTACGAGAAAATGACGTAGACTTTTTTCCGAATAATCTTTATTAAGAATTTCAGAATTTAAATCCGATTTCGTATTTGAAATCCTTGATTTTATTTTAAGTAAAATTATATTAAATTCATTTAAATCTAATAACTTTTATTTTAAGTTATAAACCGAGTAGAGTCGAGTCAGCATGAGTTATAACCGAGTCTTGAATAAGTTTCCGAGTAAAAAATTGTGATTAAGTGAATTTATATGATTTTCTAGAATATTTCTTGAATATTATATTATATTCGCAAAATTTTTCTTTTTCCATCTATTTATCGAAGTCGATCGTTTACCTGTTTGTGAATGTTCAATTCTTGATCTGAAAGTTTGTTTGTGAATGATTTGTGATATTAGAATCCAAGAATTAATCTCGTAATTTTTTGAGTTTGTTTAGCTCGAGAAATCGAGAAAAACAAGACGTGTGATATGAATAGTGTCTTCTGATATTTTTGGATTATTTAATTATTAAATTGTTTGGATATTATCGAGTCAAGTATCTGAGTCTGAGAGTCCGTTAGTTTAGTAATTGGATAGAACCGAGGAACCGAGAAAGATCGAGTTAGATAAGTCGAGATAAGTTAAGAAACTCGAGTCAAGTAGAAGTCCTTCAGCCGAGCGTTTAGTTCGTTACGTTTCGAGTAAGTAGTCTCGCCCTTATAAGATGTAGTTCATGAAGGAACAAGCGGGACCCAGAAGTAAAAGCAAAAAAAGAAAGTAGCTAACCCGAAAAACCCTTCAGCAGTCAGGTGGGCTTTTTAACCGAAAATAAAGTGATGAATGTGATTATTATTATCATATTATGTGAGTTTTGAAATTAATTGACTTGCCATTTTATCCGAGTTTTGGTATGTTTAATCATCTACTTGAGTTATTATTATCCTGTGTGAGACAGGAACACACATGTTGTTATGAATTGTTTGACGTGATCGTGAGCCTTGGTTTGGTTAGGCTGGTCACAGTGTTTGAGAAGAAGGCCTACTTCTTAACACACGAGAACCATGTGGTAGATTGATTCATACCTGCTATTCAAATTATATATGTTGACTCTGCAGTCATTTCAAGAAAAGAAAATGATTTTGCATACACATGTTAAACGTTTTAAATTGTACCAACACTTGTGATGCAGTGGCAAGACAAGTTCAATTATATAGCTCTATCGAGCAAAGTTTAAATTATTTTGGCGTGTGTTTACTAAGTATGAAGTACTCAGCCTTGCATGTATTTCTAAACGTGCAGGTTAGCATGGATGATGATGGCGGAAGATGCTCGACGGTGTATTATGTGTTTCGAGTCGAGTCTTCTTTTGGGTTAAGCTTGCAATTGCATATCTTCATATATGTAATTATGGGACTTGAGACGTTATTCCGCTGCATGATAAACAAACTTGTTTACTTGTTTTAATTATAATACTTGACGTTGTGTCGATACAATGAGCTTAATGCTCGAAACTATTTCCATACTTCCTTTTTATTCTACTTGACTTGGATTATAATGCTTCAATTGCTTTCGACACTTGAATTATTTATTAATGCTCGTTTATTTAAGATTAGAATTGAAAGCATGTTATATCTGTTATCACTTTCAATCTATATTCCCTTGTTCTCGAGCATGTTCCTTAGTTGTGTTATGTTTCATATTCGAGGTTTCACCTCACTGCCCAATGGATGTTCGTCATTTTTACACATCCTGAAAATGGGTTGTGACAATTTCACCCTCACTGCCCCTCGTATTCTAGTCGTTTCAATACACTAGAAATTGGGCTGTGACATAAGCCGGAAAATTTTCAAAGGATCAGGAAACTCATTTATGGGAAGTACGGTCTACTGCCTCCGACACAGCAGACGAAATGAAGAGTCGAAGGGAAGACAATGCGACTAATGTATTATGTATCTGTGCTTTTGAACTCAAATATTCAGTTGTAATTTACTCTCCTCAACTTGTATCCTTAATAATAAGTTGATGGTTTTTGAAAACAAAGTGAATCATTAACTCTACTTGATGACAACCATCTCGTGGTCCAAGTATGGAGTTAACTTATATTTTTTTTATACTAACCTTCTGTTTCTTATAGACTAGAACTCAGTTTGTCTTATAGATTAGGTGGTGTCAGTTTAGGTTTTGGCATCATCAAAAAGGGGGAAATTATTAGAAAAATTAGTAAAGGTTTTTATTTCTACTAAAACCCAACTGACCCCAACTGAGTGGATGAGCCATCAGTTCGACTTTTGCTAGAGCTTACTGTTTCAGCGTAGGGATTTTATCTTTACAGGATCAAATTGAAGAAGACAACTGAAGATTGATAGGAAATTCAAGTTCGAGTTAGTCAGTCAGACCACCACTCAGCTAACTCTGAAACTGAACCATGTAGTTCATGCATGTCGAGCAGTTCTGTCGAAGTCAAACGTCCAATAGTCGAAGAAAGAAGACTTGAAAGATGACAGAAGAAGAAGAGTTTGAATTCAAATTCAAATCTACTTAGAAGTACAAGACAGTCTTTTAATTACCTAAAATGGACCAATCGCAGAGACATGCATAAAGTAAGGCTCGCAGTTACCATTTTGGGAAAGTTTACAGAAGAGTAGGTGAAGTGCCATGCTTTATGGGAGAGATCAAACGGCTCTTTCCAATAGCTCTTTGATCTCCCTCTCTATAAATAGAAGTCTTCACCATTGCGAGAAGACTACTAAAACTACACGCAAATATTCAAGCATTCAAACAATCAAAGTGTTCTATTACAAAAGCAAGGAAGAGTTTCAGTTAAAGAACAAGTAGCACTAGAATGTCCACACCTCCTCCTGTTCTTCCTTCTAGCCTCTTAGAATCTACTTTCCTGATTGAGTCTAGAATTGTCATAGCCCAAATTCTAGTGTATAAAAATGACTAGAATCTATTGGACAGTGAGGGTGAAACCTCAGAATAAAACAGAATTCAAACAGGGATCATACTCGGGAATAGGGGAATATATAATGAAAGCGATAACAAATAAAAACATGCTTTCAATTCTTAACTTAAGTAAACGAGCATTGATAAATAATTCAAGTGTCCGAGATAAATAAAATATCTCAAATCCAAGCCAAGTAGAATAATAAGGAAACAGGAAATAATTTCGAGCATCGAGCTCATTGTATCGACACAAATATCAGAGTAATAGTTTAAGAAGTCAAATAAAACATAGTTGTTTATGCAGCGGAATATTAACTCAAGTCCCACAATTACATATATGAAGATATGCATTTGCAAGCTTAAACAAAAGACTTGAATTTATTTGAACACACCGTCGAGCACCCTCTGCCATCCTCATCCAGCTAACATGTACGTTTAGAAATACATGCAGGGCTAAGTACTTTGTACTCAGTGAACACATGCCAAAATAATTTAAACTTTGCTTGATAAAGCTATATAATTGAACTTGACTTGCCACTGCATCACAAGTGTTAGTACAATTTAAAACATTTTACTTGTGCATGCAAAAATCATTTTCGTTTTCTTGAAACGACTGCGCAGTCAACATATATAATATAAGCAGCAGGTATGAATCATTCTACCACATAATCTCTTGTGTCGAGAAGTAAGCCTCCTTCTCAAACGCTGTGACTGGCCTAACCGAAGTAAGGCTCACAGTCACTGCAAACAATTAACAACACGTGTGTTCCTGTCTCACACAGGATAGTAATAACCCAAGTAGATGATTAAACATACCAAAAACTCAGATAAAATGCAAGTCAATTAATTTAAAAACTCATATAATATGATAATAGTAATTCCATTCATCAATTTATTTTTGTTAACAAGCCCGCCTAACTGCAGAGGGGTTTGGGTCGAGGTAGCTTCCTTTTCTTCTCTACTTCTCAGATCCACTCATTCCTTCAAGAATAACATCTTATAAGGACGAGTCTACTTTCTAAAAATGAAAACGAGTTCTAACGCTTGGCTGAAGGACTTCTACTTGACTAGGTTTTCTTAACTTATTTCAACTTGTCTAACTCGATCTTTCTCGATTTCTCGGCTCTACCCAAGTACTAAACCAATATACTCTCAGACTCGAAAAATATAACTTGATAACATCAGATAAATAATCTTATATTAATTCACGAAAAAGAAAAAATCATTATTCATTCCATAAACTTCGTATTTCTCGATTTTTCACGTCAAACGAACTTAGAAAATTACAAACTTAATTCTCGGGTTCTAATATCACAAATCATTCACACACAGACTTTCATATCAAGAATTAGACATTCACATATAGGTAAATGATCGACTTCGATAAATAGATGGAAAAATAAAAATTTTTCCAAATATAATTAAATATTCTAGAAAAATTCTAGAAAATTACATAAATTCATTTAATCACAATCTCGGAACTCATTCAAGTCTCGGTTATTAACAAATGCTGACTTGACTCGGCTCGATTCTAACTTTGAAAAATAAAAGCTATTAGATTTAAATGAAAATAGTTTCATTTTTCTCAAAATAAATCGAAGACTTCAAATATGGAATCGGATTTAAGATCCGAAACTCTTAATAAAAATTCCACGGAATAAAGTATATGTCACTTTTCTCGTAAAATGTGCACATGCTCGCAAAATTATCAAACTTAGCAAAATGACTCAAAATAATTCTAATTAACTAATTACATTGATTAATTTTACTTTATCTCATTTTTAACTTAAGAAAACTCGATTTTTCATTCTTAAACTTCAATACTCGATATCTTTCACATACTAACTCCGATTCAAAAATTTCAAAAAGATAACTTAGCTATTTTTACTCTAATTTCATCATCTAATCATCAAATACTTCAAACAACATCAAGAAATCAAAATTTCATGCTCAAATTCTTCATATAGTCGACTTTTTCGTTTATATAGCAATACTTGCTCGATTTTCAAAATTCAAAGCTCTAACATACTTAGAATAAATTTAATTTCATAAATATAACATCAAATCACTCAAATAATATCAAGATCAAAAAATTCCAACTTAATATTCTCATATGGATCGACTATTTTTGAATTTAATGCAAAATTTATCCGAATTCAAAATTTCAAGATTCAATAATACTTAGAAAAATTACATTTGATCGATTTTTCTGTCACACCCCCAAATCCCGAGGGACGGTAAAGTCGGGGTGCGACTAGGGGTTGGATTAAAGAAATGGGGAAGAAAGGGAGAATTACTGAATAAATGATAAACTGACATAACATTGATAAGATGGTAAATGTTACAGCCCCAAATCCCGAGGGACGGCAGAAGCCGAGGTGCGACTGGGATTAAATTAAAGAAGCGGAGAAGAAGGGGGCTGACTGAATAAACATACATAAAAGACATCATACATTCAATGAACAAGACTTTACTAATCAAAAGGAAGAGTTAATCGCGAAGGATTACTCGACAAAAGTACTCAAAACATCTAAGTTAGAGTTTACAGACTTATCTACAGTGATTCACCAAATGTACATAACGTCAAAAGATTCTAGAGTTTTGCAGCAGAAAGTAAGTCATAGCTAAAGCATCCTAACTTCTCAACTCAACTTCAACCACCGCCGCTCTCGTCGCTTCAACCTGCACATTTAGAAAACAATGAAGGGCTAAGTACAAAAGTACTTAGTGGGCACGATGTCGAAAACATAATCATAGGTAGAGATAATCTAGTATTTCATAATTTGTAGCACATCGGGGGTTTTATTAAAAAGGGCCCGTGTCTACTAAACATTTTCTGACTTATTTTCACAATTTACTCGGCCGAGCATTTTCTGGTATGTTACGTTCAAATCTTGACCAATTCTCATTCACCGTGGATGGTACTCTGTCACAGCCCCAAATCCCGAGGGACGGCAGAAGCCGGGGTGCGACTGGGGTTGGATTAAAGAAGCGGGGAAGAAGGGGTCTAACTGACTAAACATACATGAAAAGACATCATTTAAACCATGAACAAGACTTTAATATAGATAAGAAAGAGTTAATCCCTGAGGATTACTCGACAAAAGTACAAAAGAAGCTAAGTTCATAATTACAGACTTAGACTACTGAGAATTGTTCAAAGTGTACATCCCAAAAGGTTCAGAGTTCTGCAGCGGAAGAGTTCTAACTAAAGCAACCTATCTTTTAACTCAACATCAACCGTCGCCGCTCACCGTCGCTTCAACCTGCACATTTAGAAAGCAATGCAGGGCTAAGTACAAACGTACTTAGTGGGCACGATGCCGAAAACATACTTATAAATATTGATAAAATGGCATATCATAAGCGTAGCACACGGGGTTTTATTGAAAGAATCCGTGTCTACTAAACATTTTCTGACTTTTTCTCATAAATCGCTCGCGCGAGCATTTTCTGACTAATGTTACGTTTAATCTTGACCACTACTAATTCACCGTGGCTGGTACCCCTCAACAGGATATCACATACACCACAGGTTACAAAGTGCACTAACTCTGGAAAGCACTTAGCAGCTAACTCAGAGCCGATCGTTAGTTAATCTAAAAATAGACTAACTCTAAATCTGGAAAACACGTATGTTGACTCAGATAGGTACAAGAGAACTCACATAAAAACATAAAACAGTTCATGCCATATTATCACTTTGAAAACACAGATATTAAAGCAATAAGGAAAGATTTTTCGAGCATTGCTCGTTTTGTTTTTATATAGAAAGCCCACCTTATTTTACAGAACTTAAAACAAACGCTTCCAACTTGAGATCTTCTGTCCTTTCTCTACAGTTGGCTTCCTCCTTCATCGTAAAATAAAATATACTTAAAAACGGTTCGTAGAAGATACTCGAAGAAAGTTCTAGTCATTTTATTCTTTTGGCATTTGCACGCTTACTAGATTCGTTTTACTTAAACGGGAAACGAGACTCGTACCAATCTTGTTTAGAACTGGAAAGATCTCATACTCGACTCTCGGGTCAGTAGAGAAGGTTGTCGATATCTTAAAACGACTTTAAGGATTATAAGAAACTAAGTTGGAAAGAACCAACTTAGGCGATTTTCATTTTAGATCATTTCACGACTTATGAATATTTCTCGTTTATTACTTTTTTTTAAAGAAAAAATATGATATAAGATACGATCTCGACTGGTTTTCATCATTAAAGGTCTGGTCCTTGACTCTAGGGTCAGATAGAAGGTATCCGTTAGATAAAACGGCTTAAATGATCAAAAGAAACTAAGTTGTGAACTAAACAACTTAGAAAACAAGAAACTGAAATTTCTACTGCACAGTCTAGTAACTCTGGAGGCTGTCCAGAACAGAGGACTTGGAAATAGGGGGTGAGCCCTGTACCACTAGAAAGCTTAGGAAGTCTAGTTTCTGCTCCAATTTACGGATCACAAATCCGATAAACGAGCTGGAAGTTATTACAGTTTCCGGCAGGGGTCGCAAAACTGCCGTGAAACCCTACTTTATTGATAAGTTCGCCGTATAACGTTTTAGGTTCGTTTTAAATTCTCGTATTCAACTTTTTTAGAAACTTAACTCTCAAGGAAGTCATCACGTACCTCTGTACGTGACAAGCTTCTTCTCAACTTGCTCAAAGACACGACGTTCTAACGTCGGATTTCAACTATCAAGTACTATACCAACAAAGAAATTCCAAACGTGTTCTAGTTCCCGATTATCGTTATAACCCATATTATATCAACTCAGATGCTTAAGATGTCAACTAGAAAGATGTTCCAAATTTCATTTTAAACAATAATATCAAGTTAGAATTTTCATCCGACTTCCCGATTATTAGTTACAACTAGATATTCGTCTCTTACGCGATTTCCAAAAGTCGTCGGTTTTCGTTCAAATTTTACGACGTTAATCTACGTCTAATAGGAATCATTTTCATGCATGCTAACATGTCTTAGCATCTTTATAACTCAGTTTATAAGGTGATTTTAGTCTCTTACATTCCATTAAATATTTTTAGAAAAACTCCAATTAACTTCTATTATCAACTAATATGATTTGCAATATAATCAACTAACAAATCATCACTTTAAACAACCATGTGGAAAACCCCTAACTACTTATAAATTTCTGGTTTTGAACATATGTTTATGGGATGATTTTCTTCTTGAATTAATAACATTTATATACTAAACATGCTCTTATATCACCAATTATTTACTTGCAATTTCCAAAAACAATTAACATGCAAAAACCCCTAATTTCATACTTCAAACCCTAACTAAATTTCATAATAACATAGGGCTTTCAATCCCTTTTCATTCCAAACACTAATTAAGCATCTATTAAACATGAATCTATGATCAAAAGAAGAAAAACAAAAATCCTACTATTTTCCAAAAAATTTCTGCATTCACACAAAAGATAAGGTTCTTGTTTTTCTTCATTTTTAATCCATGATTATCCTATCTAACATATCTAATTACACTATTTCAAGATCAATTCATCTATCCCATACCTTAAAGAATTCGAACATGAAGGAAAGAAGGGAAAAAGAAAAAGAATTGGATAGGATTAAAGATCATCATCATACCTTGAAAAATAAAGAAAGAAGTATGGTGTTTGATGGATGATTGAGGACTTGTGTTCTTTCTCCAAGCTTTGAAGGTTCTTCAATGGAGTATGGATGATGGAGAAGATGAAGTTTGAGGGAGAGAGAGAGTGTGTGGCCGAGAGAGAGAGTGGAGAGAGAGATGGAAAAATGGTTTTGGTCTTAGAGTTGAAATGATGAAAAGTTGACCATGCATAAAGGTAGGTTTAGGTGTCAACTAATTAAACATGGTTAACATGCAATCTTACACCTAAATAAGGTGAGGTGGCACGGCTGCATGCAGAAATTTTGAAGGTTTTACGGATTTTTCCGGCGTGATCCGACGTTACGGGAAAACGAACGACGAAAACGTCGTTCGGTACAAAAATCGTCGCGATTCGATTTGACTTAAAAATTCTAACGTATGAACTTAATTAGAAAATAAATTTATAAAATTTATTTTGACAAAAACTCGGGATGACGAGTTCGAGTTTCGTCCGGAAAAACGTAAACACAAACTTTCTCGGCGTGTTCGCATTTGTGATTTTGTAAACGTAAAATTAAAGGGTTTTTTTGTTCTAAGCTTACGAACTAAAACTTTTCGTATGCGCTAACCCCTAATATAGGTAGTCGTCTAACCAACTTCTGTAATTATTTTTAATAACGGATTCGACCGTTAGCTTTAGAATTAAGAAATTATAAACTTAGGCGTGCAAAGCCATTTATTTAATTATCTTTAAACTTCTTAGAACGTAAGGATTTTTTTTTATTTTTTATTTTTTTATTTTTTATATATATATATTTTTTTTTACGGGGCATTACAATCCCTCAATAGGGTATCATATACACCACAGGTTACAAAGTACACTAACTCTGGAAAGCACTTAATAGCTAACTCAGAGCCGATCGTTAGTTAACCTATATTGATTAACTCTAAATCTGGAAAACACGAATGTTAACTCAGATAGGTACAAGAGAACTCACATAAAACATAAAACAGTTCATGCCATAATTATCACTTTGAAAACACAGATATCAAAGCGATAAAGAAAGGTTTTCGAGCATAGCTCATTTTGTTTTATATATAAAAGCCCACCTTAGCGTTTACAGAACTAAGTACGAGCTTCCGATCTCCTGATCTTCCGTCCTTTCCTTACTGCTGGCTTCCTCCTTCATCGTAAAATAATAACACTTTAAATTCGGTCATAAAAGATAATCGATCATAGAAATTCGAATTAGGTTTTTAGTCGTTTCATTTCTTTAGGCATTTGCACGCTACTAGTTTCATTTTAATTAAACGGGAACGAGACTTGAACAAATCTCGTTTAAAACTCGAAAGGTCTCATACTCGACTCTTAGGTCAGTAGAAAAGGTAGTCGTGAACTTATTACGGCTTAAACGATCGAAAGAAATTAAGTTGCGAAGAAAACAACTTAGAAAAACAAAACCTGGAAAATCACTGCACAAAGCAGTAGTTCTGGGGACTGCCCCGAACAGAGAAATTAGAAACAGGGGATGAGCCCTATACCGTTAGAAATCTTGGGAAGTCTAGTTTACGCTCCAATTTATGGATCTCAAATCCGATAAACGAGCTTAGAGATATTACAGTTTCCGGTAGGGGTCGCAAGACTGCCGCGGCGAACCCTAATTACTCGATAAAACGGCGTATAACTTCTTAAGTTCGTTCTAAGTTCTCGTACTCGATTTCTCACAAAATTTCACTCTCAAGGAAGTCAACACGTACTCCCGTACGTGAAGAACTCCTTCTCACAACTCGTCTATAACCACGACGATCAAACCTCGTCGTTTCAACTACCATTTACTAAACCAAAATCAAGTTAACAAATTCTCGTTCTAGTTCTCGACTATAACTACAACTCATATTATAATAACTCGAAAGCTCATGTCGTCAACTACAAAGTTATGCCTTAGTCCGTCATAAACAATATTATCAAGTTAGAATTCTTATTCGACTTCTTGGTTATTAATTACGACCACTTGTTCGTCTCTTACGAGATTTCAAAAGTTATCGGATTTCGCTCAAATTTTACGTCATCAATCAACATCTAACGGGATTCATTATTATACATATCATCACTCCATATCATTACTTAATTTCAACTTAAATCAAGTTCTTTGTCTCTTACGATCCACAAAATAATTTTAGAAAATTCCAATTAAATTCATAACATCATCTAATATCATTAACAACATTATTTCATCAACAAATCCTCAACTAAATCAACTACATGAAAACCCCCAAATTTCTTATAATTTTCGGTATTAACATATAATTAAAGGGGGTGATTTTCTTCATCAAACATCATCCTTAATCTCTTAATCATACTACTATATCATCAATCAAACAATTACAAGTCTAATTACACATTAAATTGAAAATCCCCAATTCAAACCCTAGCCCTAAAACTCGGTTTTCATCCAATACATGTGATACCCCGAGTTTTTATACCTTTAGAGAGCGTCTAATTAACTGAGTAAGTTCAAAGATGAGAATTTAGGAGTAAAATTTTTCTTTTCTAATCGATAAGTTTTGAATAAAACGTTTAAATTGCCTGGTGAATCTTGTGTGAATTTATCTGTTCTATTTATCTGAGATGAAGATGATGTGATATGTTTGTTGAGTCGTTTATATGAAAATGAGTATGAGATTAAATTCCGGAAAAATCCCGAGAAGTTTGTTTAATTAAGATAACATAACGTTAATCACCGAGAAATATGTTTACGCCGATGAACCTAGAATAGAATTAAATTAGAACCTTCGAACTTAGAATTTCTTTTAAGATCACTGAGATAGGGTAAGAACTTATCCGAGAATTGAGAAAAGAAATGAAGCATTAGTCTTGAAAAGAATTAATAAACGGATTAATAAGCCGATTAAATTCTTTTAAGAATTAAAGGACTAAAATAATTGAAGCCTTTAATCTTTTAATTTGAGACGTGAAATAGGATTGGGATGAGTTAGTGTCAAAAGTGAAACGAGAAGAGGTTAGACCCGTTAATAGAACAAAACGGAATTAATATGAATCGTTTTACCCGGAAAACCTTTACGACCGGATAATTAATACCCGTAACGACACGACGACGACACGTGTCATCCACCTCTCTCCCTCTCTTGCCACCTCACATCTCCTCTCCCATCATCCCTCAATTTCCAAGACTAAGCATCATGATTATGCTTTCACCATAATATTATCTAAAGTATGCATGCAAGTTAAGATCACATCAACTATCAAATCTTGTCTTCTACAACTTCCAACAAGAACACCTTTTCCCTTTGTTGGATTTCCAATTCCACTCGTCTAAGACAAGTGAGGAGACTACACTCATTCATTCACCACATTCCATCTCTCTCTCTCCATCGAAATCTCTCTCTCTCAAGACAACAAGAAAAACTCTCTCAACCTCTCCAATCTCTCTCACTCTCGGCACTCTTCCTCTCCCACACATACTTTGATTTTTCTTCACATGCAACCATAGATTCAAGCTCTCCATCCATGGAAATGAAGTAGAAGTTATCAATCTCCATCCATTTCATCCATATTTTCAAAGAAAGGTAAGAATCTTCCAAGTTCTTGAAGTTGAATTCAAGAATCATCCAACACTTTTCTTTATTTTAATTCTCAAACCCTATGGATGATTAATCCCATATTATTTCTTTTTCTTTGAGGATTCAAGAAGACATCCTTCTTCCTTTCAAGTTCAAGCTTTGAAGCTACCATTTCCATCCATTTCAATCCCAAGAGCCAAGACAAGAATTCCCATTTAATTAAGTATGAATTCATTTGATTAGTTGTAAATATGTATGTCTATAAGTCCTAAAAGAAAGATCTATGCATGCATGTTATTTAATTTATGTTTAGGCAAACTTAGGATATGCATGTGCTAATCGAGTGAGAAGAATTCGTTAGGAGAATCGAGCACTAGATATTAATCGATGAATTAAGAGAAGAAAAAGAAACTAAAACCCTAAAAATTTAATAAGTGCCGAAAAAATTAGTAAAAATAGGGAAAATATAAATTCTTTGAGTTATTATTATTTTGATGCTTGATTTATTATTTTTATCATGTTGAGAATGAGATTATATGCATGAAAAATTGAGAAATAAAATGCACAAGGATGTGCATGTGTGCCGTGTGTTTTAAAGAAAGATGAAGAAATTATTTTGATGATTTTGTTGATGAATTAAGTGATGTTTTGATCAATGGAATGATTGTATGTTATGTTGATATAATCATACATGTGTTTAAATTAAGAAAATAAGTTTGCATGTTGAAATTTTTTTTTAAAAGAAATTAAGTGTAGAAATAATAAAAAAAAAAGATTGAATGTTTAAGTATGTATTAATGTTAATTTGAATATGGAATGAAGATAGAAGTTTTGACAAAAAGATTTAAAATTGAAAAGCTTTTAATTAAATAAAAGATGAAAGATGTATGAAAAGATATATCAATTAAATATCTTAATTTAAAGACTTGAAAGTTTTACTAAAAACTACAACAAAAGATCTTTTATAATGTGACTAATAAAATGAGCTAATTAATAAAAATGTTTATCAAAAGATAAAGAAATTATTAAGTAAGAAATAGCTTAAAGGTTTAAAACAAATAAAAGAAGAAATTATTAAAGAAATAAACAAAAATAGAGAAAACCGAGTTTAAGAAGAATTAATCGATAAGAAATAAAAAGGAAGTTAATTTGAGTAAAGAAAAGATGCTAGACGAGTTAAGATAGATACTCGTATAAGTTGATCGAGAAAATGAGAATAAAATAAGATGTCAAGAATTAAATGGAAAGAAGATTAATTGAATAATTAATTGAATACATTGTTTCTAACCAAGCGAATAAAAAGATAAACCGAGATAATAATTAGATGAACAATAGTCGAGATAAGAAGTAAGGATCAAATTAAAGATGAATAAGAAAATCCTAATTTTATACGAGTTCATAATGATTAAGGAGAAATTTTGTTAATTGAATAAAAGTTATAAAATACCTTATAAGATAACGGATGTAAAATAAAGCATTGTCTATATAAGTAAGAAAAATAGAATGAATAGTTTGAGCCTTCATAAAAAGAAATGCATAATCGAGTTAGATTTTAAGGTCCAAGTGGAATGCATGTTAATGTGTCTTGAAGTATGTTTGATTTATTTGAATTTATTATATGTTTGAATAAGTGTTTAAATGCATGGTAGTATTATAATATGAAAGATGATTGAATTTGTATGCTAGATGATTGATTGTTAAATTGAGAATGAACTAAAGTCCTTGAAAGAAAGCTCAAGTAATAGAATGATAACAATGAAGTTATTAATTAGAACGAGAGAAGTGTACGATGTTAAGTAGTAAAGTTAACCAATTCGAATAGAGTTAATAAAATAAAGACGAGAACGTGAGATCTTTTAGAAAAGTTAGAACGAAGAGAGCGACGACTCAAATAGAAGTCCGTCAGTTAAAGTCCAACGCCTTTGTGTCCGTCTTTCATATATCTTACCTATCGATGTCGATCTGTGAAGGATCGAGCCGGACGGATCGTTAAGTGAGGACAAATAGCCCTAGACCACCTAGCTAGTTCTTCGGAAGTCAGGTGGGCTTTTCTGAACCAAAACTATCGATGAAAATTAGTATGCTATTGAATATTATGATATGATTTTCAAATGTGATTGACTTGCCATTTTATTGAAGTTAGTATGTGTTATCATCTATGAAGATGTGATTATCCTGTGAAAGCAGGAACCCACGTGTGGTATGTTGAGGTGACTGTGAGCCTTGCTTCGGTTGGGCCGGTCATAGTGTTTGAGAAGGAGGCCTACTTCTCGGCACAGTGAAGTTATTTGTGATAGATGATACATGCTATTATATTATGTTATTTGACTGCGCAGTCTGTTTTAAATAAAAATGTTTTGACATGCACAAGTAAAACCATTTTTAAAACTGCTTATATACTTGTGATGTTTGGCAAGACAAGTTCAATTAATATAGCTTTAAGAAGCATCTTTATTCAAATGTTTTGGCTTGTGTTCACTGAGTACGAAGTACTCAGCCCTGCGTGTGTTTCTAAACATGCAGGTTGACTGGATGGCGATGGCGTGGATACTTGGTGGTGTGGTTTGGTTTTGTTGGTTAAGTTTGGTAGAATTTCGGACTGGCATTTGTACGTCTTCATACGTGCAAGTGTTGGGAGTTGATGCTAATTTCCGCTGCAATCCTTTTGATCTAATGTCTGTTGATGCCAGTACTTTAATATTCATGTTTTTGATTCCGAGTGTTGTGCTCGAAGACTTTGAATGCTTGTTGAATTCGTAAACCCTTTAACTTGTAATCCCGAGCGATGGGCTCGTAACTTGATTTGTTGTTGAACATGATCCCTTTTTTTGATGTATATATTCGTATGTTTCCCCTTTTATTGGAATTCCTTTCCCATCAGCATGAATTACTTGTTTGAATTCCCGTTTAAAGTGAAGTTAAGATGCTCGGTTAGTAATTCTTTATGCTTTTGAAAACCAAATTCGATTGCCTTATATTTCATCTTTGTTTTCCCCGAGCATGTTCCCTTTATTTGAGTTAGTTGTTAGTTGTTTAGGTTTGTTGTTATTCGTAAGTCACACCTCGAGAGTCGGGGCGTGACAGGTTGGTATCAGAGCAAGGCTCTTATTTGTTCTAAAGTCTGTTATTCTTTGATGAGTCGAGTCTAGATTTAATTCCTAGACTTATTCGAGTCAGTAAACCACACCAAGTTATCCTCCATCTCATCCGGCAACTAGGTATGTCTTTTTTCTAAAAGTTTTCTTTTCAAGTTAAGATGATGTTTGAGTTATTAAAATGTTGAGAATTTTCTTTAAAGTTATTTTGTTGAGCTATGATGTTTTGAGATGAATTTGTTAAGTTAATTAATAGCTAGATTGCTTTAGAATGTCTTCCCCTTTGCGAGTGCGTGTGAAAAGATCGGAAAGAATAAGGCGTGTGTGCGATTGGTTACGTGATTTGGAATTGCCCAAAAATCCCTCTTTGGAACGCAGAAATGAGTATGTAGTAGAATTCGTTTTATGTTCGATAATTTGTTAAGTATGCTTATGCGTTTAAAATTCGTATAGGATGGACAACGTTGATTGGATGCAAGAGTATTTGCACGCAAGAATGGAAAATAACGAATCTTTAGCAGAATTCTTAGCACGATACCATACGATTTGGGGAAAGGTTCAATATATGGACGTAGGACCGCTAGAAAGCATGACGCACCTGATTCAAGCGCTACCACAAGAATGGAAGGACTGGGCAGCATCTCTTGTCCCTCGATTTCTAGGCTACCGTTATTTCGACCGAACCCTTTACGGTGACGTAAATGCTTTTATTTCCGCGATTTCAGCTCGTTTTATGTCCTATGGTGCTCCTCCGCCCGAACCTTATGAAGATGATACTCCAAGCTTGTTAAATGACTTTGTTCGTAATCCTTCACCAATTCCTCCAAGTGGAACTGTTTCTCTCCACATCAATTCGCCGCCACGAACTAATCTTCAACCTCAGAATCCTCTTGCAGATTACCCATTTGTAAGTGGTGTGCTTTTAACTTAATCTTCTTGATTCCTTTGTTTTCTGACTTATCAACATTGCAGCCGAATGGATGCGATGAAAATTCTTCTTCAAATGAGAACCAAATAGCTGCTTATTTGAATCATCCGCAAGCAACCTTTTTGAGCCATCCTAGAGTAGAATCCTCTAGCCAAACCCGCTCAAGCGACGACAAAGCAAGTGGAAGTGAAACCGTTGATGCAGCGACTGTAGGAACCGGATATCTTCAGCCTCTAACGTATTAAACTTAATCGGAAAATAATATTTAAAAACTTAATTCCGACAAAAACTCGGGACGACACAATCCGAGTTTCGTCCGGAAAATAAAAAAAACGAACTTTCTCGGGCGAGTTCGTATCGCGATTTCGTGAATGTAAAAATCAGACGGTTTTCCGTTCTGAGTTCCAGAACTAAAAAGTTTTTGTACGCGCTAACCCTAAATACAGTAGTCATCTGTCTGACTTCCGTAATTAATTTTTGGAAACGGATTTCACCGTTGGTCTTAGAATTCAAAATCGTAAACTTAGGCGTGCAAAGCCATTTTTATTATTAACTTTAAAATTTTAAGACTGAAAGGAATTTCCGGGGTTTTACATACTACCCCCCTTTCGAAAAATTTCGTCCCGAAATTTGCATACCTTCAGCAAAAAGATGAGGATATCTCTCCTTCATCTTCTCCTCGAGTTCCCACGTGGCTTCTTCTTGCCCGTGATGGTTCCATAGTACTTTAACGATTGGTATCGATTTGGTTCTTAATTCTTGGACTTTTCTATCCAAAATCGATATCGGCTTCTCTTCGTAGCTTAGGTCAGATTCAAGAACTACGTCTTGCTGACTAATGACGTGCTTAGGATCATAGACATATTTTCTCAATTGAGAAACGTGAAAAACGTTGTGAACACTTCCTAGACTTGGCGGTAAGGCCAATCTATAAGCGACGGGTCCTATCTTCTCGAGGATTTCATAAGGTCCTATGAACCTGGGTCTTAGTTTACCCTTAATTCCGAATCTAAGGATTCCTCTGGTTGGTGATATCTTAAGAAAAACTTTATCTCCTATTTCAAACTCAAGATTGGTTCGACGATCGTCGGCATAAGACTTCTGTCGGCTCTGGGCTTCTTTCATTCTATTTCGTATCTGCCGAACTATCTCAATCATCTCATTAATCGCATCCGGGCCTAGGTTCTTTCTCTCACCTACTTCATCCCAATAAAGTGGCGATCTACATTTTCTCCCATACAAAGCCTCATACGGCGCCATTCCTATTGTGGCCTGATAGCTGTTGTTGTAAGCGAATTCGACTAAGTGTAGAATTTCTTCCCAATTCGCGCCTCGGTCTAAAACCACTGTCCTTAACATATCGACTAAAATCTGAATCGTTCTCTCTGACTGTCCATCTGTCTGTGGGTGAAACGCTGTACTGAAATTAAGCTCTGTTCCCAATTCTTTCTGCATCGTAATCCAAAATCTCGAGGTAAATTTGGCGTCTCTATCTGATAATATGACCTTTGGTACTCCATGCAGACGTACAATCTCTCTGACGTACAACTGAGCTAGTTTCTCTGATCCATACGTAATCTTAATCGGTAAGAAGTGTGCTGTCTTTGTAAGCCTATCTATAATTACCCAAATTGCTATGTTTCCTCTTCTTGACTTAGGCAAGCCTGTGACAAAGCCCATGGCTATGCCTTCCCATTTCTATTCTGGGACATCCAATGGTTGTAGCAATCCATACGGTCGTCTGTGTAAAGCCTTAACTTGCTGACATGCCAAATATTTTTCTACAAACGAGGCAACGTCTCGTTTCATTCCATTCCACTAGAAGTTCTTTCTCAAATCTTGATACATTTTTGTACTTCCTGGGTGTGCTGTATACGGCGTATCGTGAGCCTCACTCAAGATCTCGTTCTTCAGTTCGCTGTCGTCATCAGGAATACAAATTCTGCCTTAAAAAAGGATCGCATTGTCTGGTGCTTCAGAATATCCATCTGGTTTCTCTGTCCTTATCCTTAATCGCAACTTTTTCATTGACTCGTCCTTCCTCTGAGCACTGATGATTCTTTCTCTTAAATCTGGTGTAGCTTCTAATGCTGCTATCTGACTTGTTATCGTAGCTGGCGTGTCGAGCACTTTGATATCTATCTTCTCGAATTCTCGTACTAAAGTTTCTTCCTCTACAAAAAGGCATCCTAACTTCGTTGGAGCCTTGCGACTCAATGCGTCTGCTACCACATTAGCCTTTCCGAGATGATAGTTAATTCCGTAGTCGTAATCCTTGACTAGTTCAAGCCATCTCCTCTGACTCATATTCAGTTCCTTCTGCTCGAAAAAGTACTTCAGACTCTTGTGATTGGTGAATATCTCAACCCTTACACCATAAAGATGGTGTCTCCAAATCTTTAGCGCATGCACCACGGCTGTGAGTTCTAAGTCGTGGGTTGGGTATCCAACTTCGTGAGGTCGAAGTTGTCGTGAAGCATAAGATATAACTCGTCCATCTTGCATTAAGACACAACCTAATCCATTTTTTGATGCGTCGGTGTAAACCACATACTCCTTGTTTGCGTCTGGAAGAGCTAATACTGGTGCTGTGGTTAATTTCTCCTTGAGCATTTGGAAACTCTTCTCGCAGTCATCC
Source organism: Schizonepeta tenuifolia (assembly GCA_029490685.1). NCBI lineage: Eukaryota > Viridiplantae > Streptophyta > Magnoliopsida > Lamiales > Lamiaceae > Schizonepeta > Schizonepeta tenuifolia. The sequence continues at coordinate 148,657 of CM055957.1, forward strand.
GTCCATTTAAATTTGGTTTCCTTTCTGAGTAGTTGTGTCATCGGCCTAGCAATCGTGGAGAATCCTTCGATGAATCTTTTGTAGTAGCCTGCCAAACCTAAGAAACTTCTGATCTCGTTCGGACTCATTTGTGACTTCCAGTTGTGCACTGCTACCTTGGCTGGATCCACTTTGATTCCTTTCGCCGATACTATGTGTCCAAGGAACATTAATTCCTTCAGCCAAAATTCGCATTTACTGAATTTGGCGTAGAGTTTCTCAGTTCTTAGTGTTTCCAAGACTATCCGTAGATGTTCCTCGTGCTCCTTTTTATTCTTAGAGTAAACGAGAATGTCGTCGATGAACACTAAAACGAATTTATCCAAGTAAGGGTGGAAAACTCTATTCATAAGATCCATGAATACAGCTGGAGCGTTGGTTAAACCAAATGGCATTACTAGGAATTCGTAATGGCCATATCGGGTTCTAAAGGTGGTCTTCGGTATGTCTTCAGGTTTGATCTTCAGCTGATGGTACCCTGACCTTAAATCTATTTTGGAGAAGACTCCTGCACCCTTGAGCTGATTGTACAGATCCTCGATCCTTGGCAAAGGATATTTGTTCTTGAGTGTGATCTTGTTCAGTTCTCTATAATCTATACACATTCTCATCGATTCGTCCTTCTTACTAACAAATAGCACTGGTACTCTCCAAGGTGAGATGCTTGGCCTGATGAAACCAAGGTCTAGCCATTCTTGTAACTGGATTTTGAGCACTTCTAGTTCTTTCGGTGCCATCCTATAAGGGGCTTTAGACTTAGGAGCTGCTCCTGATTCTAAGTCGATCGTGAAATCCACGTGACGATCTGGCGGCAATCCTGGTAACACTTCTGGAAAGACGTCTTTGTATTCATTCACAACTTTTACGTCTTGGATGGTCTTCTCGGCTCCTGGCTCTCCGACTAGGTACACAAGATAGGCTGTGGTACCTTTCTTCTTCATGAGCTTCGTGGCTTGAAGGGCTGATATAATTGGTACGCCTCTACCCATGGAAATTCCGTGGAATTCGGTTGGTTCTTTACCCGGGGGTTGAAAAGAGATTTTTCTCTCGTTGCAGAGAATTGTGGCATAATTCTCTGACAACCAATCCATTCCTAGGATTATATCTACGTCCCACATTATCATAACGTTTAGATTGTTCGCCTTAACCTTAAGAGTCCCGATTTCTAGTTCTAGGTTAGAGCAAATATGCGTGGAAGTAGTGATTTCTCCTGAAGGTGTAGCTACTCTCATAGAATGTGCAGCTCTTACAGGTATGATGTCTAAGTTATCGACACATGAGCCAGCAATGAAAGAATGCGATGCGCCAGTATCAAACGGTATCTTAATGGGGATGTTGTGAAGTTTTCCCATACCTGCTAGGTTGCCTTTTCCTTTGTGCTGGCCACCCTGTTTGATAGCGCATGCCCTCACATTCTGTTGCTGCTGTGCATGCTGCTGAAACTGCTGTTGGTTCATTGGCGGCTGCTGCGGCTGTGCTTGTATGGCTCGGAGAGGCATGGCTTGCAGCGGTTTCGGGCAATCCTTCTTCATGTGCCCCTTCTGTCCACAATTGAAGCAGTTGGGGGTGCCTATCTGACAAACTCCAGGATGGGCTCTGTTGCACTTAGGACAGACAGGAATGGTAACCCTCCCTGGGTTAGTTCCTCCCTGGTTGTAGTTCCGTTGCTGCCCTTGCGGCTGGTTCTGATGACCGTTGCCCTTCCACGGTGCGTTCTGCTTATTCCCCTAAATAAACAACCCCGATTGGTTGTTTCCCTGCCACGGCCTTTTGTTGTTGTTGTTGTTGTTGTTGTTGTTGTTCGGTCCAGGCTGCTGATAGCCCTGCTGAAAACCCCTCTTCTGATTACTCTGGTTGTTAAAGTTCTGATTGTAGCCTCCGCTACCTCCTCCATTCCACTTCCTCTTTCCCTGATAGTTGCTATTATTGTTGTTATAATAGCCTCGGTTCTGGTTCTGTGCTGGAGCTGATGCAGTCGGTACAACTTTCTTCTCATCAGGCACGACGGCCTCCATTTCCAAAGCTCTTCCCAATATATCTGTGTAGCCTAGTCCCCCATGACTAGCTAGCGCGATTCCTAGTTCATGTCGCAGTCCTCCTTGGAATTTCTTGAATAACTTCTCTTCGGTATCAACCTAAGTCGGCGCATACCTTGACAGTTCACAAAACTTGGCATCATACTCAGTTACGGTCAGCTTTCCCTGCTTCAAGTTATAGAACTCGGCCTCCTTCTGTGCTCTATACGTCTTGGGTACGTATTTATCAAACAGTATCCCTTGAATTCATCCCACGTGAAACGAGCCAGCTGCTCTGCGGGTATCACCTTCTGCCTTGCTTCCCACCAATAATCTGCCGATCCAGTCAGTTGGAACGCGACACATAGCATTCTCTCCTCATCAGTGCATCTGAGGAGTTTGAATATCTTCTCACTAGATCTCACCCATAGCTCAGCATCGCTAGGGCTGCCCGTTCCATTAAACATCGGTGGGTTTCTCTTGAGGAAGAGATCCTCAATATCCCTACGGGGTGGTGGTGGTGATGGGGATGGTGATGGTGGTGGGGTATTATTCTGTTCTTGCTCTTGTTCTCTGTCATTTTCTGGTTGACGTCTCCCACGTCCTCGAGGCCTCCCAGGTCCTCGACCTCTCCTATTGTTAACGTTCCTTGGCGGCATTTTCTTTGATCTAAGGGAAAATTGAAATTCTCATTAGTTCTTTCTGTTAATCATTCTTAGTACTTACTAACTCGTCTCCAACTTATTCAAGTTCACGGAACAACAAGTCGAACATAGTTTCGATATTAACTTCATAATCTTTTAACTTTCAAGTTAAACTTAAATTTCTCGTCACACGAATTCATTGACATTCTGATTTAATTACACGATTCATAGGAAAATTTTCTTGTGATTCAAAACCCTCTCACGGGTCATGTATATATATATACATAAAAAATAATATCAATTTTGCCTCCAACGAGGACTTATACAAAAAATTAGACTACTACTAGTCTAAACTAGGCTGACTGCCTACTATTTACCGAGTGCACTAACAGGCTGCAACTCCGCACCTACTAAAAGTACTAGAACGGAAACGATTCATAAAATTTCGTATCCGTTAGAGTACTACAAAAACTAGTTACTGATCCGACTATGTACAGGACAAAAGAGCTACTACTACTACTACTAACATGCGTCTACGATGCTCTACGCAAAAGACTATTGTAGAGTCGGAACTGCCCTCTATAGCCTAAAAACCCTAAGAGTCCTCCTCTGGGTCCTTCTCCGGATCCTCGTCCGAGTCCTCCTCAGGATCCTCGTCCGGGTCCTCCTCAGGATCCTCGTCCGGGTCCTCCTCCTCGGACTTTGAACCAAAGACGAGCTGGAGTGCCTCGTCCTCCCTTAGAGTAGAGCCGTCAGAAAGTGTAAGCAGAGTGGGCGACGGTGCCTCTGAAACTGTCTCCTCCAGGTCGGAAACCAGGTAGTCCTCACTGAGCTCTACTGCACGCTTCTTCAGGGGAAGAAGGTGCTCTGGAACGGAACCGGAACCTAAACCTGACTCAAACTCTTCCCTAGAACGGACCCTGGATGGTCCTGCCTCCATCTGCTCTCTAACTACTGCCCACTTCGCACAAATCTCCTCAAGCGGTGTCAGTGGAGATGGTAGCTCTAACATGGTGGCAAGCTCCGCGTCAATCCCTCGGTGCTCAGACTCTTCCCGAAACAGTCTTGTCTCTAAAGGTCCTCTGACTCTAACACAGACGTCAGGTAGAAACGGTGAAGACAATCCTAACAACGCGGCTGCCTCGGCGTCGATCTCTACGAATCCCGTTCCTGGGATCAACTCCTCAATCTGTGTACTAACTGGTGGTAACTCTGGTGTAACAGCGGGCTCCGCTTCCTCCTCAAACTGCTCTAACTCCGCGTCAGACTCCTCACCCGGCACAAAGTCTGGTGGTAGCTCTAACAAGGCTGAAAACTCTGGGTCCAAGTCGAGGTGCTCTAGCTCGGTCTCTGCTGGAAAGTGACTGTAGGGGATATGTGGCTCAAAAGGAACTGGAAGCATGTATCTGCTGTCAAAGAATCGCCTGTGTACAAACAGGGCGAATCCGGTGTAGTTGCCGGTCGGCTCAGTGTCGTCGCCGAAGATCCCTGGAAAGTACCACGCCACGCGGTGCGCCCAACCGCGCCACTCGTCCGGTAGGTGTACAATCATGTCTGCTATAGCCTGACTCTCCGGAATCAAGTGCCGTACTGGAAAAAAAGCTGACGAAAAGTTGCTAACTATCTGTCGCACATCCTCCTCACCGTAATCTGTCTCGAACTCATAGTACTCGTCTTGAATCATATCTAGTATGGTACGCTCGCACGCGGCCAAAGGCTGACTCTTCCGAGCAGTAACACGAGTCCTAGCCATCCTACAAAAGTTGTAAGGAAACACGGATCGGTAACAGGTAGGGAAATAACTTATCTCAACGAAATACTTAAATTACAAAATGAACATTCTTTATTCAATTGTAACGTCACCACTTAAGACAACCACTTATCAAGACTTCTAGCAATTCAAGAAATTGCACTTAAACAACATCTATATATATATATATATATATATAATTAAAAATTAAAATTTCAAGATTTTTATTTTCATTCTTACCTTACTACATTCTTACTTGCTTTAATTCCTTTGTACTTTTCCAACAACATTTCTTATCGATTCTTACTTATTAAAACAAAGTACGTCTACTTTGTTCATGTTACTTATTCAAAAGTAACATCCATTCACAAAAGAATTTGTCGTTTACAACTCTTTATACTCGTATTAGTTGTAGTCTTCATTCAAAGACGAAATATGAAATAAATTCCAAAAGGAAATGGAATATAACTTAAAGAATAATTTTCTGGAAACTAAGTTCCAGTTGTTGTCGCTAGAATTGGGTGATCGATGGAAAAATTTAATCAAGCTCGCGCTCGACTTCTTATAATAAAACAATCTTCTTTGTAAAGTTCGATCTGGGCGAACTCTACTGAAACACAAAACGAAAAGAAAATGGAAAGACGTCATTTACGTTACTTATTTCATTTAGCTTTGATTCTCTTTATTCTATCTTCGTCGTCTCGATCATATCTTTCTTAATTCGAAGCCGAAGCCTCTCAAAGGTCTAATCGTTCCCTCCATCTACTAATACGATTTGCCGAATCATTTTTTTTTATTTCGTTTTCCTCGCAGGAAATTCTTGTTTGGAATTTTTTTTAAAACAAAGTTTGACTTTGCCGAATCATTATTCATGTCACTTAACGCATGTGACATTCATCACTAGAAGTTCTCCTAGTGTCGGGGATCTCCTTTCGAAATCATTTCATAATAACGTTTCTTAAAAATGTCTAACTTCTCGAAGAACCGGAAAGATCTTAGGTTTCGATTCTACGTTCTCATTAAACCGGGAAAATCCCTAAAATCCGACTATATTCTTGTGTCCCAAAATTCTTCAAAAGAAAGAAATTACCGCGCAAATGATTTCACATAAGATAGTACTCGTACTATCACATAATCACATAAAGTATAAAAAAAAATTTATACTTCCATAAAATTCTTGTTTTTGGCACACAACTCATTCTCATTCTCAATTTCATTGCATACTTGCTCATAAATTTCTTATTTAAAAGAAATCACATCGTTAAAAATCTTTTCTTTTCCTCGTTGAGTCGACGTAGCGGGAGGTTGAGTTGACATCTACATTCTCAATCTTAGCGTCATAGTCTAACTCTTATCCTTTACTTGAAAGAAGACTCTAATCTAGAGTATATACAAATACTCTGTCCTACGACTCGAAATAAGACTCGATATAGAGTACGAACGAATACTCTATATTATTACTCGAAGGAAGACTTGTATATAAATACCACTTTGTGGCATTACTAGAAAGAATAACTCATACTAGAAAAGAATGACTCGTAAGCAGAGCAGTAAACGAACCTCTGCTCCGATACCACTCTGTCACAGCCCCAAATCCTGAGGGACGACAGAAGCCGGGGTGCGACTGGGATTGGATTAAAGAAGCGGGGAATAACGGGGCTGACTGAATAAACATACATAAAAGACATCATACATTCAATGAACAAGACTTTACTAATCAAAAGGAAGAGTTAATCGCGAAGGATTACTCGACAAAAGTACTCAAAACATCTAAGTTAGAGTTTACAGACTTATCTACAGTGATTCGCCAAATGTACATAATGTCAAAAGATTCTAGAGTTTTGCAGAGGAAAGTAAGTCATAGCTAAAGCATCCTAACTTCTCAACTCAACTTCAACCACCGCCGCTCTCGTCGCTTCAACCTGCACATTTAGAAAACAATGCAGGTCTAAGTACAAAAGTACTTAGTGGGCACGATGCCGAAAACATAATCATAGGTAGAGATAATCTGGCATTTCATAATTTGTAGCACATCGGGGGTTTTATTAAAAAGGGCCCGTGTCTACTAAACATTTTCTGACTTATTTTCACAATTTACTCGGCCGAGCATTTTCTGGTATGTTACGTTCAAATATTGAGCAATTCTCATTCACCGTGGCTGATACCCCTCAACAGGGTATCACATACACCACAGGTTACAAAGTGCACTAACTCTGGAAAGCACTTAATAGCTAACTCAGAGCCGATCGTTAGTTAACCTATATTGATTAACTCTAAATTTGGAAAACACGAATGTTAACTCAGATAGGTACAAGAGAACTCACATAAAACATAAAACAGTTCATGCCATAATTATCACTTTGAAAACACAGATATCAAAGCGATAAAGAAAGGTTTTCGAGCATAGCTCATTTTGTTTTATATATAAAAGCCCACCTTAGCGTTTACAGAACTAAGTACGAGCTTCCGATCTCGTGATCTTCCGTCTTTTCCTTACTGCTGGCTTCCTCCTTCATCGTAAAATAATAACACTTTAAATTCGGTCGTAAAAGATAATCGATCATAGAAATTCAAATTAGGTTTTTAGTCGTTTCATTTCTTTAGGCATTTGCACGCTACTAGTTTCATTTTAATTAAACGGGAATGAGACTTGAACAAATCTCGTTTAAAACTCGAAAGGTCTCATACTCGACTCTTAGGTCAGTAGAAATGGTAGTTGTAAACTTATTACGGCTTAAACGATCGAAAGAAATTAAGTTGCGAAGAAAACAACTTAGAAAAACAAAACCTGGAAAATCACTGCGCAAAGCAGTAGTTCTGGGGACTGCCCAGAATAGAGGAATTAGAAACAGGGGATGACCTCTGTAGCGCTAGAAAGCTTGGGAAGTCTAGTTTACGCTCCAATTTATGGATCTCAAATTCGATAAACGAGCTTAGAGATATTACAGTTTCCGGCAGGGGTCGCAAGACTGCCGCGGCGAACCCTAATTACTCAATAAAACGACGTATAACTTCTTAAGTTTGTTCTAAGTTCTCGTACTCGATTTCTCACAAAATTTCACTCTCAAGGCAGTCAACACGTACTCCCATACGTGAAGAACTCCTTCTCACAACTCGTCTATAACCACGACGATCAAACCTCGTCGTTTCAACTACCATTTACTAAACCAAAATCAAGTTAACAAATTCTCGTTCTAGTTCTCGACTATAACTACAACTCATATTATAATAACTCGAAAGCTCATGTCGTCAACTACAAAGTTATGCCTTAGTCCGTCATAAACAATATTATCAAGTTAGAATTTTTATTCGACTTCTCGGTTGTTAATTACGACCACTTGTTCGTCTCTTACGAGATTTCAAAAGTTATCGGATTTCGCTCAAATTTTACGTCATCAATCAACATCTAACGGGATTCATTATTATACATATCATCACTCCATATCATTACTTAATCTCAACTTAAATCAAGTTCTTTGTCTCTTACGATCCACAAAATAATTTTAGAAAATTCCAATTAAATTCATAACATCATCTAATATCATTAACAACATTATTTCATCAACAAATCCTCAACTAAATCAACTACATGAAAACCCCCAAATTTCTTATAATTTTCGGTATTAACATATAATTAAAGGGGGTGATTTTCTTCATCAAACATCATCATTAATCTCTTCATCATACTACTATATCATCAATCAAACAATTACAAGTCTAATTACACATTAAACTGAAAATCCCCAATTCAAACCCTAGCCCTAAAACTCGGTTTTCATCCAATACATTAGGGGATTCGATTTCTTTTTGTTCTAATCACTAATTGAACACCTCCTAAGCATGATTATACCATCAATTGAAGAATTCAATCATCCCACACCCAAGCCCTAAATTTTCGGTATTGCATTGGTCTTAGGGTTCTTGGATTTCTTTCAATTCTAATCCCTAAATATCATATCTAATTCATCCTATTTCACTAATTAAAGATCAAACATCTAATTCCCATCATCCTCAAAATCGATCCACTTCAAAAAAATAAAAAGAAATGGATTTGGAATGGATAGAAGTGAAGAGGAGGAGATTACCTTGAAGATCACTAAAGGAAGAAATAGACTTTGATGGTTGGATGAAGACTTGTATGAAAATCTTGCTCCAAGCTTGAGGTTTCTTCAATGGTGATGGAAGAACAAAGAGAGAGAGGAGATGTGTGTGTGTGTTCGAAAATGAGGGAGAGAGTAAGTGAGGGAGATGACTAAATTGTTATGTTATATTATGTATTAACCTAATAGGTGTAAAGTTGGATAAATATCCTAAGTAGTGAGTCATGTAGTTAAAACTATATAAAATCAAAACATCAAGCTAAAGAGAGAGTGGCAATGTCGGCCAAGAGGAGAAAAATAAGAAAATTACGCACTTTTCCGGCGCGATACGACGTTACTGAAATCGAACGACGAAAAATGTAGCTCGGCATAAAATCGTCAAATTTCGATTCGTCCAAAAATGCTAACGTATTAAACTTAATTGGAAAATAATATTTAAAAACTTAATTCCGACAAAAACTCGGGACGACACAGTCCGAGTTTCGTCCGGAAAATTAAAAAAACGAACTTTCTCGGGCGAGTTCGTATCGCGATTTCGTGAATGTAAAAATCAGACGGTTTTCCGTTCTGAGTTCCATAACTAAAAAGTTTTTGTACGCGCTAACCCTAAATACAGTAGTCATCTGTCTGACTTCCGTAATTAATTTTTGGAAACGGATTTCACCGTTGGTCTTAGAAATCAAAATCAAAAACTTAGGCGTGCAAAGCCATTTTTATTATTAACTTTAAAATTTTAAGACTGAAAGGAATTTCCGGGGTTTTACAGTAAACATGAAGTACTTCGATTAATCAAAAGAGAGTCGATCTAGAATGATCGCTCGACAAAAGTTGTTTATGAGATCTCTAGAGTTTCAAGTACATAATACTTAAACCGAAAATTAATACATCAAAAAGAGTGTCTTGCAGCGGAAAAAACGTAGATTGATTTCACATAAGAAGATGTGGAATCGAGGCTCAACTAGCTTTCTTTCCTTAATTACAACCATCACTCAACCTCCGCCGCCTTCGTCACTCAACCTGCACATTTATAAATACATACAGGGCTAAGTACAAAAGCACTTACTGGGCACTTTGCCGAAATCATATCATAGGTTTTATAGATTCATCAGGCATTCTCAAAGTAACACAACGGGGTTTTTCTTTCAAAGGCCCATGCTTACTAAAACATTTTCTCAAACTTTACTTGATCAAGATTTTTCTATTGTTTCGTTCAAATTGCTTAACTTCTGTTTCAACGTCGGGGGAGAGTTAACTTCTCCCGCGCATGTTCCTCACCGGGGCTGGCTACCCCTCAACAGAGTACCACAGACAACGGCTACCGTATACACTAACCCTGGAAAGCACCTAACGGTGTCACTAACTCAGAGTCCGATCGATTAATTGGCGAACCAACTCAGAATGGCACAAAAGAACTCACAAAAACAATTTTTTTATGCACTGATAATCACTTTCAAAACATACTTATAAAGCGATAAGTAAACATTTTGAGCAATGCTCACTTTATTTTGTTATATAAAAAAGCCCACATTTTTTTTGATAGATAGAAAGCCCACCTTATACAAATTACAAAACTACTTTAACCTTTTGTCTTCCGTCCTTTCTTCTAGTCGCGACTTCCTCCTTTTATTATAAATAATCAAACTTTTGTAAATGATCGAGGCGGTTTAAGAGAAACGGACTCGATAACGATTAAACAAGTTTTAGGCCTTTGCACTTTAACTAGTCTTTTTCTAAACGAAACGAGACTCGAACACATCTCACTAGAAACTGACTTAGTTCTTTACTCAACATTTAGAATATCATAACGGAAGTCAATAACTCTAAATGACTTAGGTGTTCCAAAGAATTCAAGTTAAGAAAAGATTTCACTTAAGAAATAGAGCTGCAGAAGAATCTGCACAACTACTGAAGATTCAAAAGCTCACGCAGATCAGACTGCTGAGAAATAGGGGAGGTTCTTGGTAACAAAAGAAAGATACGGATGTCTAGTTTACTGCACAATTTACAGATCTCGATTTTATTAAACGAGTAAAGAGTTATGGCCGTTTCCGTGAAGGCTCGCAAACTAACAGAAAAACCCTACGGGTCTAAACTTCAAACCACACTTTCTTATGTTTGTCAAAACATTTCACAACTCTTAAAACCTTGAAAATTCAACCAAGCAAACCATACAACTCACATTCACATATACTTGAGTTCTCGATGAAAATAAACGACAAACATTATCATCTCTTGTCATCGACTTCTATACTTAACAATTTCAAAGAAAACCTCAACAACATATCAATCAATTTCTTAACTCTCAAATCAAATCATCAAATGATATCATTCCAATTAACATATGATCATTCACTCATATCATACTCAAATCCATAATCACTCATTCATATATAACATGAAATTCTCAAAACTTACACAATGAACCCTAAGCATACTAAATCACTAATATCCAATTAGTTTCCTCATTTCATTTAACCGTCAAGACTTATGCTCGATTCCTTGTCTCTTACACAAAGATAAATGTTCTTAGAAATCTTCCAAACTTTCAGTTTAAGATCCTTAAACACTTAGATCAACTAATATACAAACCACATATTCATATCATCATTCATACTTAACATAATCTCAATTCTTCGTCTCCAACGAAAAATAAAAAGTGATCGGAAAATTCTAACTAAATTATATGTTGATTAACATGCATACAACTTCTCATTTATGCAAACAACTTTATCAAATAAATTCTATCCTTAAAAATCCGATCGAATGTTCGTCTCCAACGATTATCATTTTATTTTTAGAAAAGTCTAACATAAATATATGATCAACTACATGCTTCCTACAACACATTTATATCATTACCACATCCATATCATCTCATTTGCTCAATCAAAATCATACTTCTTCATTTCCAATGAATATAGAAATATTTTTAGAAAATTCTCAAACAATTCATACAATCATGTATCAATACCTAGAATCATATTCCACAAACCATTTATGAGAATTCAAGCTCAATCAAAACATCTTAGAAGTGCAACCTTCATCATAATTTTCGAAAATTCCAAATAAATACTTAACATGTTTCTAACTCGATTTCAACCATGGATTCTTACTTCTAACATCAAAATAACATGAAATAAAACTTAGAACATCATATCCTACACCTCATAAATTTCGACATCTATCAAACTTCAAAGGAGATGATTCTTGTTTGGATTGAAATGAAGCTAAAGTTCATACCTTATCAAATATGCAATCGGAATTGATTTTAATCGAGAATCGAACAAGTTATGGAACTTAGAAGCTTGAAGAACTTGAAGAAAAACTTGAAGATATGAAGAACACTTGAAGAACAAGAGAGAGAAGAGAGAAGAGAGAAAAGGGAGGGTGGCGGTTTGGGGAGTGAGAGAGAGAGAGAGAGATATTATGGTGATAAAGGGTGATATTTATATAGTAGAAGAGAAAATCAAGTTGTACACCTTCTTCTCTACAAAATATCTATTTTTTCGGGTCTAATACTGCAAACTAAAAACGAACAATTACTTTATTAGACGGACACATTTTTGCTAAAAAAAGGATACGACCCTTAGTTCCAAAATATTTCACTTAGTCGGAAAGGACGATTCGTTTCCCGAAAAACTTCAAAAGTCGAGACGTGACAGTACAATATTTTTGCCCGGAAAATCAAAAATACTGACTTCTAGAAAAAGACTCGTATGCAAAATAAGTGAATGTAAATGCAGACGCCATACTGATCTGAGGTCTCTAACAAAAATTTTATCGGGCGCCAAAACCCTAATACAGTAGTCGGTTGAACGACTTCTGCAACTTATTTTCAGAAACGGACTTCGCCGTTATTTTTATAACTGAATTTCTTTAACTTAGAAGTACAAAGCCTTAATTAAAACGAAATTTTTTATTTTCTCGACGGAAAGAAATATCTGCGATATTACATTTTCAATCAATTTATTCAAACGAATTCAAATGCAAAAAAATCCTCTTCTTAAGCTTATATAGATCGAATTTTTCATCTCTTTGGGCAAATGATTTTCTTTCTTCTATTCCTTCTATACCTGAGTTCAATTTATAGCAAAAATCATTTATCAATCCTCAAACTAAGCAATACTAACATACAACAACAAAAAGCATCAACTTTCATACACATATGGTTCGAAATTTTTGAGATTAATAACACAAAAATTCATACTTCTCATTTTTCTTGTTCAATCATACTCATGTCATCTAATAGCTCATAATCTTAACAAATATCATCAAAATCATCACAAAATCAATAACTCCTTTATACATATATAAATTGGCATTTTCATAGAAATTAGGGGAAGTTTCATACTCTTCATTTTAGTCAATTTTGTCATGCTATTATATACTCACAAATTATCATTAACGTCATCAACTCATATATCAAGACCAATACTACAAAATTCCTAAATCTATACACATAAAACCATTGAATTTTTCATCAAAATAGAGATGGAAATTTCTTCTCATTTTATCGGTTTCATAGGAGTTCTTAGATTAATTTCTAGAGCTCATTACTATCATCAAATTCAAGCTAAAAACATCAACATGAATATCTCTAAAATACTCAAAATTTTCGGATATATATATATATATATCACAAATTTTCTCCTTCAATCTTCTTGTATATATTCACACAAGAATCATGTTTACCATATTCAAAACAAAAATCAAAACTAACTCCTTTTCCTATGGCCATCGATTTCGGCAATCATGGAGAGAGGTGGAATCAAATTTCTTACTTCTATTTTCTTGCATGAAAAATACTCAAGAGTTCAAGAATAAAAACTAAAATGGAAGGTTTTGATTCTTTGCTCAAAAGACCACTTCGGTCGAACCAGAGAGGGAGGGAAAGAGGGATTTTCTTGTGTTCTAACCACTAGAATCGAACAAGGATAAAGATTACCTCGTTAGTTTAATCAATAGGTGATCGGTAGTGGAATTCCTCGCAACTCTAGACCTTCATCTTCAATCTTCCATCGAGATTTTTGTGTGTGTTTGGCTGCCGAAAATGGGGAGGGAGAGAGAAGGGGATGTCGACTATGAGAGAGGGAAGAGAGAAGAGAGAAATTTGGAGAGAGAGAGAGTTGATCGAGAGAGAGGGAGAGCGCGAGAGAGAGAGAGCTGAGAGTGAGAGTAGGATAGATTTATTAGGAATTAGTTGCACTCGGTGGTAAAAAACGCGGTATAAATTTCGCCGGAAGAAACAGTTATCCGATGCAATTTAACCCTACTTTTTCATTAAACTCTCAAATGATTTAAAGCTTACCATAACTCTTTTCCGACGTCGGAAAAATCTCTATTTTGTCTCAAACTTCACCAAATAAATCAAGGAATCCAATAATCCAGTTTTCAAATTAAAATTTTGAGCAACGAATAAAAATTCGGAATTCACTATTCATATTAGGATATTCTGGACCTTCAACTCAAATTTTTCTCAAACGATCTCTAACGACTCTCAAACATATCCCAAAGCTTCTAAAATAATTTTTAGACTAAAAAGACAGTAATTAGACGTAATTCGGAAAAACTTGATCAATAGTGAAAACTCGGGAAAAGTTACTATTCATCGGAAAATGAAACTTCATAGAATTTTCCGAAATTCAAGCTCAAACTCAAAATCATATAATCATGCTCAATCAATTCATCACACAATCGATTCGCATAATCGAAACGAGAAAACCACGTACAAGGGTATTTTGGTAATTTCACGAGAAAATTTCTTTTCTCGAAAATTTTTATCACACAAAGGCACATGATTAGGGCACATAAACTCAATTAAGATGAACTTAAAGACTTATAAAGGATCGGGGTATTACATCCACACACCTTAAAAAAATTTCGTCCCGAAATTTGCTAACCTTGAGAAAAGAAGAGCTCGGAAAACTTTTCTTTCATCCTATCTTCTAGCTCCCACGTAGCTTCTTCTAGATCATGGTATCGCCACCCGATCTTGACTAAGGAAATCAATTATGTCCTAAGTTGTTGAATCTTACGATATAGAATTTCCTAGGGTGTTTCCTCGTAACTCAAGTCGGGCTTTAGAGCTACATCTTCTTGGCGAATCACGTGCTTTAGATCGAACACGTACTTACGCAACTGCGATATGTGAAACATGTTATGCGAATTTCTGAAACTTGGCGGTAAAGCTAACCTATACAATACATCTCTAATCCTTACCAGAATTTCGTACGATCCTATAAATCTATGTTTCAGCTTTCCATTAATTCCAAATCGATGTACTCCTCTCGAAGGAGATACTTTCAAAAAGACTTTACTTCATATCTCGAACTGTATTTCTGATCTTCGTTTGTCGACGTACAACTTCTATCGACTCTAAGCTTCCTTGATTTTCTCGTGAATCTGACGGACATATTTTATCATCTCCTCGATTGCCTCGGGTCCTATTACTTCTCTCTCGCCTACTTCATCCCAGTAGAGTGTTGATCTACACTTCTTTCCATGAAGGACTTCTTAAGGGGCATTCTTATCGTATTCTGATAGCTATTGTTGAAAGAAAACTTAACTAAAAGAAAAAATTTTTCCCAGTTATCTTCTTTATCTAGCACCACAACTCTCAACATATCTTCCAAAATTGGGATTGTCCTTTCTGACTGACCATCCGTCTGAGGGTGATAAGCTGTACTGAACTGCGATTGCGTTCCTAGCTCTTTCTGAAAACTTTCCCAAAAACGGGCGGTAAACTTGGAATTTCTGTCGGATGTAATCGTATTCGAAACTCCATGCAATTGCACAATCTCCTTAACATAAATCTGGGCCAACTTATTGGATCCATAGGTGATAGGAATAGGTAGGAAATGTGCGGACTTCGTCAGTCTATCCACAATCACCCAAATGGCTGTATTTTCTCCTTTGGCAAACCCGTCACAAAATCCATGTTAACATCATCCTATTTCCACTTCGGAACTGGTAATGGTTGTAGGGGTCCATAGGGTCTCTGATGCAATGACTTTACTTGCTGACAAGCTAAACATCTTTCCACACACATAGCCACATCTTTCTTCATTCCTGCCCACCAGAATTGCTGCTTCAGATCCTGGTACATCTTCGTACTGCCGGGATGAGCGGTATACGGGGTATCATGAGCTTCACTCATAATCTCGTTCTTTAGCTCTTCATCATTTGGCAAACATATTCTACCACAGAACAACAAAACATTGTCGTTTAATTCTCTAAAATCTTCAACTCCTCCTTATCTGACTTTAAGCCTCAAATTTTCCAACTTCTCGTCCTTTTTTGGCCATCTATGATGCGGGTTCTAAGATCGGGCTCCACTACTAAATAAGTGATTACTTGTTCCATCATTCTTGGAGGCTGAACTACTTCGATTCTCATATTTCCAAACTCCTCAATTAACGTTTTCTCATCGGATAGGAGAAATCCTAACTCCAAATTTTCCTTTCTACTGAACGCATCGGCTACAACATTGGCTTCCTTTGGGTGATAAGAAATCTTACAGTCGTAATCTTTTACTAACTCAAGCCATCGTCGTTGTCTCATATTCAACTCCTTCTGCTCGAAGAAATACTTCAGACTCTTATGATCCGAAAAGATCTCGCACTTGGCTCCATAGAGGTGATGTCTCCAAATTTTGAAGGCATGTACTACTGCTACCAACTCCAAATCGTGCGTCAGATACTTTTTCTCATGAGGTTTAAGTTGTCTTAAAGCATATGCTATTACTTTTCCATCTTGCATCAACACACATCCCAAATCTTTGCATGATGCATCTGTAAAAATGGTATAGTTCTTTCCCGTTTCAGGAAGGGCTAACACTGGGGCCTCCGTCAATCTTGATTTGAGCTCTTGGAAACTTTGTTCACATTCCTCCGTCCATCTAAACTTGGATTCTTTCTTCAACAGACTAGTCATCGGCTTTGCTATCTTTGAAATCCTTCTATTAATCGCCGGTAGTAACCTGCCAAACAGAGGAAACTACGGACTTCATGAACTGATGTTGGTGATTTCCATTCTTGAACTGCTTGTACTTTGGCTGAGTCCACCTTAATTTCTTCGGACGAAACAACTTGTCCTAGAAAATTCTATTCCTTTAGCCTGAATTCACACTTACTGAATTTGGCATACAACTTCTCTGATCTTAGTCTTTCCAATACGATTCTGAGATGCTTCTCGTGCTCTACTTTATTTTTTGAATATACCAAGATATCATCTATGAATACTATCAAGAATTTGTCCAAGAATTCATGAAAGACTCAATTCATTAAATCTATAAATACAGCTGGGGCATTTGTCAAACCAAATGGCATTATCACGAATTCGTAATGTCCATATCTTCAACTGAACGCGATCTTTGGAATATCTTCTTGTCTGATCTTCAGCTGGTGATATCCATATCTTAAATCAATTTTGGAGAAAACACTGACTCCTTTCAACTGGTCAAATAGATCATCTATCCTTGGCAAAGGATACTTGTTCTTGAGTGTAAGCTTGTTGAGTTCTCTATAATCAATGCACATCCTCAGACTACCGCTTTTCTTCTTCACGAATAGAATCGGTGCTCCCCAAGGGGAAACACTTGGTCGAATGAAACCTAAATCTAATAGCTCATGAAACTGAATCTTTAACTCGTAGAGTTCCTTCGGGGCCATTCTGTACAGGGCTTTTGAATTTGGGGCTGATCCAGGCTCAAGATCAATCATAAACTCCAATTGCTTGTCGGGAGGCAATCCTGGCAAAACTTCCAGAAACACGTCCTTATATTCCTTTACTACTACTACATCATCAATACTCAGCTCTTGCTCATCATTCTTATTCAGGTAAATCAGATAATCGGCATACTCTTCCTCGTTCTTCTCTCAACTCTATGAACTACGGTCGGCTCTTCTCCAGGAGGTTGAAATGAAATCTGCCTTTGGTCGTATCAGATCATCGCGAATTTCTCGGTTAACCAATCCATTCCCAAAATTATATCCACATCTCACATCTGAATTAGATTCTGGGATTTTGCAGATAACGTACGATTTCCGAACTCAAATTTTAAATTTGAGAAAATACGCGATACTGGCGTAGATCTACCCAAAGGGGTTGTGACTCTAAGCTCCTAGTTCGAATCTTCTACATCTAAGCCAAGTGTTTCCACACACGCACTAACTATAAACGAATGTGATGCACTAGAATTAATTAAAACGATAGCGGGCATACCTTTAAGCTTTCCAATACCTGCGAGATTTCCTTGGTCTTTGACTCTAGCTTTCTGCTCGATTGCGAAAACCCTCTGATAGTGCGGCGGCTCCTGCTGAAGGGGTTGTTGCTTCTACGGCTGCGGCTTGCGCTGCCCCTGGGGTTGCTTTGGCTACGGGCCTTCATGTATAGCTCTCATTTGCGAATACGGGTACTGATTCGGTCTTTCACCGCTCGTTCCTTGTTGTTTACTTGGGCACTAGTTCGAGAAATGACCAGGTTGTCCACAAGTATAACAGACGTTGCTTCCTACCTTGTAGATGCCTTGATGCATCCTGCCACATTTCGAACATGGGGGGAGTCCTTAGGTTCCAAAAGATGCGCTATTCTGATTGCCATGTTGGGATTTCGCTTTATGAGCTTGTTCATGCTGCTGTTGTCCTCTTCTTTGCCACGGTTTCTTACTCGGATGGTTTCCACCACTCAATTTTCCTTTTCTTTTCGTATTTGGGCCATGCTGGGAAGATTGAGGGGTAATAGCTGTTGTTATCTGGTTTTGAAATTAAGGGGTCACCAAAGAGTGCAATCCTCTCTCTAGCTGCATTGCCAACTCCATGTCAAGGCTCGGTTAAGGGCTTTACCATAAGTCAGAGCGTTCTGACTTGCAAGAACTATGCGAATGTCTTGCCTTAAAGCTGCTCGAAAAAGTTCACACATCTTCTCATCAGTATCTACTTCGTCAGGCGCAAAACGAGCTAACTCGCAAAATTCTCAATCGTACTCTGCTACTATCTTCTTTCCTTGTCTCAGGTTTGCAAATGCGTTCGCTTTCTGCTTCCGATAACTCCTGGGTACGTACTTCTCATACAAGGCTTCCTTAAACTGCTCCCATGCCAGATTCTCACGTTCTTCGGGAGTAACATTCTCTATCGGGCTTCCAACCAATAGTCGGTGGATCTTTTGAGTTGATACGTCATGCATTCGAGATGCTCGCGATCTCAAAAATGAAGAAACCTAAAAATTCTTTCGAGGGAACGAATCCAATCCTCGTCTTCTGCTGGACTGCCTTTTCCATCGAAGGTCGGCGAATTTTGACGAAGAAAGAGTTCTTCGATTTGATTCACATTCTGAAGAGGCGGGGTTTGGTCCCGCTGCTTTTCTTCATCATTTTGCTCAGCTCTCTTATTTCTTCTTCTTGGCGGCCGTCTAAAAGAAATGCTAGGAATTAGGAAAACTGGCTAATCTCACTTGAAAATTTTCTCTACTTTCGAAAAAAAATTCTCTTAAGAAGGATATGATTCTCAATCGATACTTATCAAATATTTAGGGAAGAATTTTCTCAGATAAGGCATACAATTTGCAAATAAAATAATTCTCAATTTAAATTAACACAATCATTCAATTAATTGCATGCTTTCTTAATAATATCATCAATCTCAACTCATCACACAGCATCATACTCAACAATTTCTCATATGCTCAAACATACACATCATATATAATCACTCAGAATTTCACATCTCAATTAATTTTGGAAACACTTCGTTTGATAACTTGACTCTTTTACTCATATCTCAAAGATAGACAATTCTCAAAGCGAATAGCAGACTCAAAGTTGATTTTAACAGCCTAACGGCTTCTTTTTCATATCATCGAAATGATGGCCTCTTTTGAGGACTTATACCAAAAAAAGGAATAAATATTCACATCAGAAAAATCCCTATACGTCTACAAGATGTTCTATACCTTAAAAATGCACTAAACACGAGATACTACTTCGCATTCGGCTCTACTAACGACCTATGTATCGAGTTATATAATTTACATCACTACTAAAAATAAAAAGAGTTCAACCCTCAGCAGAAAAGTAAATATTGTTCGAGATTTTCCACAACTTTCTAGAAGCGTGAGAACCATCACCTCTCGGGTCATCGTCATCTCACTGCTTCTCCTCGGGGTCCTCCTCCGGATCCTTCTCCTCATCCTCCTCACTATCCTGACCCTCTGCTACTGCTAACGCCTCTAAGAAGTCGTCGTAGCTATGCCCGGAGACTTCCTACGAGTTCGTCATGTCTCCGGTTTACACGTCCTCAAAGCGGGCGTTGGTGTCCTCCAACTCAGACTCGTCCCACGGGGGACTCTCGAGGCTACTCACGTGACGAAGGTGCACGGACACGTCAACTGTACCGTCAAGCTGTAGCCCACGCTCCTGGTCGGGTCTCACTGCCGGGGTCTGAAAAGGCGAGTACGGAATGGAAAAGTGGTCACTCGACAATGCCTAAGTGGTTGCTCGGCAATGCCTGAAGGTAACCATTGCCTACGGTGGCATCGGCTGCAGGATCCTTAAAAGGCTCATCGTCGTCACTGTCACTAATACGGGTCGGCCTAGAAAGCTTGGCTACAGGCTGCACTGGAGAAGGAGTGCGGTCTCGGTGCATGAACTCCTCAAGCTAGTCGTGCGAGGGCGGGAGAACCCCAAAAGGGGTTGTACGAACCTACTGGCTGAGTCGTGACAGAGCTAGATGAGGCAAAGGGATCAAAAGAGCGAATAGGGAGAACATCTCCCGAATACGGGTGGAACTGAAAAGTGGCACTCGGCTCAGGGTGAGGCGGAGAGGGGATTTGGAAAAGGGCTTTTCCATCTCGAAGCAGAGACTAAGGCTGAGGCTGAGGCTCAAGAACAAAGTTGTTCGGCTCGGCCAGAAGATCAGGGTCAAATTTTCCTGGAGACAGAGCTCCATACTCGATGAACTGGCCGGAGATAGTGGCAATGAATGTGTTGCAGTAGCCATAAAGATAGACACCTAGGTACTAGCATCTGATGAACCTCAGTACTAGCGATGCTGTGCAGTCGCGCTACTCTCGTGGAAGGTCAAGTATCAGATGAACCATTCTGTCGAGTGCACTAACATCAAGATGCTAAATTGTCTCCCAAATCTTATGATACCGCACTAAGAATTCGGCGATCATCTCGTGATAAGATTTCTTAATGTGCAGGTACTCTTGCATCCACTCTCTGTTGCTTTCATCATCCATCCTATACGATTTTAAACGAGTTAAGCACACTTCAATAGTAAATCAACACATTTGAAATTCTCAACTCCACATACTCGTTTTTGCTTCCCAAAGAGATTTTATTGCTCAGGGTACTTGGCAATTCCATTTCACGAAAACGTTTGCATAAACGTCCTATCTTTTTTTATTTCCACACAAAACACAAAATTAGGGAAGGCATTCTAAATCAATCTAGTTATTCAAACTACTTACCAACCTTGTATCTCTAGGCAGGCGCAAATAGCAAAGGGAATAACTCAAATTAATTCTAACTTGTAAAACTTTTGAAAATATTCGTACCTGGTTGCCAGATAAGATGGGAAATGCTCGGTGTGTTACTGACTCAAACAAGTCTAGGAATTTAAATCTAGACTCAACTCACAAGAAAGTTTAAGCTTAAGAGCAGATGAGCTGCTCTGCATAAAACGACTAGAATCCATTGGATAGTGTGGGTGAAACCTCAGAATAAAACATAACTCAACAAGAGATCATGCTCAGGAACAGTGCAATATATATTGAAAGCGATAACAAATAAGAACATTCTTTCAATTCTTAACTCAAGTAAATGAGCATTGATAAATAATTCAAGTGTCGGAGATAAATAAAATATCTCAAATCCAAGCCAAGTATAATAATAAGGAAACAGGAAATAGTTTCGAGCATCAAGCTCATTGTATCGACACAAATATCAGAGTAATAGTTTAAGAAGTCAAATAAAACATAGTTGTTTATGCAGCGGAATATTAACTCAAGTCCCACAATTACATATAAGAAGATATGCAATTGCAAGCTTAATCAAAGACTCGACTTTATTTGAACACACCGCCGAGCACCCTCCGCCATCCTCATCCAGCTAACCTGCACGTTTAGAAATACATGCAGGATTGAGTACTTTGTACTCAGTGAATACATGTCAAAATAATTTAAAACTTTGCTTGATAAAGCTATATACTTGAACTTGCTTTGCCATTGCATCATAAGTGTTAATACAATTTAAAACATTTTACTTGTGCATGCAAAAACCATTTTCATTTTCTTGAAACGATTGTGCAGTCAACATATATAATATAAGCAGCAGGTATGAATCATTCTACTACATAATCTCTTGTGTCGATTAGTAGGCCTCCTTCTCAAACACTGTGACTGGCCTAACCGAAGTAAGGCTCACAGTCACTTTAAACAATTAACAACACGTGTGTTCCTATCTCACACAGGATAGTAATAACTCAAGTAGTTGATTAAACATACAAAAAACTCAGATAAAATGGCATGTCCATTAATTTAAAAACTCATATAATATGAAAATAGTAATCCCATTCATCAATTTATTTCGGTTAAAAAGCCCACCTGACTGCAAAGGGGTTTGGGTCAAGGTAGCTTCCTTTTCTTCTCTTCGTCTACTTCTCATATCCACTCGTTCCTTCAAGAATAACATCTCATAAGAACGAGTCTACTTTCCAAAAACGAAAACGAGTTCTAAAGCTCGGCTGAAGGACTTCTACTTGACTCGGGTTTTCTTAACTTATCTCGACTTGTCTATGTCATAGCCCCAAATCCCGAGGGACGGCAAAGCCGGGGTGCGACTAGGGATTAGATTAAAGAAGCGGGGAAGAAGGGGGAATAAATAGATAAACAGATATTTATAACAGAAAATACTATGAACTGGACTTTATTGAAATAAAGAGAGTCGACCTTGAAGGATCGCTAGACAAAGTAGTTCCCAAAAGAACCTAAGTTCGAAGTATGGAACTTAGACTCAAAAAGTTTTATACATTAACACAAGAGTTTAGCAGCGGAAAAACGTAAACTAGAACACAACTGATCTTCTCTAATCACAACCTTTTACTCAACCTCCGCCGCTCCCGTCGCTCAACCTGCACATTTATAAATATATGCAGGGCTAAGTATTTTCATACTTAGTGGACACATTGCCAAAAACATAATAACAATAGATTAATCAGGCATTTTTAACAGTAATGCATCGGGGTTTTTCTTTAAAATGCCCGTGCCTACTAAAACATTTTCCTTTCAAAAACATAAACATAGCTTGCAAGCATTTTCTGACAGATGTTACGTTCGATTTCTCCAACATTCTTCACCGTGGCTGGCTACCCATCAATAGAGTACCACACACACCGGCTACCGTGTACACAAACTCTGGAAAGTCCCCCTTGTATACTAACTCAGAGTACGATCGATTTAGTTAGCCTAATTGTATCTAACTCATAATTTTTGGAAAGCTGTCGGCTAACTCAGAATGGCACAAATGAACTCACATAAAACAAAGTATTTTACGCCTGATAATCACTTTCATAAAACACAATTATCAAAGCTATAAGAAAACATTTTGAGCAACGCTCGTTTTTACTTTGATATAAGAAAAGCCCACCTTTAGTCGATTACATAACAACTAAAGCTTTTGTCTTCCATCTTCCGTCCTGTCTTCTAAACTCGACTTCCTCCTTTGAACGCAAATAATAACACTTTAATAAGTGGGTGAGATAATAATGGAAAAGGAAATCGAATTCGTTTTATGAATTTTAGGCCTTTGCACTTAACTATATTCTTTTGATTATCAAAGAAACGAGACTCGAAAAATTCTCGTTCAGAAACTGACTCGGCTCATTACTTGACACTTAGGTCAGATAATAAATGGAAGTCGATAACTTATAACGACTTAGAAGTTCACAAGGAATGAAGTTAAAAAGAATTCAACTTAAGAATTTAGGTTTACAAAAGTTTCTGCACAAAGCAGAGGTTCTGGAGTTCATACAGAACAGATTCCTGCGAAACAGGGGATGAAATTTATACCAAAAGAAAGCTACAGATGTCTAGTTTACTATCCAGTTTACGGATCTCAATTTTGTTAAGCGAGTAGAAAGTTATGACAGTTTCCGTAACATATCGCAAAACAGTCCGCGATTAACCCTAGTTGCTCGTATATCTCGACGCATGATTTCCTAGGTTCGATCAATGATATACCACTTTTATTCTCACGAGAATTCCATCTTAAGGCAGTCAACATGTACAATCTTTTATGACAAACTCCTTCACATTTCTCGATTAAAAACTCGACGTATATTTCCTCGTCTTTCAACTAATCAAGTACTAAACCAAATTCAATTCAATTTCACTTTCATTCTTTCAACTTCTAACTTATAAACTATAACTCATATCATCTCGTATCTCGGATGGAAATATCGTCAACTACAATATCGTTCATTTATCAATAACAATCATTAATAACCGATTAATTTCCTTATTCGACTTTTCTCTCGATATTTAGACTCGTTTCTTCGTCTCTTATCAAAATTCCAACTTTCTTAGAATTCGTTCAAATTTTCCGATTACGATCATTAACTAACATGATTAACATATACGTAAATCACATACTCAAATTATTAACGAATCTCAACTTATCGTCGAGTTTTCGTCTCTTACGATTTCTATTTTATTTTTAGAAAAATCCCATTAAATTCTATAATCATCCACATACTTACTACATATCATTTCTATCATCATATCATGCAAATCATATCCAATACTACATCAAATCCTCACTTATTTCTCTCTTACACTTTGGTTCTTAATTTTAGAAAAAACCAATTAATTCATAAGATCATCTATCAATGCATAGAACATGAATCCACCAATCAATCCTCAATGAAAATCGAACTAACATCAAACCCCTATTTCTTTAAAATTTTCGGTAATATCTAAATTATTAGGAGGGTGATTTCCACATGATTTCTATTGATTTAATTCATTCCTAAGCATACTATAACATGTATTAAACATAGAGTATCATCCTATTTCATCTGCAAATTTTTGAAAAATATAAAGTTTGATGGAAAATAATTTTGTTCGGTTGGAATGGAAGCTTAGATCATTACCTTGTCGATTATGGATTCGGAACTAAGATCGATCGGTAGATGAATGACTTGTGGAGCTTTTGAAAGCTTGAAGAACTCAACAATGGAGGAAGAAAGTGAGAGAGAAAAGAGAGAGGAGAGGTGGCGGTAATGGAGAGAGGGAGAAGAGTGAAATGTGATGAGGTGTTATGCTTATAAAGTAGAAAAAAACATCTAAGAGGATGACTAACTAGGGGGAGACGGTTTTGGGTAGATATTTAGTCGAAATATCTCGTTTTACGAGTCTTATACGACGTTATAAAATCGAGAAATTAAAACCCTAGATGGTTATGTTTTCGACGAAATCTAATTCGACCGTTAGATTAGAAATAAATCACATACTCGGAAAGCATATTTCGATTTCCGAAATCTGATGAAAAGTCGGGATAAGACAGTCCAAAATTTGCCCGGAAAAATAATAAAAACTGACTTTCTTCGGTGAACTCATATCGAAGAAAAAGTGAATGTAAAGTTTTACGGTTTTTCGATTTAAGTTTTCGAACTAAAATTTTATCGGACGCGAAAACCCTAATACAGTAGTCGTTCGACCGACTTCTGGAATTTTTTTCAGAAACGGATTTCACCGTCAGTCTTAGAATCGAAAATCCTTAACTTAGGCGTGCAAAGCCTTAATTAATAATTAAATTTTTATTTTAGCGACGGAAGAATTATCTGGGGTATTACATCCTACCCCTCTAACAAGAAATTTCGTCCCGAAATTTGCATATCTTCTTTCTCATCTCTTCTTCGAGTTCCCACGTGGCCTTTTCTTGCCCGTGGTGATTCTATAATACTTTTACTAATTGCGTTGACTTGCTTCTTAATTTTCGTACTTTTCGATCCAGGATCGATTGCGATCTTTCTTCATAACTTATAACTTAATTCGAAATCAAGAACTACGTCTTGGTGAAGAATCACGTGTTTTTAGAATTGAACACGTACTTTCTCAAACGAGATACGCAGATATAATAAACATTCCATAGACTTAGCAACACGGCCAATCTATACACATTAAAACTATCTTTTTCAAGAGATCAAATAATCACATAAATCTTTGTCTAAGATTATACTTGACATGAAATTAATGATTCTCTTTTAACGGAGAAATCTTAAGAAAACTTTATCTCCCTTTTTCGAATTTAAGTTCTGATCGGCGTATATCACATAAGACTTTCGTCTTCTCTAAACTCCTTTCATTCTTACTAGAATCTGCCAAATGATCTCGATCATTTTTATTGACCGTATCTGGTCCTAGGTTCTTTCTTTCACCTACCTTATTACAAATAAGGCAGTATTCTAAACTTCTTCCTATACAAGGCCTCGTAAAGCGCAATACTTATCATAGTCTGATAACTATTGTCGTACGCATATTCAACTAATGGCAAAATCTTTTTCCAATTCTCACTTAGATCCAATACTACCGTTCTTAGCATATCAACGAGTATTTGAGTCGTTCTTTCGGATTGTCCATCCGATTGGGGGTGAAAAAGCGGTGCTAAATTAAGTCTTGGTACCTAATTCCTTCTGTATATGTTGAATCCAAAATCTCGAAGTAAATTTGGTATCTCTATCAACTCGTCCTTTCTCTGTACACTTATAAAACTTTCTTATAAGTTTGGTGTAGCTACGAGGGCTGCTATTCGGTTCGTTATCGTTGTAGGTGTATCGAGCACTTCTATATCCATTATTTCAATTTTCTGAACAAGTGTTTCTTCCTCAATGAAGAGACATCCTAATTTGGTTGGAGTCTTGCGACTCAGCGCATCAACTATGACGTTTGCTTTTCCTGGATGGTAATTTATACTACAATCACAATCCTTGACTAATTCGAGCCATTTCCTTTGCCTCATATTCAATTTCTTTTTCCTCAAAAAAGTACTTCAAACTCTAACGATTCGTAAAAATCTCAACCCTTACACCATAGAGATGATGTATCCAAATCTTCAACGCATGCACAACGGCTGCAAGTTTTAAGTTGTGGGTTGAATAATCGACTTCATGGGGTCTAAGTTGTCGTAAAGAGTAAGCTATCTCCTTTCCTTCTTGTATCGAAACGCATCCTAATCCATTCTTTGACGCGTCAGTATATACTACGTATTCCTTATTTGTTTCTGGAAGAGCTAACACTGGTGTTGTGGTTAACCTCTCCTTGAACATCTGAAAACTAGTCTCACACTCGTCAGTCCATTTAAACTTATTTTCTTTCCGAAGTAATTGTGTTATAGGTCTAGCAATTGTAGAAAATCCCTCGATGAATCTTCTATAATATCCGGCTAAAACCTAAGAAATTCCTAATTTCATTTGGACTCGTTGGCGATTTCCAATCGCGTACTGACTTTACCTTGGTAGGATCTACTTTGATGTCCAAGGAACATCACTTCCTTCAGCTAAAACTCGCACTTACTGAATTTGGCGTAAATTTCTCAGTTTTAAGCGTTTCTAACACTATCCTCAAGTGTCCCTCGTGTTCTTCCTCATTCTTGGAGTAAATGAGAATGTCATCGATGAATACTAAGACGAATTTGTCTAAGTACGGGTGAAAAATTCAATTCATGAGATCCATGAATACTGCGGGAGCGTTAGTCAAACCAAATGGCATAACTAGGAATTCGTAATGGCCATATCTAGTTCAAAATGCAGTCTTAGGTATATCCTCGGGTTTGATTTTCAATTGATAATACCCAGATCTTAAGTCTATTTTGGAAAAGACCCCTGTGCCCTTAAGCTAATCAAAGAGGTCTTCTATTCTTGGCAAAGGATACTTATTCTTAAGGGTAATCTTATTTAGCTCTCGATAGTCTATGCACATTCTCATAGAACCATCCTTCTTTCTTACGAATAAAACAGGTGCTTCCCAAGGTGAAACACTCGGTCTAATGAAACCAAGGTCTAACAACTCTTGCAGTTGAATCTTAAGCTCTTCTAACTCTTTCGGCGCATGCTCCATATAGAATGGCGCAGTTAATAGATAATCAATCCATCACATGGATTTTATCTATGTCGAACATTTTATTACGTTCTGATTGCTTGCTATGATCTTTAAAAGACCCTAAGTTAAATTCTATGTTCGAGAAAAACTAAGGAAGTGATGATAATTTCTCCTAAGAAATGGTTATTCTTATTTTATGATTAGCACACTCTGGTCTTACTCTTATAGTGTCAAGAGTCACTAGAAATAACGAACATAAAGTTCTGGTATGAGGCAGAATAATGACAAGGTAATTAAAAAGTTCGTCCTATACCTGCCAATTTTCCTTTACCCTTATTGCGCGCCTCTTGTTTGATCGCAAATGCCCTAGCGTTCTGTTGCTGTTGGGCGTACTGTTAAAACTGCTGCTGCGTCATCTGTTGCTGCGGTTGTGCCTGAATCGCCCTCAAAGATTGAGGTTGCCCATACTAATTTTGTCCTGCCGCTTGCAATTCGGGCAATCCCTCCTAAAGTGCCCCTTCTGTCCACAGTTGAAACAAACACCAGAGTTCGCTTGACAGGCACTGTAGTGTACCCTATTACACTTAGGGCATGCATGAATGATAACCCTTCCTTGGTTATTTCCTCCTTGATTGTTGTTCCTCTGCTGTCCTTGTGGTTGACCCTGCTGGTTATTTCCTTTCCATGGTCCTGCTTGCCTATTCCATTGTATATACAGCCCTGGCTGATCATTCCCTTGCCATGGCTTCTTTCCATAGTTGTTACTCTGATTAGGTTGCTGAAAGCCTCGCTGATTACCATTTCTCTGGTTGCCTTGATTTTTGTAGTGCTGATAGTAGCCACTACTATTTTCTCCATCCCATTTCCTTTTCCTTTAATAATTGCTATTGTTGTTGTTGTAATAGTCTTGGTCCTGAGTTTGGGTTGGAGCTGGTGCGGGTGTTACAACTTTCTTTTCATCAGGCACCACGGCCTCCATCTCTAGAGCTCGCCCTAGTACCTGTGTATAGCTCAGTCCTCCGTGACCGGCTAGCACTATACCTAACTTGTGCTTAAGTCCCCCACGGAACTTCTTTGCTATCTTTTCCTCTGTATCTACCTGAGCAGGTGCATACCTCGACAGCTCACAGAACTTCGCATCGTACTCTGTAACCGTCATTCTTCCTTGTTTTAAACTATAGAGCTCCGCTTCCTTCTGTGCTCTATAGGTCTTCGGCACGTATTTATCATACAATGCTTCCTTAAATTCCTCCCAAGTGAAATGAGCCAAATGCTCTGCAGGTATAACCTTCTGCCTAGCTTCCCACCAGTAGTCAGCTGGTCCAGAAAGCTGGAATGCGACGCACGACAAACGCTCCTCATTAGTACATCTGAGGAGTTTAAAGATTTCCTCTATAGTTCGCACCCAAAGCTCAGCATCGCTTGGGTTACCGGTTCCATTAAACACAGGTGGGTTTCGTTTGAGGAATAAGTCCTCAATATCACGACGGGGTGGTGGTGGAGATGCTGATGGTGGTGGAGGGGTTTCATGATATTCCTGTTCCTCTTCTCTTTCAACTCGAGCTTGATGTCTACCACGTCCCCGGGGTCTACCAGGTCCTCTTCGGTTTACTACTCTTGGCGGCATTTCGAAACTATCGAAAACAGAAATTCTCATTTAGCACTTTTGCTTTTAATCATTTACTTACTTACTTAACTTTTTTCCGACTTAGATAAGTTCACGGAAAATAAATAACAATTCTGATATTAGCTCTTTTAACTTTTTAACTTCCCAAGTTAAACAAGTTTATTTAACTAAACACGATTCGGAGAAACTTTCACAAAATTAAAGCCCACTTACGGGGTCATATATATATATATATATATATATATATATATATATATATACATATATATATATATATACATGTCAAAAAGAGTACTGAGTTTGCCTCCAACGAGGACTTACACAAAACTAGACTTCAACGAGTCTAAGCTAGGCTAACTGCCTATCTATGTACAGGATGCACTAAAATATTGAATTTTCTGTATCTACTAGAAGTACTAGAACGAAAACGATCCATAAAACTCTGTATCCACATAGATTACTATAAAAAGAAGTCTACTGATCCGGCTATGCACAAGGCAGGGAAAAATTACTACTATGCGTCTAAGACGCTCTGCTCAACAAGCGGCGGTCGAGTCAGTGTTGCCCTCTACGGCCTGAAAATCCTTAGAGTCCTCCTCCAGGTCCTTCTCAGGGTCCTCCTCTGAATCTGAATCAAAGACAAGCTGAAGTGCCTCGTCAACCCTAATCGTGGAGCCGTCCAAAAGTACAAGTGGTGGTGGCGCAGATACCTCTGAAACGGTCCTCTCGGAGTCTGAAACCAAGTAGTCCAAATTGGTCTCTATTGTCCTATTCTTTGGAGGCAGCAGGTGCTCGGGAAGTGAACTAGACTCGTATTCCTTTGTAGAACGGACCCCGGATGGTCCTGCCTCAAACTCTCCTCGGACCCTCGCCAACTCTGCACAGATCTCCTGAAGTGGTCTAAATAGGAATGGAAATTCTATCATAGTAGCAAGCTCCGTGCCAATCTCCAGGTATCCTGTCTCTGGAACTAACTCCTCACTGGGTGCAAGGACTAGTGGCAACTCTAACAGTGCGGCCATCTCTGGATCCATGTCCAAAGGCTCTGGCTCTGGCTCTGGAAAATGACGGTAGGGGTGGTGCTCCTGAGTGGGAACTGACACTATGAATCTGCTCTGAAAGAAACGCTCGTGTATTGCGAGAGTGAAACATGAGAAATCTCTTATCGGCTCAGTGTCATCGCCGAACAGTGCAAGGAAGTACCAAGACACATCATATGCCCATCCGCGCCACTCATCTGGTAGTCGAACTGTCACAGCCCCAAATCCCGAGGGACGGCAGAAGCCGGGGTGCGACTGGGATTGAATTAAAGAAGCGGGGAAGAAAAGAGATGAATGAATAAACATAACATTAAAGACAGAAATTCTAAGAACGAGACTTCATTAACAAAAGACAGAGTTGATCTCGAAGGATCACTCGAATAAGATCTCAAAAGATTCTAAGTTATAAGTACAGAACTTAAACCAAAAGTGATTTACATCAACAAAAGATGAGTCTAGAGTTTGGCAGCGGAAATGCAACTACATATATAGTCTTCACCTATTGACAACATTAACTCCTAACTCAACTGTCACCACTTCCGTCGCTTCAACCTGCACATTTAGAAAACATATGCAGGGCTAAGTACATAAGTACTTAGTGGGCACTTTGCCGAAAACATATAATAAGTATTGATAAATCAGGCATTCTTATCTCTGTATCACATCGGGGTTTTCTTTTAAAATGCCTGTGTCTACTAAAACATTTTCTTTTCTCATAAATCACTCGGGCGAGCATTTTCTGACAGATGTTACGTTCAAATCTTGACCAGTCATAATTCACCGTGGCTGGCTACCCCTCAACAGGATACCACATACACCACAGGCTACAAAGTGCACTAACTTTGGATAGCTAATCTCAAAGTCCGATCGTTTAGTTAACACCTAATGGTTAACTCATAATTCTGGAAAGCACGATGGCTAACTCAGAAAGGTATAAGAGAACTCACATAAAACACAAAACAGTTTATGCCTGATTATCCCTTTGAAACCACAGTAATCAAAGCTCATAAAGAATCACTTTCGATTTGTAGAAAAACCCACATTTTATTTGTTATATAATAGAAGCCCACCTTATAGATTACAGAACTATTAAACGTGCTTCCATTCTTCAATCTTCCGTCCTTTCCTTATGTTGACTTCTTCCTTCATCGTACATAAAAATATATCCTCGATAAGTCGTTGAGACGACAAAAGAAAACGGAAATCGAAATCGAAAACGATTTAGTCTTTTATATTTTTTAGGCATTTGCACGCTAAACTAGATTCTTTTAGTTAAACGGGAACGAGACATCAAAAACATCTCGTTTAGAACTCATCTGGTTCCTTACTCGACACTTATGTCGGTAAAAACTAAAGTCGATAGCTTACAACGACTTATAAGATCAAAAGGAAACAAGTTGAAAAGAATTCAACTTAAGAATCTATGTTTTGGAAATTACTGTTCAGATCAGTAGGTTTGTACAGAAAAGGGGATTACAAAATAGGGGACGAATCTTATACCAAAAGAAAGGTACGGGTGCCTAGTTTACTCTCCAATTTGCGGATCTCAATTCCGATAAACGAGCTAGGAGATATGGCAGTTTCTGTGGAACGTCGCAAAACAGTCCGAGTTTAACCCTAAGGCTCGATAACTCGGCGCACGACTCCCTAGGTTCGACTTACGTTATTCCACTTCATTTTTCACGAAATTCCTGACTCAATGCAGTCTACACGTATCCTCATACGTGTTGAACTCCTATTCATTTCTCATTTATAAGCTCGACGTTTAAAACCTCGTCTCTTCAACTATGTAATTACTATACCGAAAGAATTCCAACTTCTCGTTTCTACTTCTCGTTCATAACTATAACTTATCATTTCATAACTCGGATGAACAAGTCGTTAACTACAAACTCGTTCCCTTATTCATAACAATCACTATTATCTAATTACTTTTCTTACTCGTCTTTTCTACCGTTACTTAGGATCGTTGTTTCGTTTCTTTCCAAAATTTCAACGTCATTAGAATTCAATCAAATTCTACAATCTTATTCATCATCTATCAAGAATCATAAATACATAAATCATAACCTCAAACTATTATCTAATCTTAACTTATCGTCGATCGTTCGTCTCTTAACGAAATTTCTACGTTCTCCATTTTCGTTCAAATTTTACGACAACGATTATCATCTAACGAGCATTACTAACAGGCAAATCATAATATCAAAACGTTAACGAGCTCTAACTTATTGACACGTCTTCGTCTCTTACATTTTTTCGTTTTATTTTTAGTAAAATCTCAATTAAATATATAATCATCCTCATGCATCGTATATCTCATTTCCATTAAACAATCGAGCATATCATAACATTTACTATCCTAAATCGACCCTTCTTCGTCTCTTAGGTTTCAAATTTTATTTTTAGAAAATTCTAAAACAATTCATAGAGTCAATTAATATCATGAAGAACACTAATCTATCGATCAATCGCTAAAGAAAACGAGCTACGATCAAAACCCCCAAAATTCATAAAATTTCGGTAAGAACCCTAGGACAAGGAGGTGTGATTTTTTTCATGATTCAATCCGTAGAACTCGATTCTAATCATCCTAGAACATGATTCGATCAAAGGACAACATGTCTCTTAATCTCCTAGTTTTCGAACAAAAATAAAATAATGAAAACAAGGACTTGTTCGGTTCAAATGGTAGGAGATGTTCATACCTTTCGTAATACGAACTCGGAAATAGAATTGATCGGTAGACGAGAGACTTGTGGAGCTTTGAAAAGCTTGAAAGATGAAGAACAATGGAGGATTTGGGAGAGAAAAATGAGAGAGAGAGAGGGAGATATGGGGCGGTAATTATGGAGAAGAAAGGAGGTGGATGACAAGGCTAGATACTATTCATAAAGGTGTAAAAATCTAACTAAAGGGGTGGTGACTCGTTAGGGTGCGTTTGGTTGCGTTTTATTTGACGGAAATATCTCGTTTCTGGCTCTTAAACGTCGTTATAAAAATCGAGAAATACTTTCTTAGTTGGTTACAAATTTGACGAAATCTAATTCGTCCTTTAGATTAGAAATAATTTACGTACTCGGAAAACCTAATTCGTTTTTCAAAATCCGAGAAAAAGTCGGGACATCACAGTCCAAAATTCATCCGGAAAAATATAAAAACTAACTTTCTCTGGTGAACTCGTATCGAAGAAAAAGTGAATGTAAATTCTGACGAAATTTAATTCTGAGCTTTCGGACGAAAATCTATCGGACGCGAAAACCCTAAATACATTAGTCGTTCGTCCGATTTCTGGAAATTATTTTCGGAAACGAATTTCACCGTAAATCATAGAATTTAATTTCATGAACTTAGGCGTGCAAAGCCATAATTATTAATAACTTTTATTTTTAAAGACAGTAGAAATTATCGAGGTATTACACGAACAATCAAATCTGCTATAGCCTGACGCTCTGTAACACTGTGTCGGGCTGCATGGTAAAGTGCGGAAAAGTTACTAACTATTTGTCCAATGTCATCACTCAGGCCTGCCTCGTAGTCACGATACTCATCTAGTATCTGGTCTGCCCAAGTACGCTGCGGCGGGGATTGGCTCTCCTGAGCTGTCACACGTCTAGTAGCCATCCTACCTAGTTTTTAAGAAACACGGATCAGTGACTAGTAGGGTAATAACTTATCTTAAGAAATTCTTAAATTACGAATAGCCCAGATCAGTAAATGGAATATTCTATTTGTAATATCATCGATCACTTAATCAACAACTTATCTTAAGCACTTAGCAATTCTAAGTAATTGCACTCAAACCCTTATATATAAATAAATAAATAAATTCGAGACCTTTCCATTCTTTAACTTATTATTCTTTATTACTTTCTTACTTTATTTCTTCCTTGAAGAAAACTTCTTAACGGCTCTTGCTTATTTAAAACAAAGTAACGACTCTACTTTGTTCATGTTATTTATACAAAAGTAATATTTGTCTCTTTTGGTTCCCTTTATTCTGTCCTTCCCGTTCAGATCGCCTCTTTCGAAATCATTTGGAACCAACGCTTCTTAAAACGTCTATGTTCTCGGGGAATCGGAAGAATCCTTAGAGCAACAGTCTAAGTTCTCAGAGAATCGGGAGAAATCTTAGAACAACGGTCTAAGTTCTCATATCAACATACTTTTCAATAATAAAGAATTTAACTCAAATAATTTCACGTATTTTCATCAAGTATAGTACTCGTACTTTTATAAAATTCACATAATATCACAAAGTATAACTCTTATACTTTAATCAAATTCATTATTGGCACTTTTTTTTTTCATTCTCAACTTGCTTTTCATTCTTATTCATAAATTCTTCTTAAAGAAACCACTTCTCTGAAACTCTTTCCATCCTTTCCTTTCTTTCTTTCTTTCTTCAGTTGAGTCGACGTAGCGGGAGGTTGAGTTGTTACTTACACTCTTAAGCTAAATGATACGACCTAACTTTACTTGAAAGAAGACTTGGGTGTAGAGCATGAACAAATGCTCTATCGTACTACTTGAAAGATAACTTGTATGCAAAGCAGAAACGATTGCTCTGATACTACTCTGTCACAGCCCCAAATCCCGAGGGATGGCAAAGCCGAGGTGCGACTAGGGATTGGATTAAAGAAGTGGGGGAGAAGGGGGAATAAATAGATAAACAGACATTTATAACAGAAAAAATACTATGAACTGGACTTTATTGAAATAAAGAGAGTCGACCTTGAAGGATCGCTCGACAAAGTAATTCTCAAAAGAAACTAAGTTCGAAGTATAGAACTTAGACTAAAAAAATATTATACATTAACACAAGAGTGTAGCAGCGGAAAAACGTAAACTAGAACACAATTGATCTTCTCTAATCACAACCTTTTACTCAACCTCCGCCGCTCCCGTCACTCAACCTGCACATTTATAAATATATGCAGGGCTAAGTATTTTCATACTTAGTGGACACATTGCCAAAAACATAATAAA
The DNA here is from genome assembly GCA_029490685.1 of Schizonepeta tenuifolia. Classification (NCBI taxonomy): domain Eukaryota; kingdom Viridiplantae; phylum Streptophyta; class Magnoliopsida; order Lamiales; family Lamiaceae; genus Schizonepeta; species Schizonepeta tenuifolia. The sequence goes on from CM055957.1 coordinate 183,956, forward strand.
AATAGATTAATCAGGCATTTTTAACAGTAACGCATCGGGGTTTTTATTTAAAATGCCCGTGCCTACTAAAACATTTTCCTTTCAAAACATAAACATAGCTTGCAAGCATTTTCTGACAGATGTTACATTCTATTTGGCCAACATTCCTCACCATGGCTGGCTACCCCTCAACAGGGTACCACATACACCGACTACCGTGTACACAAACTCTGGAAAGTCCCCCTTGCATACTAACTCAGAGTACGATCGATTTAGTTAGCCCCATTGTATCTAACTCATAATTTCTGGAAAGCTGTCAGCTAACTCAGAATGGCACAAATGAACTCACATAAAAGAAAGCATTTTACGCCTGATAATCACTTTCATAAAACACAGTTATCAAAGCGGTAAGAAAACATTTTGAGCAACGCTCATTTTTACTTTGATATAAGAAAAGCCCACCTTTAGGCAATTACAGAACAACTAAAGCTTTTGTCTTCCGTCTTCCGTCCTGTCTTCTAAACTCGACTTCCTCCTTTGAACGCAAATAATAACACTTTAATAAGTGGGTGAGATAATAATGGAAAAGGAAATCGAATTCGTTTTATGACTTTTAGGCCTTTGCACTTAACTATATTCTTTTGATTATCAAAGAAATGAGACTCGAACAGTTCTCGTTCAGAAACTGACTCGGCTCATTACTCGACACTTAGGTCAGATAATAAATGGAAGTCGATAAATTATAACGACTTAGAAGTTCACAAGGAATGAAGTTAAAAAGAATTCAACTTAAGAATTTAGGTTTACAAAAGTTTCTGCACAAAGCAGAGGTTATGGAGTTCATACATAACAGATTCCTGCGAAACAGGGGATGAAATTTATACCAAAAGAAAGCAACAGATGTCTAGTTTACTATCCAGTTTACGGATCTCGATTTCGTTAAGCGAGTAGAAAGTTAAGACAGTTTCCGTAACATATCGCAAAACAGTCCGCGATTAACCCTAGTTGCTCGTATATCTCGACGCATGATTTCCTAGGTTCGATCAATGATATACCACTTTTATTCTCACGAGAATTCCATCTTAAGGCAGTCAACATGTACAATCTTTTATGACAAACTCCTTCACATTTCTCGATTAAAAACTCGACGTATATTTCCTCGTCTTTCAACTAATCAAGTACTAAACCAAATTCAATTCAATTTCACTTTCATTCTTTCAACTTCTAACTTATAAACTATAACTCATATCATCTCGTATCTCGGATGGAAATATCGTCAACTACAATATCGTTCATTTATCAATAACAATCATTAATAACTGATTAATTTCCTTATTCAACTTTTCTATCGACATTTAGACTCGTTTCTTCGTCTCTTATCAAAATTCAACTTTCTTAGAATTCGTTCAAATTTTCCTATTACGATCATTAACTAACATGATTAACATATACATAAATCACATACTCAAATTATTAACGAATCTCAACTTATCGTCGAGTTTTCGTCTCTTACGATTTCTATTTTATTTTTAGAAAAATCCCATTAAATTCTATAATCATCCACATACTTACTACATATCATTTCTATCATCATATCATGCAAATCATATCCAATACTACATCAAATCCTCACTTATTTCTCTCTTACACTTTGGTTCTTAATTTTAGAAAAATACCAATTAATTCATAAGATCATCTATCAATGCATAGAACATGAATCCACTAATCAATCCTCAATGAAAATCGAACTAACATCAAACCCCTATTTCTTTAAAATTTTCGGTAATATATAAATTATTAGGAGGGTGATTTCCACATGATTTCTATCCATTTAATTCATTCCTAAGCATACTATAACATGTATTAAACATAGAGTATCATCCTATTCCATCTCCAAATTTTCGAAAAATATAAAGTTTGATGGAAAAGAATTTTGTTCGGTTGGAATGGAAGCTTAGATCATTACCTTGTCGATTATGGATTCGCAACTAAGATAGATCGGTAGATGAATGACTTGTGGAGCTTTTGAAAGCTTGAAGAACTCAACAATGGAGGAAGAAAGTGAGAGAGAAAATAGAGAGGATGTCACAGCCCCAAATCTCGAGGGACGGCAGAAGCCGGGGTGCGACTGGGGTTGGATTAAAGAAGCGGGGAAGAAGGGGGCTAACTGACTAAACATACATGAAGAGCATCAATTAAACTATGAACAAGACTTGAATATAATAAAGAAAGAGTTAATCGCTAAGGATTACTCGACAAAAGTACACAGCAGAAACTAAGTTCATATTTACAGACTTAAACTACAGTGTATTGTTCAAAAGGTACATATTCAAAAAGACTGAGAGTTCTGCAGCGGAAGAGTTCTAACTAAAGCAACCTATCTTTCAACTCAACATCAACCGTCGCCGCTCACACGTCGCTTCAACCTGCACATTTAGAAAACAATGCAGGGCTAAGTACAAACGTACTTAGTGGGCACGATGCCGAAATTATAATCATAAGTATAGATAAATATGGCATTTCATAATATGGTGGCAGCCGATTTTGGTGTGTTGGGAGGGAGAGGTGGTGTTTTAATTTGTATTAAACATTAGTTATAAGGTTAATAGGTGTAAAGTATGAATAGGAACTACATTAGGTGTCCCTTAATATATCATTAAAATGAAAATATCCCATAAAGTGAGAGGGGAAGGAAGAGAGAAAAAGAAAATACACGTTTTTCCAGCGCGATCCGACGTTACGGAAAACGTTCAACGAAAAACGTCGCGATCCGATTCGACCGAAAATTCTAACGTACGAAACTTAATCGGAAAATAAATTTATAAATTTATTTTGACAAAAACTCGGGACGACACGGTCCGAGTTTTGTCCGGAAAATCATAAAAACGAACTTTCTCGGTCGTATCGCGATTTCGTGAATGTAAAAATCAGACGGTTTTCCATTCTGAGTTCACGAACTAAAAATTTTTCGTACGCGCTAACCCTAAATACAGTAGTCGTTTAGCTGACTTCCGTAATTTATTTTCGGAAACGGATTCAACCGTTAGTCTTAGAATTCAAAATCGTAAACTTAGGCGTGCAAAGCCATTTATTTAATTAACTTTAAAATTTTAAGATCGTAAGGAATTTACGGGGCATTACATCCTACCCCCCTTACGAAAAATTTCGTCCCGAAATTTGCATACCTTCTGCAAAAAGATGAGGATATCGCTCCTTCATCTTCTCCTCGAGTTCCCACGTGGCTTCTTCTTGCCCGTGGTGGTTCCAAAGCACTTTAACTATTGGTATCGATCTGGTTCTTAATTCCTGAACTTTTCTATCCAAAATCGATATCGGCTTCTCTTCATAACTTAGGTCAGACTCAAGAACTACGTCTTGCTGACTAATGACGTGCTTAGGATCGTAAACATATTTTCTCAACTGAGACACGTGAAAAACGTTGTGAACGCTTCCTAGACTTGGCGGTAAGGCCAATCTATAAGCGACGGGTCTTATTCTCTCAAGGATTTCATAAGGTCCTATAAACCTGGGTCTTAGCTTACCCTTAACTCCGAACCTAAGGATCCCTTTGGTCGGGGATATCTTAAGAAAAACCTTATCTCCTATTTCAAACTCAAGTTTGTTCGACGATCGTCGGTATAAGATTTCTGTCGGCTCTGGGCCTCTTTCATTCTATCTCGAATCTGTCGAACTATCTCAATCATCTCATTGATCGCATCTGGGCCTAGGTTCTTTCTCTCACCTACTTCGTCCCAATAAAGTGGCGATCTACATTTCCTTCCATACAAAGCCTCAAACGGCGCCATTCCTATCGTGGCCTGATAGCTGTTGTTGTAGGCGAATTCGACTAAGTGTAGAATTTCTTCCCAATTCGCTCCTCGATCCAAAACCACTGTTCTTAACATGTCGACTAAAATCTGAATTGTTCTCTCTGACTGCCCATCTGTCTGTGGGTGAAATGCTGTACTGAAATTAAGCTCTGTTCCCAACTCTTTCTGCATCGTAATCCAAAATCTCGAGGTAAATTTGGCATCTCTATCTGATATTATAACCTTCGGTACTTCATGCAGACGTACAATCTCTCTGACATACAACTGAGCTAGTTTCTCTGATTCGTACGTAATCTTAATCGGTAAGAAGTGCGCTGACTTTGTAAGCCTATCTATTATCACCCAAATTGCTATGTTTCCTTTTCTCGACTTAGGCAAGCCTGTGACAAAGTCCATAGCTATGCTTTCCCATTTCTAATCTGGGACATCCAACGGTTGTAGCAATCCATATGGTCGTCGGTGTAAAGCCTTGACTTGCTGACATGCTAGGAATCTTTCTACAAACGAGGCGACGTCTCGTTTCATTCCGTTCCATCAAAAGTTTCTTCTCAAATCTTGGTACATCTTCGTACTTCCTGGATGTGCTGTGTAAGGCGTATCGTGAGCCTCACTCAAGATCTCGTTCTTCAGTTCATTGTCGTTATCAGGAATACAAACCCTGCCTTCATAAAGTATCGCATTGTCTGGAGCTTCAGAATATCCTTCTGGCTTATCTGTTCTTATCCTCACTCGTAACTTTTCCATTGACTCGTCTTTTCTCTGAGCACTGATGATTCTTTCTCTCAAATCTGGTGTAGCTTCTAATGCTGCTATCTGACTTGTTATCGTAGCTGGCGTGTCAAGCACTCTGATGTCCATCTTCTCGAATTCTCGTACTAAAGTTTCTTCGTCTACAAAGAGGCATCCTAGCTTCGTTGGAGCCTTGCGAATGCGTTCGCTACCACATTAGCCTTTCCTGGATGATAGTTGATTCTGCAGTCGTAATCCTTGACTAGTTCCAGCCATCTTCTTTGTCTCATGTTCAGTTCTTTTTGCTCGAAAAAGTACTTCATGCTCTTGTTATCGGTGAATATCTCAACTCTTACACCATAGAGATGGTGTCTCCAAATCTTTAACGCGTGCACTACGGCTGCGAGTTCTAAGTCGTGGGTTGGGTACTCAACTTCGTGAGGTCGAAGTTGTCGTGAAGCATAAGCTATCACTTGTCCGTCTTGCATTAAGACACAACCTAATCCATTTTTCGATGCATCAGTGTAAACCACATATTCCTTGTTTGTATCTGAAAGTGCTAGTACTGGCGCTGTGGTTAACTTCTCCTTAAGAGTTTGGAAACTCTTCTCACACTCATCAGTCCATTTAAACTTGGTATCCTTCCTGAGTAGCTGCGTCATCGGGCGAGCGATCGTAGAGAATCCCTCGATAAACCTTCTGTAATAACCGGCTAATCCCAAGAAACTTCTGATCTCGTTCTGACTCGTTGGTGACTTCCAGTTGTGCACTGCTTCTACCTTAGCTGGATCCACCTTGATTCCTTCTGCCGATATTATGTGTCCAAGGAACATTACTTCCTTCAGCCAAAATTCACATTTACTGAATTTGGCGTAGAGTTTCTCAGTTCTTAGTGTTTCCAACACTATCCGTAGATGTTCCTCGTGCTCCTTTTCATTCTTAGAGTAAACGAGGATATCGTCGATGAATACTAAAACAAATTTGTCCAAGTAGGGGTGGAAGACTCTATTCATAAGGTCCATAAATACGGCTGGAGCGTTGGTCAAACCAAATGGCATTACTAGAAATTCGTAATGGCCATATCGGGTTCTAAAAGTGGTCTTCGGTACATCTTCAGGTTTGATCATAGCTCACTTCTTGTTCGAGCTATTTAGTTGGAACCCCACCCTTTCTTTCACCTGAAAAGGTTTTTAGGACCCTACTCTTCCCGTAACTGAGTAGATAGGTTGATTAGTACCCGCAAACTAATCTGTAAGGTTGATAAGTACCCGTAAACTTATCTCAACGGTTGCAAAGCCCGCGTAAGCTTTGTGGTTTGTCCAGAAGAACTTGGACTGAGTTGTGTGGACTCACAACTCCCCGTGGACGTAGGAGTTTTCTCCGAACCACGTTAAATCTTGTGTGTTGTGTTTATTTTTCAATTACTTATTGCATATTCAACTGACTAACTAACCTGCATACAAACTGCATTGTTCCATATCAACTGTCTTGGTTATTGACTAACCTTGCACTTAAGCGTGAGTTGATTTTATACGAGTTAATTTCCACCACATTCCGCACAACACTTCACTTCCAACCGAGTGCTTCTTACTCGGTTGTGAATCCAACTGAGTTGCATTACTCGGTTGTGTTATTTTTAGAGGGTTGTTTTAAAAAGTTTTATCTGGTGTATTCCCCCCCCCCCCCCTCCTCCATACACCAGAACTCGTATCGGGACCATCAAGTGGTATCAGAGCAGTGGTTCAAAAGACTGCTGACTCTGTTTCACAAGGTGTTAATTCGAGGTGTTTTCTTCAGTGGTCAATTGAACAGATCTTTTTATCACACTAGTGCATATTTGCTTGCATACTTCTTCTGTTGTTGTGTGCAGATGGATGTCAAGGACAAGATCGTGGTCTTGTTCTCGGTTGTGAACTATACATCCTGGAGAACTCGGATGAAGAAGATCTTACTGTCAAAGCATCATCGGATGCAACAAGTACTCACATCCGTACCGATCATCATCAGAGAGAGAATCACTCGCACTCCTACAAATCCCAACGATGGGGGTGCAACTGTGGAGTTAGTGGAGAAGAAGCCAGAAGACTTCACTTCAGAAGAAGCCAAAGTGAGCCAGTTGGACATCTGGGCTCAGAGCACGATCATGTCCACTGTTGGACAAGATTATCTTCCTTGGATAGAAGATTGCGAGACCGCCAAAGAGATGTGGGATATCTTGGCATCGCTGATTGAAGGAAGCGACGAAACAAAGGAGAACAAGTTCTCACATGCCTGCCAAGATTTCGACAACTTTTGCCTGAGAACTAATGAAACCATCGATCAGTTAGAGCTCCGGTTCATGGACATCATCAGAAGGATCCAGTCCATCCGAAGAGGAAAATATACTTTGAGAGAAATCAACCTCAAAGTATTACAAGCTCTACCAGCTGAGTGGGATACCTTCACCAACATCCATGAGAGCCGAACTGACCTTGGTGAGATGGGAACTGAAAGATTGTTCTCAATTCTGAAGGGAAATGAGTACAAGGTGAATCGACGAAGGTCAACTCAGTCCTCGGTTCAGACGAGTCGACATGAGGATGTTGGTTCAGCCACCAAGTCAGTAGCACTCCGAGCTGACTATTTAAAGCCGCGAACATCAAGGCCAACAAGATCAGCGGACACAGCTACGAAGGAGCCAAGCAGAGAAGAGCTGCAACAGAACATAGCCGCCCTGTCAAAGAAGCTAGCTGACATGGACACTCGGTTCGGAAAATACAAGAGGTTCTACAAATCTAACCGAACTCGAGATAACTCAAAGCCTGTGAACAAAAGTTGCTTTGAATGCGGCAAGGAGGGACATTTCAAAGCAGATTGTCCAGACCTCTTGAAGAAAGAGAGAGAAGCGTTGAGGGCCAAGCAAACTGGAAAGAACAAGGCCATGGTTGCCGAAGAAGCAGCGGACGACATGGACATCTTCACTAACACTGAAGATGAGGATGAGCTGACTTCCACCAACAACGCTATCGGACAAGATCAATGCCTCATGGCACTTGGAACCGACCAGGATGATATTTAGGTACACTCTAGTCCTGCTAATTTAAATTCTTCCAATATTTCTAACATGCAGAAAACACTGGATGAAGAGTTGGAACCCTCCTGGAGTGACTTTCAAGAACTCAGTGAGGAATTACATCAGCAATCGGTTGAGTTTAAGAGTCTTCAAGAACAGTTCTCCAAACTTGAAGAATCCTTAACCGAAAAGGATGATCTGATCAAAAGTTAAACTGAAGAGATAGATAATCTCAAAAGTCAACTGAATGCAGTCAACCGAACTAATGCTCCAACCGATGAGAAGTTGACGAAGCAGATCAAGGAGCAGCAAGATCAGTTGAAAAAGCAAGAGGAGCAGATCGACCAGCTGATAAAGAAGTCAGACGGACAAACCGAGCATATAGCTGTCCTCCTCAAGGAGTTACAAACTGAGAAGGACAACTTAATAAAGCTATATCAATCATCCAAGATCATCGAGAATCTCATCAGTTACAGCCGACAGATGGATGACGTGTCAGGACGCGGTTATGATTAAGGATACTGGAATCCCTCCAGCGACCTTCATCAAAGCTATGGAAGTCAAGGTTGTCGAACCTAGCACAGTTGAACTTGAATCTCCCCAAAGTAATCCAACGTCCACCTCTCAGCAAGCTCAACCGACCAAGGGAACCACAACTGAGAAGGGAAAAGAAGCAATAGATGGAGGACAGAACGTTCCATCAGTTGGGACATCAACCGAGGGGGAATGTTCCAAGAGTCAGAAGAGGAATCAGAGGCGTCGGAGACACAATCGAAACCAAACTCGGAACCGATCTCTGAATCAATCTCAGAGTCAACATTAGAAAGAATGGAACCGACCGCAGAACCGACAAGGATCCAACCATCTGAATCAACAGCGGTTCCATCATCAGTTCAACCAAAGGTTCCAACCGAGTCAACCGATAAGGAACAGGTCGAACAGCTGGAGATATTCATGCCACAACATGAACCACCAACATGACATGAATAGATATCGACAACATTCAGGGAGTTGGAATTAGAATCAGCCACAAAGATTCCAACATGGCGTCCGATCTCACAGACAAATTCAACAGGATAAGAATCGCCATCAAAACAGGGGGAAAGCCTCTCCTCCGAAAGCTCAAAATGGGAGAAATCCATCTCCTCCCAAGAAACAGAACATCACTACTAACAACAAGCCTAAGGATAACCGAGGCGTTGTTATAGTTTATGATGAAGGAAAAGTGGTCTGGAATGATAAATCCATCCTAGTATACAGGGAAAAACGAATCACAGTTCAAGGGGGAACTGGTTCTAACCCTCCAGGACCCAACTGAAATTGGGGACCTAAGCAAGTTTCTCTGTGCAGGAACAGGAGAAACAGCTGAGGAAGAATAAAGCTTCACGAACCATGTGGGTGATGGATAGTGGATGTTCGAAACACATGACAAATCTGTAGGATTTGCTTGGGAGTTTCGTGGAGAAAGAAGGACCATCAGTTACCTTTGGTGACAACTCAAAAGGTCACACCAGAGGTTATGGTACCCTTGAAACCAATCACGTGTCAACTTCTAATGTTTCTTATGTTGATGGATTGAAGCATAACTTGCTCTCCATCAGCCAATTCTGTGATAATGGTTTCTCTGTCAAGTTTGATGCACAGGGTTGCAGGGTTAAAAATGTCGGATCAAAGCAGGTCATATTGTTGGGAAATCGATCCCCAACCGGGAATGTCTACTATGCTGACTGGAACAGTAGTCCTCATGACACCTGCCTGTTATCAAAGAGCAGTTCAGATGTGAGCTGGCTGTGGCACAAAAAGCTCAACCATCTGAACTTCAAGACTATGAACCGACTTGCCAGACAAGAACATGCAAAAGGCATACCAAACCGAGTGTTTTCAACAACACATATCTGCAGTGCATGCCAGTTGGGAAAGCTCGCTAGATCCTCCTTTCAGTTGAAGACAACTCCCTCAACCGACCTAGTGTTACAGCTGATCCACATGGATCTCTTCGGGCCAGTTACACCAAAGAGCATGAATGGCAACGAGTATACCCTTGTTGTAACTGATGACTATTCCAGATATACGTGGACCATTTTCATGCGTCACAAGAGAGAAACCCGAGATGAGCTACCCAAGTTGATGGATCGGATATGAAACCAACAAGAGATGAAAATCATTTCCATCTGATCAGATCGTGGAACCGAGTTTCTAAATGAAACCATCATCGAGTACCGCGAGAAGAATGGAATTACGCATCAAACATCAGCTGCGCGTACTCCGCAACAGAATGAAGTAGCTGAGCGAAGAAACCGAACACTGAAAGATGCAGCTACATCCATGTTGACAAGCTCAGCTCTGCCAAAGAGACTTTGGGCTGAGACCATCAACACATCATGCTACACCCAGAACCGATATCTTCTAACCAAGCGGTTGGGAAAGACACCATACGAGCTATGGAGACGCAGGAAGCCTGATATTTCATATTTTCGCGTTTTTGGTTCTAAGTGTTATATTCACAACAATGGGAAGACTCAGTTGAAAACTTTTGATGCCAAGGCTTCGAAAGGCATATTTCTCGGATATACCGCTCGAATCAAGGCTTATAGAGTTTTCAACATTAGCTCTCGTGTTGTGGAGATAACACCTCATGTTAGTTTTGATGAATCTACTTTTGAGTGCAGGGAACAGGCTAAAGAACAACAGGCTGATTAACAAGTTCCACCTGTTCTCACCAGATCGCAAGCAGTAAGGGAAAAGAATCTAGCTGAACCATTGGTATGGGCAACTGAGGATGATGATCCATATTCCTCTGAAGATGAATGTGAAGACTCCAGCTCATCTCAAGGGGGAACTCCAGCTGATGCCTCTCCAACTACATCAGCATCCGAAGCCCAACCGAGCTCGGTTCAAAATGTTATCAATGTTGAGGATCCGGACTCAACAACTGATAAATCACCAGCTCAGAAGAGTCCAGCATCTCCCACAGCTCAGATCACGGAACAGCCACAGTTGGAAGAAGAAGGAAGACGCAACAGAAGATGGTATGAAGATCATTCCACTGACAACATCATCGGAGATCCAACCGAAGGTGTACGTACAAGGAGCAGAGTTGCGATTCCAGATTTAACCGAGGAAGATTCCAACACTTATGCCCAATATGCTGAGGAGTTGGCAGTTCTTGAGGAGTTCGAGCAAGCTGGAGATGTTGTCATGATCTCTTGCTTTGTAGCTGATGTACCAGAACCGAAGAATGTTGTGGAAGCTCTCAACTGTGTTCACTGGACAACAGCCATGCAAGAAGAATTGAACGAATTTCTACGCAACTGTGTATGGGAGTTGGTAGAAAGACCAAATGGTGTCAAAGTCATTGGGTTAAAATGGATTTTCAAGAACAAGAGAGACGCCATTGGATTCATCGTGAGGAATAAGGCAAGGTGGTAGCTCAGGGTTATTGCCAACAAAAAGGAATCGATTTTGAGGACTCCTTCACGCCAGTCGCAAGGCTGGAAGCCATCCGAATCTTTCTAGCCTATGCTGCATTTCACAAGTTCAAGGTCTATCAGATGGATGTGAAGTGTACCTTCCTCAACGGTGATATCAAGGAAGATGTATATGTTGAACGGCCTCCCGGTTTTGAAACTGGAGATGGAAGAGTGTACAAGTTGAAGAAAGCAATCTATGGATTAAAGCAAGCACCCAGGGCTTGATATGACACTCTTTGTGGTTTTCTTCTGAACTCGAGGTTCAAACGAGGGTCAGTTGACAAAACCCTGTTCACCATCAAAGTTGGAGAAGATATACTTGTTGTGCAAATCTACGTCGACGACATCATATTCGGTTCTAAGTCGGAGGAACTGTGTGAAAATTTTTCAAATCTCATGAAGGAGAAGTTCGAGATGTCGATGATGGGTGAGATGAATTATTTTCTTGGACTACAAGTGAAGCAGTCACCAGAAGGGATTTTCATCAATTAGTCCAAGTATACAAAAGAGCTCATCACCAAGTTCAGATTGCAGACAAGTAAGACCACAAGGATCCCAATGAATACTAACTAGAAGATTGAACCTGAAACTGAGGGAAAACTCGTGGATGCCAGTAAGTATAGAGGGATCATTGGTTCTTTGCTATATCTAACCGCCAGTCGGCCAGACATATCTTACACGGTTGGAGTGTGTGCTCGGTTCCAAGTTCAACCGAGGGAAGCTCACATGTTGGCAGCAAAGAACATCATCAAGTATCTGAAGGGAACTGTAAATGTTGGGTTGTGGTATCCAACCGACGACAACATCCAATTGACCGGATACTCAGATACAGATCTAGCCGGAGATCGGTTGGACAGGAAGTCCACATCTGGACACTGTCAGTTCATGGGAAGCAAGCTAGTTTCGTGGTTCTCCAAGAAACAAGCATGTGTTGCCACTTCTACAACCGAGTCAGAGTATATGGCTGCCGGTAGCTATTGCATGCAAGTGTTGTGGCTCAAGCAACAGCTGAGAGACTATGAAGTTGCAACTGGACAGGTTCCCATTCATTGTGATAGCTCAAGTGCCATTGCTATCTCTTTGAATCCCGTTCACCACTCTCGGACAAAGCACATTGACATCCGACATCATTTCATCCGAGACCATATTGAGAAGAAGGACGTATCCATGGAGAAGATTCCAACTGAGATTCAGAGAGCAGATATCTTCACCAAACCTCTAGCCGAAGCACGGTTCAAGATGTTATGTGATTTACTTGGATTGTTGGATCCATCAGATGAGGAACCAGCTGAGGTGAAGAGATAGATATCCATCTGAGGGGAAGCTCAGATAAAGGGGGAATCTCAGATGCGGATTGCCAACCGAAGACATCAAACGTCAGCTGAACAGACGAACTCGAGTCAGCTGATGGTATGCTGCAACGTAGGATCAGACGTCGACTGAACAGACGAACTCGAGTCAGCTGATGGTATGCCGCAACATTGGAACACAACTGATTCCAACATCAGCTGACAGGTGAACACAACTGATTCCGACATCAGCTGGCAGGTAACATTTATGGCTGAAGGTTTTATGATCTTAAATGAGAATGTTTGAAATAAATTCAAACAATCCTGAGCATGTCAGTTACATTAAAATAGCCATCATGTCGCATTTAATGTAATGTATGGCTGAACATCAACAACCTACTTTATAGTGCGACTGGGCTGACATGAAAAATTGTACACCTTCTCACGCGCTGGTTGGAACTCGGTTCATGACGTCAAGTCAAAGATAGTCAATAGTCGCGTGATCTCAGCCGTTGATGGTTTCGCGCCATTCAACCGTAGCTGTCGATTTCAACCGAGTCAAAAACCTATAAAAGGCGGAAAATCAGGAAGTGATCTCTTACCTTTCTCATTCGTGTTTATCTGCAGTTACTATTCATCATCTTCTCAGATTTTGTCTAACCTTTTTCTGCAAGATTTTCCTTCCTTCTTATATATATATCTTCTCAGTGATTTTAAATGGCTCCCAAAGGAAAGAAAATGGCTTCTTCCGGACCCTCTCTAGTCCCTACTTCATATGAAGAATCTTTTGACTTGCTGGTGTCAAAGATACACTTCGAGCAAATTCTTTCCGATGATGAATTGGAGTCGCCGGTGTTGGCTCCCCTCGCAAATATTCTCAGGGAGAACGGGCTTCTGGAATGGGCGAAGCTCTACCCCTCCCACCTGCTCAGGCGCCAGGTCGACGAATTCTACGTTAATCTGCAAACTTCCATCGACAGCAGAGAAGGAGTGACTACAGAAGTTTCCTGTCGGCAACGCGACGTTCCGGCTAGAACCATTCGCCGTGTTTTTATCCCCATCGCAGTTTCCGACGTTCTTCTCCACATCATCCCAGTAAACCACACCGCCACGGAATTTGTTGAAAATATAACCGACGAGCAAGTCGATGAGTTTCTGGAGAATGCTTTGATCACCCCGGAGAGGTTGAAGAGCAATATGCAGAGGACTAAGTTAAAGCCTGAACATCGACTCTTGTTCGATGTTGTGTCCAAGGTCGTGTTTGGCTATAGCGGAGCCTTCGGCGACATCAGCCGACCAAAGCTTAAGCAGTTGATGGCTTTGGAGCACAAACACAAGATCAACTGGTCTGAACCAGCTGACATTGGAGAAGCAGAAGATCTCCGAGACCACAACCGACTCAGGGGAGAGACTGTTGAGTGTCAAGGGGACGCTCAACTTCTGTTGCAAAATTTCAGCTCTGATCCTGCTCGCAACCAAGGGTCAGAACATGGTATGGGAGGACTACGGGGAGACCCCAGTGAAGAGGTTGATGTTGTTCCCAACAGCCAAGAACGCGCAGGAGGTGATTAGGAGTGTATATACTCCTAAGGAGAAGAAAGATGCTGGGAAGACTACTGAACCCAAGGACACAGCTGAGGAGGTACCAGCTGTCAGTCGCACCATAAAATCAAAAGCTGCACGCCGACGCAGAGCTTAGTCGGAGACAGAGAAGGAGGCGAAACCTGCCCAGAAGAAGCTGAGGGTGAGGTTCAAGAAGACGGTTGTAGAGCCAGCTGAAGTGCCAGCTGAGGACATACCAGCTGAGGAGCATGCCGAGGAGCCAGCTGAGAAGCCAGCTGAGGAACCAGCTGTTGATGCACCAACTGAGGATGAGGCACCAGTTGAGACGGCTTAAGCTGAGGAGGCATCCGAGTCGAGCTACTCAGCTAAGGCAGCTGCTTTCAAGATCATCCCTCACGTTGCTGGAACTGATGAGGCGGAAGGGATGGAGACGGACGTGACATCGGATGCTTCTTCCTCCTCTGAGAAAATTGAAGACGTTCCAACCTCCCCTACAGCAGGAGTTGATGCCGTACCGCCCCAAGAGCCTCTTGCTCTCTCAACCGAATCACAGCCAAATGTTCCGAGCTCATTGCTCGATGCCAACATTGAGACCGTTTCTTCGGCCACTGTTGAAGAACCTATTGATACCCCCCTCCCCACAGAATCTGATATTCCGAGCTCCCAGCTCGATGCCATTGTTGTGACCGACTCTTTGGCCAACATTGATGAAACATTTGAACCATTGCCATATGATCTATCCCCCTCCCCAATAGACGATAAAGCTGACCTTCAGGCAGTTGCATTGGAACACGAAGGCAAGGTGGCCTACTGCTTCCAAAAGCCGATCGGGATGTTCCCAGAAGCTCGTGACATGCCAATTTTTGCTACTCTTGGAACCGAGCTGTTGTACCAGTTCAACCTGATCTTCAGTCACTGGTACGTGAAGGAAGATACAATCAGGGTACACAACTGGGACAGGCTGAAGGCAGACGAGTCTCGCATCCACGACTACTTCAAGTATACCAACCTGGAAGTCGCCTACAACAACAAGGTGGCCCTGCTGACACGTCGTCTGGACCTAAGCAAGGCTGAAGGCACTGATACCAGGGAGACAACTGGACAAGATTGCATCGAATTCCTCAACGACATGCTAATCAAGTCAGCTGACTTTCTCAATGATCTGGACACAGCCGCCGCTGCAGCGAAGGATGAAGAAGAAGAACTGCAACTGTACCTGGCCAACCGTCAAGCCATGATTACAGTTGACCCGCCAGCCATGATTGAACAAGCCCCTCCAGCTGATCAGCCAGCTCCCTCATCTGAAGAAATCTGTGAGCTGATTGCTGAGAGGGTGAACCAGCTGAGGACAGAATTGCTTGCCAACTTCCAGCAACACAAAGACGATCAGCTGAGGATGTTGGAAGCACAGGCAGAAAAGAACAAGCAGCTGGTGGAGGAGAATGTTTCACTGAAGACAAAGCTGGATGAATTCTCCTCCTCCACCAGTCAAGACTTGTCGGATCTGAAGTCAACTCTTCTGGGGATCAAGTCAGAGTTGAACGTCTTCCAATCCTTGTCCGACTCCAACCTCGCCAAATCCCAACAAACTCAGGATGAAGAATGGGAGACTCGGTTCGAGTCAAGATGGGCTGAGTTCGTTGCTTTCCAGACTGAGGTAACTGAAACATTCGCTGGATTGAGGAAAGCCGAACAAGAGCGCCATGACTCCGAACTGGCAAAGAAGGTGGGAATCGAGTGCGCGATCGATGAACTCTTCAACCGCATTCAACTAGCCGAACAACAGCTCACCTCTCTGGATGGTTCAGTAGCAAGCCTTGTTGCTGATGCCAAAAAGGAGGAAGATAAAGAGGCGGATGTTGATATGCAGGGGGAAGAAGAAACCCAGGATGAGGAAGAGATGCCAGCTGCTGCAAAATCCCAGCTGAGGAGGAAGACTGCACAGAGGAAGAAGTCCGCTCCCAAGTCAACCGAAGTCGGTGGAGCTGAAATGGAAAAAGACTTGGAGCAGGCGGAGCAGTTTGGAGTTTCTTACAACTCCATAGCCAAGATCGCAGCCAAGCTTGATTCAGAACTCGACGGTATCACAACCGAAGAGTGTATTGCAGCTACCAAGGCTATGGATGTTGCAGAAAAAGATTATATGGATCTGAGCTGGATCGAGAAGTTCACTGCCAGCCAGGCCAGAAGAGTAAACCAATTTGAAGAGGAGCTGAACAAAATAACAAAGAACTTGGACCGGAACATTGCCTCCAGCAGCCGTCGCCATATTGACAAACATCAGGTTAAGGTTGAAGCTCGGCTGAGACATCAGAGGTTGCCAGGGAAGGTAAAGGTCCAAAGTCGGTTCAGGCATGTAGATAAGTGGATGCCAGTCGAATGGAACGAGGATTGGGAGTCGTTCAAGCAGGAGTTTGTGAACGACTTCTACTACAGAAAAGTCTTCTCAACTGACGATCCGAGGAGAGCTTTCAAGGAGGCACTAACCGAGCTGCATACTGGGGACCCGGGGATGTTCAGCCAGTTCAGGCGTGCGATGATAGAAGCAAAACTGGATTTGAACACTGTCCCCGTCCCTCAGAAGATTACATATAAGCCTCCCTTCCTCCCAGACTTCCGCACCCCCAACAGAATAAAGATTGCAGCTGAGGCAAGGCAAGTTTGCAAAGAGCACGGGGTTGACATTTCCAAGGAGTCAGCTGGAAAGAGAGAGATTTTTGTTAGAATGTTTAGTAAGTATGGGCTCAAGTATTAGCTCAGTTAGTTTTTGAGCAACTGATGTAACTTTTGTCTTTTTGTGCTTACCTTTGTAATAATCAGTTGTAATAAAAACTATTCAGTTATATGATTCAACTTGACGTACAATCTCTCATTGTTCAAGCTCTGAATCACAAAGTTATTTCAATATCATGTTATAACTGTACTAACCCTTTGATGTTTTAATCTTATAGACTGTCTAGAATTTCAGCTGAGATTTTGGATAGGTCAGTAGGATTTGGATTAGTTTTGTAAGAATCTTTATAAGGGTTTTGGCATCATCAAAAAGGGGGAAATTGTTGGGAAATTTATTAAAGTTTTGATTGATTCCAAAACCAACTGACCCCAACCGAGTAGATGTTGCCAGATCCTAATGTTAGTAGTTAGGCTCGCTGTTTGAGCAATGTTGAGATTTTATCTTTACAGGTCTCCAGCTGAAGACGGCAACAAGGCATCACTCGGAGAGAACATCAAATGTAATTAAAGACAACTGAGTGTTTATAAAGGGGGAAGTTATGTTCACAAGATAGAACATCAGTTGTGAGGAAGACAACTGAGCGTTCATCAGATGAGCATTCAAGGGGGAAGATGCAAAAGTCGACTAAGTATTCAAAGGAAGAAGTTGTAAGAGAACATCAGATGGAAGAAAGTCATCTGAGAGTTCGAACCCAACTGTTCAGATACAACAAAGACAATTGAGCGTTCAGTTTCAGAACATCAGTTGTAGGAATCGAACCAAGAAGATCAACAGCATGAAGTTCAAGTCAGCTGAGAGTTCAACTGTTAGCATTCAGACAGAACATCAGCTGAAGAACAAGTCAGATGAAGATCGAAATTCTCAACCAACCACACCTTGTTGAAAGTCTAATGTTGAGATTTGAATTTCAAATAAGGAAGTCACGTGAAGGTTTGACTCTCTGTCATTACCTCATTTGGCCTAACACAAGGCTGTCGTAGATGGAAAGCAGAAGCATGCAGTTGCCAAATCTGGAAAGTCTGCAGAGATGAGAGACAAGCCATCGCTTTCAAAGAATAGAGATCAACAACTCTTCCAACGGCTAGTTGATTCTCTCCGCCTATAAATAGAGGCATTCATTCATTCTCCAGACACACATACGAGATAAGACAGACAAGAGCAAGAAGAAATCAAAGAACGAAAGAAAGAACCAAATACTTCACACGAGCTGAGCTGCATTCAATCTCTTAGAACATCATTAGTTGAGAGTTCTAGAGTAATAGATTCTGCCTTAGTGTCTTTTGATCCAACCTTGAGAACATCACTTGTTGAGAGTTCGTAGAGTGTTAGATCATAGCTCACTTCTTGTTCGAGCTATTTAGTTGGAACCCCACCCTTTCTTTCACCTGAAAAGGTTTTTAGGACCCTACTCTTCCCGTAACTGAGTAGATAGGTTGATTAGTACCCGTAAACTAATCTGTAAGGTTGATAAGTACCCGTAAACTTATCTCAATGGTTGCAAAGCCCGCGTAAGCTTTGTGGTTTGTCCAGAAGAACTTGGACTAAGTTGTGTGGACTCACAACTCCCCGTGGACGTAGGAGTTCTCTCCGAACCACGTTAAATCTTGTGTGTTGTGTTTATTTTTCAGTTACTTATTGCATATTCAACTGACTAACTAACCTGTATACAAACTACATTGTTCCATATCAACTGTCTTGGTTATTGACCAACCTTGCACTTAAGTGCGAGTTGATTTTATACGAGTTAATTTCCACCACATTCCGCACAACACTTCACTTCCAACCGGGTGCTTCTTACTCGGTTGTGAATCCAACTGAGTTGCATTACTCGGTTGTGTTATTTTTAGGGGGTTGTTTTAAAAAGTTTTATCTGGTGTATTCCCCCCCCCCATACACCAGAACTCGTATCGGGACCATCAAGAATAGAGAGAGAGAGAGAGAGTTGATTGAGAGAGAGAGGGAGAGCGTGAGAGAGAGTGAGAGTAGGATAGATTTATTAGGAATTAGTTGCACCCGGTGGTCAATAACGCGATATAAATTTTGCCGGAAGAAAAAGTTATCCGGTGCAATTTAACCCTACTTTTTCATTAAACTCTCATATGATTTAAAACTCACCACGACTGTTTCTCGATGTTGTAAAACTCTCTACTTCGTCTCAAACTTCACCAAATAAATCAAGGAATCCAAAAATCTAGTTTTCAAATTAAAATTTCGAGCAACGAATAAAATGTCGGAATTCACTATTCATGACATATCCCAAAGCTTCTAAAATAATTTTTTGACTCAAAAGACACTAATTAGATGTAATTCGTAAAAACTAGCTGAATAGTGAAAACTCGGGAAAAGTTACTATTCATCGAAAAATGAAACTTCACAGAATTTTCCAAAATTCAAACTCAAACTCAAACTCAAACTCATATAATCATGCTCAATCAATTCATCACACAATCTATTCGGATAACCAAAATGAGAAAACCACATAAAGGCACTCAAGAGCATTTTGATAATTTCACGAGAAAATTTATTTTGTCGGAAATTTTTGTCACATAAAAGCACATGATTAGGGCACATAAACTCTATTAAGACGAACTTAAAGACTTATAAAGGATCGGGGTATTATAAGAATCCCATTTCCTTGTTGTTTCTAACTAGATTAACTGAAATAGTTCGAGTATGTAATTCTTAGAAGGACGCCTCAATTGAAAAGTGTTAAAGGCTTCTTTAGTCGGAAAAACCCCAACCCCACTCTCTAGGTCATCTTTGAACCCGCAATCAAAGAATTTAGATCCCTTAGAACCCGCAATCTAAGATAGGCTTTACACTTGCCCGTAAAAGTGCTTTAAGGTTTAGTTCGAACCCGCAATCGAGTTGTCTAGGTTGTTTGGTGCTCGCAAAGCAAAGCTAACGCTTGATAAGTACGCGTTAACTTACCTAATGGATTGCTAGCCCAAAAAGTTAGTCGTGGACGTAAGAGTTCATCTCTAAATCACGTAAAAATACTGTGTTTTTTGTTTATTTTAGTATTTATATTTTAGTTCACTAACCCACAGACCAGCATAAAATTACCTTTACAAAATTGCACAAAGTATTTGCAAACTTGACCTTAGCACTTAAAGTATTTTTTCAGTACCATTAACGAGACTATAATTCCACCACATTCGGCACTGCAACTCTTTCTAAAACCTCAGTCTGGATTACACAATTGATTATCAGTCTAAGAAGTCAATTGTGCACCAAACTGTATGACAGCTCCAACTGAATTTCACAGTTGTCCAGCCACTCAAACTGAGCAAGTTCGAACTGAGAAAAAGTTTTTAAGAGAAATCACTACTGGTGTATCCTCCATACACCAGTTCACTCGTTGTCGGGACCATCAAATGTCATACATGAACTATAACGAAAAAAAATCCCTAAAAAGTGTTAATGTTAGGGAAAAAATACAAACGAATTATAGTGTTATTTAAAGTATTCTATACACATCACCATGTACAACTGCGATTGATTCATACATTCTTTTTAATTTTGAAGTTTATTTTCCTAGTGAAAATAAAGTATAATTATTTTTGTAGTATTTGAATAATTGTACAAATAAAGTATATAATTATCTTTGTACGATTTGAATAATTGTATAATCTTTTATCCAACATTCCTTTTTAATCAGACTTCATTATCTCAAAAACCTATATAGTACTTGTTAGAAAAATTAGTAAAAGGTTTCTAACGATTCCAAAACTCCAACTGACCTCAACCAAGTAGATAAATGCATTTAGTCTAATCGTAGTTAGTGCTTACTGTTTGAGCGTAGGGATTTTATCTTTACAGGTATCAAGCAGAAGAAGACAACCAGACTAAAGAAAGAAGTTGGTAAAGAACTCAGCTGAGGCCCAAACTTAGCTGACACCAAGACTCAGTAGAGACCCCAACCTCAACTGACATATGGACTCAATTGGATAGAAGCTCAGTTGACTCCTCAACTGAACCACACAACTGAAGGTATATAGTTCCAAAGTAAAGAGAAGTTGCGTTGAAGTCAAACGTCGTGAAGCGGAGAAGAAAAGATCTTGACAACGCCGAAGAAGGAAGAGTTTGTAATAGCCCAGACTTTTATAAGTCCTTGAGTGCGTTTTAAATACGTTTATATGTTTAAATAACGTGCCTTGAGTGATAAAATTTTTCAAGAAAAAAGATTTTTCTTGAAAAATGACGAATTGCCCTTATGTGCCTTGATGTGATTTTTCTCGTTTTGATTATTCGAATTGAGTATGTGATACATTGATTGAGAATTATTATATGACTTTGAGCATAAGTATGACGGAGAATTCTGAAAACTTTCACTTTTTGATGAATAGTGTTGATGAACCGAAAAATCACTATTTATCGACGGACTCCAAATTTAATTTAATTAGTGTCTTTTGAATCTAGATTTAATTCTAAAACCTTTGAGATATATTAGAAATTTTTCTGAGATCATATGAGAAGAGTTTTAAAATTTATTTCATAATAGTTTAAACTAATCGAGCGATTTTTAAGTTTTTCTTCGTTATTTGGAATTTTAATTTAAAAATTAGATATTTGGATTGCTTGAATTATTTCGTGAGATATGAGTCGAAGTAGAGGTGTTTCCGATGTCGGGAACGATTTGAGGAGGGTTTTTAGACGTTTGAGAGTTAATGGAAAAATAGGGATATTTTCTACTGGAAAACTTTTTCTTCCGGGGAAAATTTTACCAATTATAGTGAGATATTTTCTTTTTCTCTCCCTCCCTCTCTCTTGACCGACATCCACACTCTCTCTGTCATAGTCTCAATCCCTAAGGACGGCACAATTGAGGCGTGACTTGGGGTGGGAATTAAGAAGCAGGGAAGAAAGGGGTGAGAACTTTCCAATGAAGAAATAATATGGAATTTCATAAATAACATTACATAATATAGATAAGGAAATTAATTTCGAAGAAATGATTTAGCATTTAAGTGACCTACATATCATAACTAGTCGAGAAATACTTAGAATAGATTCCAAATATTTAGATAATAAGTCTTAACAAAAGGACTAGACGAAACAGAGTGTTTGCAGCGGAAAGACATAGTTTGGTTACATATGTGAAGATATATAACCGGGGCTTGACATCATTTCATGAGACAAAAGCTTCCACTCAACACCCGCCATCACGTCATCAGCTCAACCCGCACAGTTTTAAAAGATATGCAGGGCTGAGTACGAGGTACTCAGTGAACACGTACCAAAATATAAAAACATGCTTTCAAATTTATTATCATGCATATAAAGCAGTAACACGCAGGGGTTTTAGGAAAAACCTGTGCTTACTAAATCATTTTATCTCATATTGCGCAATATCATCATCATATAACAATATCCAAATACGCCGAGGAAGGTGGCCACCTTCCGCGAACGCTACTCCCCGAGATCGGCCACTCCGAAGAGACAGCTCGCAATCTCAAGTACTATGTACACTTGTCACAGCCCCAAATCCCGAGGGACGGCAAAGTCGGGGTGCGACTAGGGATTGGATTAAAGAAGCGGGGAAGAAGGGGGGGGGAATGAATAATAATGAACGAATAAACATACATCAATAATAGAATAACTTCTCTGAACAAGACTTCAATTAAAAGAAAGAGTTGATCTCGAAAGATCACTCGACAAGGTTCTCAAAAAGAAACTGAGTTCATTGTACAGGTTTTAGACCCAACAGAAAGATACAATAACTTCAAAAAGAGATTGGCAGCGGAAAAACGTAAAGCTGAAAACAAGTTCTTATTCTAGTCATGACTTCTTAATTCAACATCAACCACCGCTGCTCCCGTCGCTCAACCTGCACATTTTATAAAACATATGCAGGGCTAAGTACAAAAGCACTTAGTGGGCACGTTGCCGAAAACATAACATAAGTATAGATAATCAGGCATTTCATTTCTGTAGCACATCAGGGTTTTTCAATAAATTTCCCTTGTCTACTAAACATTTTCTTTCTCATTTTCATAACTTAGCTTGATCAAGCATTTTTCATAAATGTTACGTTCAATCTTGACCATTTATTATCACCGCGGCAGGTTGTCCCCTCAACAGGGTTCCATACTTCAACGGCTACTGTGTACACTTAACTTTGGAAAGTCCCTTTTGACTAACTCAAAGCCGATCGTTTAGTTAACCCCTTTTGGCTAACTCATAAGGTACAAGAGAACTCACATAAAACAAATAGTTCATGCCAAGATTATTACTTTGAAAACACGATTATTAAAGCGATAAAGAAAAGGCTTTCGAGCATTGCTCATTTTGTTTCATATATAAAAGCCCACCTGACTAATTACAGAACTATTAAACGAGCTTCCGTCTCTGGTCTTCCATCATATCCTCGGTGCTGACTTCCTCCTTTTATCCTAAAGAAACAGACTTAATAAACTTGAACGCAATCGATAAAAGAAACAGGAAATCGAAACGGTTTTTAGTCTTTTAGGCGTTTGCACTTTACTACTTCCTTTTGATTAACTAATAAACAAGACTTCGATCAATTCTCGCCAACAACTGACTCGGAACACTTCTCGACACTTAGGTCAGTAGGTAAAAGGGTGTCGATAACTTAGAACGACTTAAAAGTTCACAAGGAACGAAGTTGAAAAGGATTCAACTTAGGAAACTAGACTTTGGATACTTACTGCCCAAGTCAGTAAGTTCATACAGAATAGAGCATACGAAAACAGGGGATGAATATTATACCAAAAGAAAGGTATGGGTGTCTAGTTTACTCTCCAATTTATGGATCTCGATTTCGTTAAGCAAGCTAAAAGTTATGACAGTTTCCGTGAAACATCGCAAAACAGTCGCGCTAAACCCTAATGCTCGACAAATCTCGACACACGATTCCCTAGGTTCGATCAATACTATTCCACTTTTATTTTCACGAAATTTTCATCCCAAGACAGTCTATGTACAGTATCCCTTAATCGGGTTCACATTCACGACTTTTGATTAACAAACGACGAGCATTTCCTCGCCATTTCCAACTAACCATTTACTATACCAAAACGAATTTCAATTTCTATTTCGTTCAACAACTTCTCAATTTTTAACTATATCTCATAACTTCTCGTTTCTCGAATGGAAAATTCGTTAACTACAATATTGTTCGTCAATTAATAACAATCATTATTATTAAAAGGGATTTCCTTATTCGACTTTTCTACCGGCTTTTAAACTCGATTCTTCGTCTCTTATTCAAAATCGAAACTTCTTAGAATTCGTTGAAACTTTACGGTTACGATCATTAACTATCAAGGTTATCAAAGGTTCGAATCACAAACCCTAATCATTATCTATTCTCGACTTATCGTCGATTTTTTGTCTCTTAACGAAAATCTTACATTCTCCATTTTCGTTCAAATTTTACAACAACGATCATCATCTAACGAGCATTGCTAATTTGCAAACCATATTATCAAAATATTAATGAGCTTCAACTTAACGACGCGTTTCCGTCTCTTACATTTTTCGTTTTATTTTTAGAAAAACCCCAATTAAATATATAATCATCCTCATACATCGTATATCTCCTTTCTATTAATCAATCGAGCATATCATAACATTTACTATACTAAATCATGCATTCTTCCTCTCTTATCTTCCAACTTTATTTTTAGAAAAATCTAAATTAATTCATAGAGTCGATTAACAACATGTAGAACACTAATTTATCGATCAAACATCAAAGAAATTGAACTACGATCAAACCTCTAAAATCCTAGAAATTTCGGTAATGACCTAAATAAAAAGGGGACTGATTTTCTTCATGATTCGATCCGTAGAACTCGATTCTAAACATACTAGAACATGAATCGAACAAGAATTAACATGCTTCTTTAACTCTTAAGTTTTGAAAAAAATAGAAAAGGATGGAATCAAGACTTGTTCGGTTCGAAACGTAGGAGATGTTCTTACCTTGTGTAATACGTCCTCGGAAAAAGAATTGATCGGTGGATTGAGGACTTGAGAGCTTGAGAAGAGCTTGGATGATGAAGCTTTAATGGAGGAGAATAAGAAGAAAAATGAAAGAGAGAGAGAGTTTATAGGGGGGGATAAAGAGAGGGAAAGGAGGGAGAGAGATGACTCACTATATTAGATACATAAAGTGTTAAAAAAAATCTAACTAAGGGGTGAGTCGTTAAGGGCATGTTTGGCGTGGGTTTGTTAGACGAAAATATCTCGTTTCCGGCTTTAAACGACGTTATAAAAAGTCGAGGAATACTTTATTAGATAGTTACGAATTCGACGAAATCTAATTCGTCCGTTAGATTAGAGATAATTTACGTACTGAGAAAACCTAATTCATTTTTCAAAATCCGAGACAAAGTCGGGATTAGACAGTCTAAAATTCGCCCGAAAAAATCATAAAAACTAACTTTCTCTGGTGAACTCGTATCGAAGAAAAAGTGAATGTAAATTCTTACGGATTTTAATTCTGAGTTTTCGGATGAAAAATCTACCGGACGCGAAAACCCTAATACAATAGTCGTTCGACCGACATCTGGAATTTATTTTCTGATACAGATTTCACTGTCAGTCTTAGAATCGAAAATCCTTAACTTAGGCGTGCAAACCCTTAATTAATAATCAAATTTTATTTTTTGTCGGAAGAAAATATCCGGGGTATTACAACACTAACCCCGGCTAGCGACCTTTGGCTAGCTCAGGATTCGATCGTTTTTCATAAGTTGGCAAACCAACGCAGATAGGTATATTAGAATCCACATAAAACATTTTATGCATGATAATCATTTTAAACATAGCATTTTTAAAGCATTTCAAACTAACGAGTACGAGCTCGTTTCATTTTCGTTAGAAAGCCCACCTGGTACAGCAAAAGAAATCAAAGTGATAACGTCCTTCAACTCGTCCTTAAGCTTCACTCCCTAGCTCCACCTTACATCGCAAAAAACTAAGCTTTAGAGGGCGATCAAGCCTATTGAATTCTACGAACAACGGACTCGATAATCAAACTTTGGACTTTAGGGCTTTGCATTCAATTTAAGTCTTTTAAAGTAACTAAGAAATTAACTTAAGAATTCATCTTCACCATACAAGACATTAAGACATTATTCAAATATCAAACGATAACTAGACTTCACTTCCCACACTTCTTGGTTCGAAAATCAATCAATTTACACTTAGCATTTTTCACAACAAAATCTGTGCACATGCTCTGTACACAAATGAGATTCTGGAACAGTACAGACAGAATTAGGGGGCATAAATCATATCATTAGAAAGCTACGGATGTCTATTTTTCAACCCAACTTGCGGATCTCAAAAATATTAAACGAGCAAAGAGTTATAGCTGTTTTTTCTAAAATGTGGCAGAACTGTCAAATTTGCTGCGAAACTGAAATAACTATAACTTTCTTGTTCCGTTGTTAGCTATTTAAACGTTAATCGTGCAGGCCTTAATCATCCATATCACACATAAATCCATACAAAACAACATATTCTTCTTCAATCAAAACTAGATTATTCAAGGAAACAACTAACATAATAGTTTATCACCAATTCACATTCACCATGTTCTTCAACAATTGAATACGCAAATCATATCACATAGTTACCAAACTCCCAATACACATTATAACACTTGAATTAATTTATTAATAATATAAGGACAAGAGGTCATAAGATTAAACCATGGACAAATGCTTTCGATTCTCATTTTTTTTTATAACAGAGAAATTACTCAAATTTTTGTACAAGGTGATAAACACCTATCAGACTTCACATTGCTCTTTTACACACATACACACATACGCATATACTTGTTTATATATATGGGTATAACACTATATTCCAAGAAAGTGACATTTACTTCTTAGAAAGAAAAGAAAAAATCATTTTCGCCACTCCACACAATCCAACCAGAATTGTAAGAATTCAATTGAAACATGGATATCTCATTTATTTCATAAATGGACTCGTAATCCACCCCCAACACACAATTAAAGATAAAGATATGACACTTAGAAAATTTTCTACGATTTTGACCAACACTAATCTCCAATCAAGCATACCCTTATTTTATTCACTCTTAGCAACCATGTCAACACCCAATAAACTCCATATCCAAAAGCTTAAACACCCAGCCCCAACTCTATCAAATTTTTGAATTGAAAAGGGGATGGTCCAAAATAAATTTCATTCGAATGGAAAAGAAGAGGGGAAACTCACCTTCTTGAAAACGAGCTTGAAGTGAAAATCGAACAAGAAAGAAACTTGGACTTTGAACTCTAATGGAAGGAGAATGGAAGAACAATGGAAGAAGCTCTCTCTCTGCTTGAGTTTTTCTTTCCTTTCGACAGAGTGAAGAAATGGGGAATGAGTTTTTTTTTGTTTTCATTCAGCCCCTTTTTTTTATTAACAAACAAAAACAAAAAAATAGAGGGATGGGGTGGGTAGAGTAGAATAGGTGTGTTGTCTAATGGTGAGTGGTTTGGGGTGGTTAATTAACTTTAACTTTTTTTTAACGAAAGAAAAATACATGGGATTCTTTTTCACACAGATATAAACATCCGGGTATCGTAGGAAAGTCGTATAATTATTTTCTTGAGTCTCAACTTAAAATTATTAGTCGAGCAAAAATATTACGCGATTTATGGAACGAGAATTATTGAGAAAAATAACTCGACTAGTAATCAAATAATAAATTTAGAAATTCTAATTTCGAGACTTTAACACGAGAAAATAATTAGACTCATCAATTTAACTCGATTTTAATTTCTGAAGAATGCAAGAGCCTTATTTACGACCCTAAGTTTTAATTAATTTCGAATTAAAAGACCGGGACGTTACACTCTCTCTCCCTAATTTTATTTCTCAACATGTTTAAGTTATTTCATCATTTCAACTCTCTCTCCCTTGCAAGAAATTCACAACACTCTCTCTTTCTATATTTCCTCTCATTGCCGAAGGAAGAAGAAGGATGAGCAGCCCTTCTTCTCCCTCTCTTCTTTCTCTCCACCGTAACATACACACATATATATAGATATATAAAAACCTCCATGGAAGCTTAGAGTTCCAAGTTTCAAGCTCCAAGATCATCATCATCTTCAATCTTCAATCCAACTCCAAGAAGCTAATATTTATTCTTCAATTTAGTGATCACTTTGAGATTAAAATCATCCTCTCTCTCTTTCCTTTTATTTTCGGCATCTTTGCCCTAGGAGAGGTGATTAATTTTTGTCCATTTTCTTGAGGTCTAGAGATGAACACTCCAAGGATTCCTCCATGAAATCCAAGCCAAACCTTGAAGCTCTCTTCCCTCTTTCACCATCGATCCAAGCTTGAAGAAGAAGGAGTTTAATTCATTTTATTCAAAGTATGATATTTCTCCAAGTTTTGTATATATGTAAATGTATAAGTGATAAAGAGAAAGAACATGCATGTACAATTATGCTTAGGCAAACCTAGGATGATAAGGTGGTGATCGATGATGATGAATGATGAAATAAGGAAGAACACAAACCCTAAAAATTCATATAGAAATGAAGAGATAAGAAAGAAAAGAAAAGAAAATTTTTCTACAATTTTTTTTCATAAAAATCGAAGAAAAAGAGAGAAGGAGAAGAAAAATAATTTCTATGAATTTTTGATGATTTCTTCATCTTATGTGTTTAAGATGATAATTTGAGTAATTTCCATGTTTGTGTGAAGATGAGAAAACTTGTTACCCTAATTTCTATGTGTGACCGAAAATTTTAAGGTTAAATGAGGAATATTTGTTTTAATTGTTGCTTGAAGATTTGATTGTGTTTATGAGTATATATGAGCATGAAGATATGATTGAGATAAGGATTCGAATTACCTTGTTAATTTTCTTGAGAAAATCGATGAATATATGTGTGGAAGAATTATGATTTTTGATGGTTTATGATGGTATTGATGATGTTGATGATATAATTATGTTTATGATGATATTTGAGTATTAGATGTTTAGTGAAAATTTAAGAGGTGAAGAAAAATAAATTTTTAGATATATATATATATATATATATGTGTGTGTGTGTGTGTGTGAAAATCGAAGGAAATGAATATGAAGATGTAAGTGTGTGTTCTTGGTGTTCTTGGTGAAAATATGAAGATGTAAGTGTGTGTTCTTGGTGTTCTTGGTGAAAACATGAAGATTTAAAGATAATAAATTAATTAATAAAAAAATCGAATAATAAAAAGAGAATAAATAATTTATTAAAGGGAGATGAATTGAGTAAAAGAAAGAAAAGCATTTGTTTGTTAAGGATATAAATAATTGGAGAAGAAAATATATATGTTTAATATTAGTCATTAAAAAGAGAAAAATAATAATGATAATTGAGAAATAAAAAGGAAAACTAGAACAAAGAAGATAAATTTAAAAGATGAGCATGATAGCATAAGAGACGAGTTAGTCGAGTTTGAGTTCGTCTATTTTGAATAAGAAATAAATTAAAGGATTAAAAATTTTATTAATGAAATTTTTGTTCTTAAAAACTAAGAAGTTATTTAATGTAAATTTGAGACTTATGTGATATTTCCAAGTATGCTTGAATGATGAAAAGATGCTATGAAGAAGTAAGTTGAGTAAAAGAAAGTCATGAGTTGAAGTCGAGTAAATGTTGTTTATCAAAATGTGAAAATCGAGTTTAATGAATTTTGAATGCTTGAATGTTCATTTCTTGATGATGCTGAGTTAGAATTAATTAATTGATGTATGAGTAGAAATAAACGAGTTCGCTTTTCAAATCTTTTAAATCCGAGATAAGACAACAAAGTTATCAAGCGTCAAATTTTTAAATAAAGAGACGCATTTCTATTGAATAAAGAAAATGAAAATTTGATTAAGAAAAAGAATAAGTATATATTATTGGAAGTTAAATTATTAAGACAAGAGTTATACAAGTATATGTCGTATTTTGAGAAATAATGACATATTTTTAAATCGAGAAATATTAAATAGAAGTTTGAGATTAAATTCAAAAATTCTTATTATTTGACTTAATAAAAATTTGATGAGATTATCTTTATTATTTTCCGAAGTTAACCTTTCTAAGAATAAAGTCGAGCAGTGTTGAGATAACTGTTGACTGTGTTTGAAATGCAAATCATGTCTGAGTTCATTATGCTTAATGGAACTTATGTGCTTAAGTGAAATGTTTTCATTTTGTTTATTTGTGAAATAATTTGTTCATCTGTTGTAAATGCTCGTTATGAAATGAATGAATTGTGATGACGACAGTAAAGAATTATGAATCGAGAACTCGAGTAGCATAAAGAAGATAGATACTAATCTCTCATTTAGCGGGAAGTACTAAAGTGATATTATTTCTAGAAATGAGAATGTGAGTCGAAGTTTTAAGTAGTAACCGAGTAAAGTCGATAACCCGAGAACGAAAGAATCTGTAATACCCCAGAAATTCCGTACAGTTTTAAAAATTTAAAGTTAATAATAAAAATTGCTTTGCACGCCTAAGATCATGAAATTAAATTCTAAGATTTACGGTGAAATCCGTTTCCGAAAATAAATTCCAGAAATCGGACGAACGACTACTGTATTAGGGTTTCTCGCGTCCGTTAAGTTTTTTGCCCGGAAACTCGGAATCGAATTCCGTCAGAATTTACATTCATTTTTTCTTCGAGACGAGTTCACCGGAGAAAGTTAATTTTTGTGATTTTCCGGACGAATTTTGGACTGTGATGTCCCGACTTTTTCTCGGATTTTGAAAAACGATTTAGGTTTTCCGAGTACGTAAATTATTTCCAATCTAACGGACGAATTAGATTTCGTCAATTCCGTAACTAACTAGAAAAGTATTTCTCGACTTTTAAAACGGCGTTTAAGAGCCAGAAACGAGAAATTTCGTAAAAAATTTTCTCGCCAAACGAAACTTAACGACTCACTATGTTGTAGGATATTATTTTTCACTTACTTATGACTCACCATGGTGAGTCATCACCCCTCCCTCCTTATCTCCATTTCCGCCATCTCCCTCCCCCAATTCACTCTCATTTTCTTCTTCAAATTCCTCCATTGAAGCACCATACTCAAGCTCTTCCAAGATCCACAACTCTTGCATCTACAGATTAATTTCCAATCCGATTTCATATATCGAAAGGTAAGAACTTCGTCTCTAGCTTGATCCAAACAAATCTTCTTTCCCCTCTCTTTCATTTTTTTCGAAAATTAGAGAATGGTTTAGTATGTGAATTCTTGATCGATACATGTTCTAGGATGCTTAGAATCGAGTTCTACGGATCGAATCATGAAGAAAAAATCAAGAACCCTAAGCCCTATTTAATACCGAAAATTTCAGATTTTAGGGGTTTCATTTGTGTTCGATTTCTTCGTCGAATTGATGATAGATTAGTGTTGCTTATGACGTTAATTGATAGTATGAATTGTTTTAGAATATTCTAAAAATAAAATCCAAAACCTAAGAGACGAACAAGGCTCGATTTAGGTTAGTAAATGTTAAGATATGCTCGATTGTTTAATGGAAATGAGTTATACGATGCATGAGGATGAATATATATTAATTTGAGATTTTTCTAAAAATAAAACAAAAAGTGTAAGAGACGAAGATATATTGATAAGTCGAGGCTCGATAATGTTTTGATAATATGATTTGCATGTTAGGAATGCTCGTTTGATAATAATCGTTGTCGTAAAATTTGAATGAAAACGGAGAATGTAAAATTTTACGTAAGAGACGAACAACGATCGATAAGTCGAGAATAAGTGATGATATGAGGATATGATTTGCATATTTATGATTCTTGATAGTTGATGAATAATGTTATAAAATTTGATTGAAATCCAATGACTTTGAAAAATCCGTAAGAGACGAATAAATGTACGTAATTAATGATAGAAACGGCGATTGAGGATTTTAATTGGTTATTAATGATTATTAATGTTGAGGGAACGAAATTGTAGTTGACGACATGAACATTTGGATTGTTAAATAATGAGTTTATGTTATGGCAAAATATTGCATACAACCGTTGTATGCGGTACAACCACCCGAAATCACTGTTCACTGTGCGCGTGACTGTTCACGGCACTGTATATATATATATATATATGTATATATATATATATATATATTTTAATTCCTGTTTTTTTCTCTTTTTTTTATTTCCATATTTTTTTTTTCCTATTTTCTTTTTTATTTTATTTTTTTATTTTCCTTTTTTCCCACCTTTTTTTTACTTTTTTAGATTTTGTTTCTTTTTTAAACATTACGTTTCTTAGTGAAAAAATTTACTTTTTCTAACGACAATAATTTCTTTAACGTTCGACTAAACGTAGAGCTTGTTGTATTAAAAAGTAGACATTGTCGTGACGAAATGTAATGATTGTTAAAAATTACGTTTCTTAATGAAAAATTTTCCTTTTTCAACGACAATAATTACTTTAACGTTCAACTAAAAGTAGACATTATCGTGACGAAATGTAATGTTTGTTAAACATTACGTTTCTTAATGAAAAAGTTTACTTTTTTCAACGACAATAATTACTTTATCGTTCGACTAAAAGTATACATTATCGTGACGAAATGTAATGTTTGTTAAACATTACATTTCTTAGTGAAAAAGTTTACTTTTTCCAACGACAATAATTAGAACTTGTCGTATTAAAAAGTAAACATTGTCGTTGAGAGACGTAATGTTTCAAAAACATTATTTTTCAGCATGATAATGTTTACTTTAGTGCACAACAAGTTAGACTTTTTTTCAAACGGTAAAGTAATAATTGACGTTGAAAAAGTAATAATTATCATACTGAAAAGTATGATTCAAAGGAAAATAAAAAAATAAAATAAAAAAGAAAAAAGAAAACAGTAAAATAAAGAAAAAAAAATATGGAAAAAAAAGAGAAAAAAAAAACAGGAAATAAAAAATAACACAAAAAAGGAAATCTGGAAATAAAAAAAAAAAAAGAACAGTAACGTGAACAGTAACCGCGCGCGGTTACTGTTCACGCGGGTTGGGTGAACAGTGACGGGTCGGGTGAACAGTGAATTCGGGTTTAAATGGGTAGGGTCAAACCGGTTGTATGCGATACAACCGTTGCACCCAATACAGCCCCTTATGTTATAATCGAGAAGTTAGGACGAGAAATGATAACTTGTTGTTGGTTTAGTAATTTGTAGTTGAAAAGACGAGGTTTTGATCGTCGTGGTTATAGACGGGAAATGGAAAGGAGTTTTTCACGTACGAGAGTACGTTTTGACTGCCTTGACGTGATAATTTCGTGAAAATGTAGGTTCGATAAATTAGAACGAACCTAGGAAGTCATACGACGATTTCTTTCGAGACTTAGGCTTAGCCGCGGCAGTTTTGCGACCCTTCTCGGAAACTGTAATATCTTTTAGCTCGTTTATTGGATTTGAGATCCGTAAATTGGAGAATAATCTAGACATTCCAAGCTTTCTAACGGTACAGGGCATATCCCCTGTTTCCAATTCCTCTGTTCTGGGCAGTCCCCAGAACTACTGCATTGCGCAGTGATTTTTCAGAACTTGAATTCCTAAGTGTTTCTTCGCAACTTAGTTTCTTTCGATCGTTTAAGCCGTAATAAGTTAACGATTATCTTCTCTACTGACCTAAGAGTCGAGTAAGAAACCTTTCGAGTTCTAAACGAGATTTGTTCAAGTCTCGTTCTCGTTTAATTAAAATGAAACTAGTAGCGTGCAAATGCCTAATTCGAATTTTCATGTTCGATTATCTTTTACGACCGAGTTTAAAGTGTGATTATTTTACGATGAAGGAGGAAGCCAGCACTAAGGAAAGGACGGAAGAACAGAAGAACGGAAACCTGTTTAGTAGTTCTGTATCATTAAGGTGGGCTTTTATATATAAAACAAAACGAGCAATGCTCGAAAACCTTTTCTTTATCGCTTTGATATCCGTGTTTTCAAAGTGATAATTATGGCATGAACTGTTTTATGTTTTATGTGAGTTCTCTTGTACCTATCTGAGTTAACATTCGTGTTTTCCAGAATTTATGAGTTAACCGCTAGGATGTTAACTATCGATCGGCTTTGAGTTAGCTATATGCTTTCCAAGGTTTGTGCACTTTGTAACCTGTGGTGTATGTGATATCCTGTTGAGGGGTAACCAGCCACGGTGAATGAGAATAGGTCAAGATTTGAACGTAACATCTATGAAAAGTGATTGATCAAGCCAAATTATGAAAATGAGTCAGAAAATGTTTTAGTAGACACGGACTATTTTTAATAAAACCCCGATGTGCTACAAATTATGAAATGCCAGATTATCTATACTTATGAATATATTTCGGCAACTTGCCCACTAAGTACTTTCGTACTTAGCCCTGCATATGTTTTCTAAATGTGCAGGTTGAAGCGACGAGAGCGGCGGTGGTTGAAGTTGAGTTGAGTTGTTAGGAAGTCTTTAGCTATAACCTACTTTCCGCTGCAAAACTCTAGTCCCCTTTTTGACGTTATGTACATTTGATGAATCACTGTAGTTTAAGTCTGTAATCTTTAATTTAGATGCTTTCGAGTACTTTCTATCGAGTAATCCTTCGCGATTAACTCTTCCTTTTTAATAGTAAAGTCTTGTTCATTGAATGTATGATGTCTTTTATGTATGTTTAATTAGTCAGTTCCCTTCTTCCCCGCTTCTTTAATCAAATTCCAGTCGCACCCCGGCTTCTGCCGTCCCTCGGGATTTGGGGCTGTGACAGAATCGAGAAAGGATATCGACGTAGAAAAGTTAAAATAACATAAAAAAAAGATCCGAGTCAAGTAGAAGTCCTTCAGCCGAGCCCAAAACCTACTTTACATTTTTCGAGATAATAGTCTCGTCCTTATTCGATGATATTTGTGAAGGACCAAGCGGGACGAAAAAGTAGCACAGATACAAAAGAGTAAGCCGTCTCGACTAGATCTTCGGAAGCTAGGTGGACTTTTCTAAAACCGAAAAACTGATGAATGCTATTATTTATTAAAGTATGATTATATGACTTTTAAATCAATTGACTTGCCGTATTATTTGAGTTGGTATGCTGTATCATCTACTTTAGTTATTATTGTCATGTGAAAGGTAGGAACCCACGTGTGGTATTTGAGTTGTTTGAGGTGACTGTGAGCTTTACTTTGATTTAGCCGGTCACAGTGTAACGACCCATTTCTAAATCCCTTTTATTTAAATTATTTTAATTGTAAAATTTCTTATTTCTCTTAAATTCTTAAATATGAAAATTATTACTCGAGCTATGATATAGTTTAAGTTGCGCTTTTAGAATTATTTACCGAGCATGAGCATGACATGTCATTTATTTATTTGCATGGCATTTTATTATTATTATTATTATTATTATTATTATTATTATTATTATTATTATTATTATTATTTTGCATGGTATCTATGATTAAGTTAAATGAGTTTTCTTGATTTATTAAATAAATGGTTATTCCTTGTAGTTGTACGTATAGAACTAATAGGCTGGCTATTAGTTTATCTATTATTGTTTATTATTATTTTATTAGGTATTAATTAAGTTAATTGCTAAAGATAATCAAATTTCTTTGAATTTATTTACTTCTTTTTCTCTTAAGATTTTATAACTTGCTTGGGGATAATGTCACAGCCCCAAATCCCAAGGGACGGCAAAGTCGGGGTGCGACTAGGGGTTGGATTAAACAAGAGGGGAAGAAGGGGGATGAATAAGAATGAACAGACATTAATAACAGAATAACATCTATGAACAAGACTTCATTTAAAGAAAGAGTTGATCTTGAAGGATCACTCGACAAGTTGTTCAAAAAGGAACTGAGTTCATTGTACGGGGCTTAGACCCAACAGATAGATACATTAACTTCAAAAAGATTGGCAGCAGAAAGCGTAAAGCTTGATACAAGTTCTTTATTCTAATTACGACTCTTAACTCAACATCAACCACCGCCGCTCCCGTCACTCAACCTGCACATTTTATAAAACATATGCAGGGCTAAGTACAAAAGCACTTAGTGGGCACATTGCCGAAAACATATCGTAAGTATAGATAAATCAGGCATCTCATCTCTGTAGCACATCGGGGTTTTTCAATAAATACCCGTATCTACTAAATATTTTCTTTCTCATTTTCACAATATAGCTTGCGCAAGCATTTTTCTCAGATGTTACGTTCAATCTTGCCCAATAATTATTACCGTGGCTGGCCACCCCTCAACAGGGTTCCACATACAATGACTACTGTGTACACTAACTTTGGATAGCAGGTCGGCTAACTCAAAGTCCGATCATTTTAGTTAGCAAGTCGGCTAACTAATAAATCTGGATAGCAGTCGGCTAACTCAGAAGGGTACAAGACAACTCACATAAAACAAATATTTCATGCTCTGATTATCATTTTGAAAACACAATTATCAAAGCGGTAAATAAAGATTTTCGAGCATCGCTCATTTTATTTCGTATATAGAAAAGCCCACCTTAATGATTACAAAACTATAATACGAGCTTCCGTCTTCTGTCTTCCCTCCTATCCTTGGCACTGACTTCCTCCTTTTATCATAAATAAACAAACTTAAATAACTTGATTGCAACGATAAAAGAAACAAGAAATCGAAATCGGTTTTAGTCTTTTAGGCCTTTGCACTTTACTACTTTCTTTTGATTAACGAATAAACGAGACTCGATCAATTATCATTTATAAAACTGACCCAGCTCATTACTCGACACTTAGATCAGTAGATAATGGATGTCGATAACTTATAATGACTTAGAAGTTCACAAGTAACGAAGTTGAAAAGGATTCAACTTAAGAAATTAAGTTTTTGGAAACTTCCTGCACAAGGCAGTTGTTCTGGAGTTCGCACAGAACAGAGCACTTTAAAACAGGGGATGAAATTTATACCAGAAGAAAGCCACGGATGTTTAGTTTACTCTCCAATTTACGGATCTCAATTTCGTTAAGCGAGCTAGGAGTTATGACAGTTTCCGTGCAATGTCGCAAAACAGTCCGCGCGAAACCCTAATGCTCGACGAAACTCGACGCACGATTCCCTAGGTTCAATTAATGCTATTCCACTTTTATTCTTACGAAATTTCCATCTTAAGGCAGTCAATACGCAATATCTTTTATGACAAATTCCTTCATATCTCTCGATCACAAACTCGACGTATAATTCCTCGTCTTTCAACTAATCCAATTACTAAACCAATTCAATTTCAAATTTCTATTTCATTCTTCGATTTCTTAGTTCATAACTATAACTTATATCATCTCGTATCTCGGATGGAAATATCGTCAACTACAAACTCGTTCCTTTATCAATAACAATCATTAATATCCAATTAATTTCCTTATTCGACTTTTCTATCGACGTTTAGACTCGTTTCTTTGTCTCTTAGAAAAATTCCAATCTTTTTAGAATTCGTTCAAATTTTCCGGTTACGATCATCAACTAGCAAGATTATCATATATTCGAATCATAGACCTAAATCATTATTTATTCTTGACTTATCGACGATTCTTCGTCTCTTAGCGAAAATCCGACGTTTTCTGATTTCGTTCAAACTTTACAATATCGATCATCATCTATCTAGAATCACTAATACGTAAACCACATACTCAAAACATTAACGAGTCTTAACTTATTGTCGGGTTTTCGTCTCTTACGATTTTCATTTTATTTTAGAAAAATTCCAAATAATTCTATAATCATCCTCAAACATGCTATATCTCATTTCTATTATCATTTCATGCAAATCATAACATATACTACATCAAATCATCACTTCTTTCTCTCTTACACTTTTATTTTTTATTTTTAGAAAATTATCAATTAATTCATGTAATCATCTATCATCATATAGAACAAGAATCCATCACTCAATCCTCAAGAAAATCGAACCACATCAAACCCCCATTTCCTCTATAAATTTCGGTAATCACAATAATTAGGGGGGGGGGGGTGATTTCTCCATGATTTCAATCCATAAAATCATTCCTAAGCATACTATAACATGTATTAAACAAAGATTCATCATCCTACTTCATTTCCATATTTTTTGAAAAAATAAAGTATAGAGAAAATGATTTTTGTTCGGTTCAATATGTAGAAGAAGTTCCTACCTTGTCGAATATGGAATCGGATCTAAGATCGATCGGTAGACGAGAGACTTGCGGAGCTTTGAAAAGCTTGAAGGATGTCTTTCAATGGAAGAAAGTGAGAGAGAATAAAGAGGGGGGGGGGGGTAGTGATGAGGGAGAAAGGAGGATGACTAAGGGTATTACTATTTGATAAAGTGTGAAATATCTAACAACAAAGGTGATGACTCATGTATGGCGGTTTGTTCGTGATTTTTAAGCCGAAAATATCTTGTTTACGGGTCTAAAACGACATTATAAAAATCGAGAAATTAAAACCCTAGTCGGTTATGTTTTCGACGAAATCTAATTCGACCGTTAGATTAGAAATAAATCACTTAGAAAATATAATTCGTTTTTCAAAATCCGATAAAAAGTCGGGATAAGACAATCCAAAATTCGCCCGAAAAAATCATAAAAACTGACCTTCTCCGGTGAACTTGTATCAAAGAAAAAGTGAATGTAAAGTCTGACGGTTTTTCGATCTGAGTTTTCGGACGAAAATTTTATCGGACGCGAAAACCCTAATACAGTAGTCGTTCGACCAACTTCTAGAATTTATTTTCAGAAACTGATTTCAGCGTCGGTCTTAGAATCGAAAATCCTTAACTTAGGCGTGCAAAGCCTTAATTATTAATTAAATTTTTATTTTGACGACAGAAGAATTATCCGGGGTATTACAAATAAGATTACTAAAAAATTCATAGTTATGTCTTTGATATTTTGTTTAGTAGTACAAATAAAGAGTTTTCAGCAAATTGTTATTTCAAAGCAAAAATTCTACGATTAAAAAAAAAATAGGTTTGACGGCGAAAGCTAATTTTATTTCTTTCAATTTCCAAAGCTCTTCATTTTGTCTCATCTATGTATAAAATGGTTTTGTTTCATTTGTCTTAGGAACTATCTAATTTGTCTGGTTCTTCCCAAGTACAGTAGAGGTATATTCTTTCATATTTCTTGTAATTTTGTAACTATTGCATACAAATTTAACACATATGTATATGCATACAACTTATACACGCATACATATAGGAGGTGCACCTAAGTAATCAGCTTTCTTGCATTAAATGATTTCTTTTTTCTCTTTTAGGACATGCTTGTCTGTTGTGTAGTTTAATGAAATACAGTGGATCGTCTTTCATAAATTAATTTGATTATCTGTTTTGTTTTAATTAATAAGTTTAAATTAATTAGTGTTAGAATGTGGATACGTGACATAAGAATATAGAAGGTGAAAGGATTGGTTCGATAGTATTAAAAGGAGAAAATAATAAATGAGAGTGAGAGGTTTTGGTTTAGATCATTTCGTTAATTTAATAAGTGGTGATAGTAAATTAATTTAGATTGAGTGTGTGTGTGTGTCGCAGATTAATAGCAATAGTACATTGAATTCTGGGAAGGAGTTTTAACTTTCAGTAAGTTAATTTAATTAGTTAAATTGTATTATTTGGAGTTTATCAAATGTAGTGTTAATTAGATATGTGAACTCAGGTCTTACGTCTAAGTAGAGAGGGTTGAGGTTTTTCTCATTAATATATTAATTAATATAAATATTTATGAACTCTGTGGGCTATCTCAGAATCTGTCCCTCTGGATAGCACTTTGTGGGCTATCTCAGAATCTGATCGTTTAGTTGGAATCTCTGGATAGCACTCTGTGGACTAACTTAGAATCCAATACTCTAGATAGCACTCTGTGGGCTAACTCAGAGAGGCACAAGAGAATTCACATAAAACAATTCATTATGCACGGATAGTTACTTTAATACACACTTATTAAAGCAACAAGTAAACACTTTCGAGCAACGCTCATTTTATTTTGATAGAAAAGCCTACCTCAATCGTTTACAGAACAAACTTTAACCTTTTATCTTTCGTCCTGTCTTCAAATCTCGACGTCCTCATTCTTGTCGATTATGGAATCGGAACTAAGATTGATCGGAAGACGAACTAGTTGAGCTTGAGAGCTTGAAGAATGCTTTTCAATGGAGGAAAGTGAGAGAGAAAATGAGAGGGGGGGGGGGGGGGGAGGGGCGGTTTCAAGGAGAAAAAAATGGAGAAGATGATGACTAATGTTTAGATATTATCTAATAAAGTAGGATGACTAACAAGGTGTGAGTCATAGGGGGGTAAGGTGGCGGTTTTGTAGATATTTTAGTCGGAAATATCTCGTTTTTGGGTCTAATACGACGTATTAAAAATCGAGAAATAAATTCTTAGACGGTTACGTATTCGACAAAATCTAATTCGTCTATTTGATTAGAAATAAATCTCTTACTCAGAAAGCATTATTCGTTTTTCAAAATCTCTTACTGAGTTACTTAGAAAGCATTATTTGATTAGAAATAAATCTCTTACTGAGTTACTTAGATGGAACCATTTTCTATGGTCTCCCACATCCTATGATGCCTGGCAGTCATTGCCATCTTCAGGCGAAACTTCCACGTGAGATAATCATCCACGGAGAACTCCGGTAAGCTTCCTAGCAACGTCAGGTTCATGTTTCCTACACACCACAAGAGATAAACAAAAAAATATGCAGCAGAATGCACTAAAGGTTTTCAAAAAAGATCTGTTCAATCGACCACTGAAAAATCTTGTCACAGCCCCAAATTCCGAGGGACGGCAGAAGCCGGGGTGCGACTGGGGTTGGATTAAAGAAGCGGGGAAGAAGGGGCTAATTGACTAAACATACATGATAAACATCGATAAACTATGAACAAGACTTTAATATAAATAAGATAGAGTTAATCCCTAAGGATTACTCGACAAAGGTACAAAAAGAAGCTAAGTTCATATTTACAGACTTAGACTACTGAATATTGTTCCAAAGATACATCTCAAAAAGAAAAACAAAGGAATTTTAACCAGGGAGCGAATAACCCAGGGAGGGTTACCATCCCTGTTTGCCCAAAGTGCAACCGAGCCCATCCTAGAGTCTGCCAAATAGGCACCCCCAACTATTTCAACTGTGAACAGAAGGGGCACATGAAAAAGGACTGCCCTAAACCGCTTCAAGCAGTACCCCTCCGAGCCATCCAAGCACAGCCGCAGCAGCCGCCTATGAACCAGCAGCAGTTTCAGCAGCATGCACAGCAGCAACAGAATGCGAGGGCATGCGCTATCAAACAAAGCGGTCAGCGCAAAGGAAAAAGCAATTTAGCAGGTATGGGAAAACTCTACAACACCCCCATTAAGATACTGTTTGATACTGGCGCATCGCATTCTTTCATTGCTGGCTCATGTGCCGATAACTTAGACATCAGACCTGTAAGAGCTGCACAATCTATGAGAGTAGCCACACCTTCAGGAGAGATCACTACTTCCACGCATGTTTGCTCTAACCTAGAACTAGAAATCGGAACTCATAAGGTTATAGCGAACAACCTAAATGTTATGATAATGTGGGACGTAGATATAATCCTAGGAATGGATTGGTTGTCAGAGAATTACGCTACGATTCTCTGCAACGAGAGAAAAATTTCTTTCCAGCCACCGGGTAAAGAACCGACCGAATTCCACGGCATTTCAATGGGTAGAGGCGTACCAATTATATTAGCCCCCTTCTTCCCCGCTTCTTTAATCCAACCCCAGTCGCACCCCGGCTTCTGCCGTCCCTCGGGATTTGGGGCTGTGACAAATCTACTCGGCTCACACCTAGTGAATCAGGAACAACATTATTTTGAACCACTATTCTGATACTACTTGATGGTCCCGTAACGAGTATCTGGTGTATTAGGGGGGGGGGGGAAGAATACACCAGTAGCAATTTTTATTTTGCTCAAAGTCTTTTCACTGAGTTGAACTGCTCAGGTCAGTTAGCTCGACAACTGGAAAGTCAATTGGAGATGCTCTACAACTGAGTAGCTCAGTTGGAGCTGATCACATAGTTGGTGGCACAACTACCTCTTATGCCTGGAGGTCAGCTGTATGCACCAACTGAGGTTTTAAATAGTTTTGCATTGTGGAAGTTGGTGGAGTTTAGACTCGTTATAAAAACTGAAACATTTGTGAAAACGGGGAAGGTCAAGTTCCTTAATTAGTGCAGTTTGTAAATATGCAGTTTTTATGCAAAATGTTGTGTCAGTTGGTTAGGTAAATTGAATGTAAAATACTTAATGTAAATGCTGAAAGTAAAGTAAACAGTATTTTAACGTGGTTCAGAGATTGACCTCCTA
Organism: Schizonepeta tenuifolia; assembly: GCA_029490685.1. Classification (NCBI taxonomy): domain Eukaryota; kingdom Viridiplantae; phylum Streptophyta; class Magnoliopsida; order Lamiales; family Lamiaceae; genus Schizonepeta; species Schizonepeta tenuifolia. The sequence goes on from CM055957.1 coordinate 225,927, forward strand.
TGTCCACGACTCCCTTTTCGGGGAAGTAATCCACTAGATAAGCTTAAGTGTGCTTACCAAATGTCCCACTTGGATTACGGGTTCCAAGAAAACCTAACCAGTTCGATCATGGGTTCGAACAAGACCTTACAACACTTTTTCGGGCAAGTGCACAACTTGGGTTTTTAGATTCCGGGTTCTAAGGAACCTAGTCCTAGATTGCGGGTTCCAAGGAACCTGGTCTTTGATTACGGGTTCAGAGGGACCTAGTGGCTTTGATTACTGGTTCAAAGTCAAACCTAAAGGTTGGGGGTTTGGGATTTTTCCTAATAAGAAGCCTTCAACACTGAGGGAAGTGGAGGCTTCGTCCTAAGACTTCGAACTAGATCTTTTGGGAGAGAGTCCGGTCAGACACAATATAAGCAAAAACCTAATATTCTAGACTCAATCCAGAAGGGCCTTTCTGAGAGGTTAGAAGGAAGAACATGAGAAGGTGTGAACACTCTACTTCTACTGGCCTTCATCTGAGGTCTTCTTGTTGAAGAGAGAGGTGGTGTGCTGCTGCTACTTCACTCTTGATTTTGTCTCTCTTGGCACTTCTTCATGCTTGTGTCTACCCTTAAGCTTGCCCACGAGCATTGATGTGGAGACCTCTATTTATAGAGGGAGATCTAACTAGCCATTGGAAAGAGTTATTTGATCTCTGCCAAAAGTATGGCACTCCACCTGATTTTCTGCAAACTTTCCTAAAATGGAAACTGCAAGTGTTGCTTTTTGCACATTGTTGTTATCGGCCCATTTATGATAAGTTCTCCAGCTGACATGTGCTTCCAAGTAGATTTGAATCTCTCTTCTATCTTCAACGTCTTCAAAGTCTTCTCTTCTTCTGCTTTGTGACGTCTGACTTCGACACAACTTCTCTTCACGCTTGAATGGTATGCCTTCAACTGCGTGGGTCAGATGAGGAGTCAACTGAGCTGGTGTCCAACTAAGTCCGTGCTTTAGCTGGAATTGAGGTCTCAACTGAGTTTGAGGGTCAGCTGAGTTTGAATCTCATGATTCTGTGTCTCAACTGAATTTGGGTCTCAGCTGAGTTCTTCACGAACTTTCTTCTTCTGTCCGGCTATCTTCTTCTGCTTGAAACTTGTAAAGATAAAATTCCTACGCTCAAACAGTGAGCTCTAGCTAAGATCAAACAAAAGACATTCATCTACTTGGTTGAGGTCAGTTGGGATTTTGGAATCGTTCGAAACCTTTTACTAATTTTTCCAACAATAAGTTTGATATATATTATTATATAAATAGGTAGATAAATGTGATGTTATTATTATTATTATTATTATTATTATTGTTATTATTATTATTATCATTATATAATCAAATTGTGTAGTAATATATATCCCTGATAATTTACATAACAGATTATTATACGAATAGTATTAATATATATATATATATATATTATGAATTAATATATATACTAAATATATAATAATAAAGATAAATAAGAATAGAGAACTGTAGACGCGGCACGTAACGTGAATATAAATTTTGCTATTAATTATACCATTGATTTCAATCCACTTCACATCTTGTTACTAAAAACCTATATAAACACAACATTAAGGCCAATCACTAAACCTGCCTGCACGTTCCCACACATTTTAGGACTACTTAGGACTACGTGGCATAAAATAAAGCTTGTTAATTAGCCCATTGAATGGAAATACTTTGTAGAAAGAACTTTATGTTTTGACTTGAAAGATATGTTAAGTGCTAACACGATCGTGAATGGCACCAAGCTAATATTTACTCATTCTACCTACAGAAAATACTATATAATCAACATCTACATTCATATTCAATTAGGCTAGGGCTGCAATTTAAACATATATGAAGAATTTAGAAACTGGCAAAAATTGAGGTGAAGAAAAACTCATGGCTTCTAATTTGCTTTATCCATGGTGCCTTGGCATATTGTTGGTGTTAGCGGTGGTCGTTGACGGAGCAGCGGCTGCGGGTTATTCTCCTCCCGGATTTCAACCAACTCCATGGAAACAAGCCTATGCCACCTTTTATGGCGACGAAACGGGTTCCGCCACCATGGGTGAGTATTTCTACATTTTTAATTAATCTCATAAATGCATTATTTTTTGCTTTTATAAAGACGAAGACAGTGATTAACTACTACTTTCTCTGTCCATGAAATGGTTACCACTTTTGTTATTTAAATCCGTCCATGAAATGATTGTCACTTCTATTTGCAATAGTAAGACTCACATAAAACATTATATTTAACCTTATATTTTTCACTACTTTACTCACATTTATTGCGGGACCCTTACTCCACTCACAACAATACTCACTATTATTCACTACTACCTACCATTTTATTAAAACCGGTGTCGTCCACAATCTAGCAACCATTTCATGGACACGGGGAGTATTGTTGAGTCTTCTTCATTTCAAAAGTTACAAGCATTTCATTATCAAAGTTTTTATCTCGTTGGATTTGTTACAAGTGTTCATGATGTACACTTATATTTTGTGTATACATGCATATCACAAGCGCAGAAGATTGAGACAAATTCAAATGAATATTGTTGATTATATTACACGCACATAAAGATACATTATACTCCCTCCATCCAAAAAGATTGTAGTTAGTTTCCTTTTTTGTTCGTCCATGAAGGTTTTAGTTAGTTTTTCTTTCATGTCTGTTCATGAAGATTGTAACTAGCTAGTTTCATTTTTATCACTTTAGGATATGACCTCACCCACTATCTTATTTTATCCCTTTTCCCACCTACTATCTTATTTTTTTATCCATTTCTTCACTCACGATGGATCATTTCTCTACTCACTTAAGACTTATCATACTTTTATTAAAATCTGTGCCACAAAAACTCTCTTCAATCTTTGTGAATGGAGGGAGTATTTAACTCAATTTATAAATTAAAAACATTTAATTCGAAATATATATAATATCATGACAAATTACAAAAATGTATTGGACTTAACAGGCGGTGCGTGCGGCTACGGAGATTTGTATAGCAACGGTTACGGCACAGACACCGCGGCATTGAGCACGGTGCTCTTCAACAACGGGTATGGGTGCGGGGAGTGCTTCCAAATCCGTTGTATTAATTCAAAGTGGTGCAACAAGGGATCGCCTATCGCCACCATCACCGCCACCAATCTCTGCCCGCCAAACTGGTCTCAGGACTCCAACAATGGCGGGTGGTGCAACCCGCCGCGTACACATTTTGATATGGCAAAGCCGGCTTTCATGAAGATAGCTCAATGGAACGCTGGCATCGTGCAAATCATGTTCCGGAGGTACCTCAAACAATTTAATCACTCTTTTGCACACAAAGTTTGTCTACATTTGATTTTGATATGATTGTACCCAATAAATGTAAATTTAGATCATATTGACTTCTACATTAATTGAATAGTGACGTTAAAGAAATTCTAAATGGATTTTTAATTGCCAATGCAGCTACTTGGTACCCAAAAGTCGATCATATTCAACCTAAATTGGAAAAATAAAATATCTTATTGAGTGATAATATGTCAAAATTAAATCAAAGTGTCCTGTTTCTGAAAATTAGCTAGGACCAAGTGTTTGGGTATAAATTTCTCATAAAATATCTTTATAAATTTTTTATAAAGTGTCCTGTTTCTGAAAATTAAATAAAAGTGTCTTGTATCATGTGAAAAAAAATTCTCTTTCCGTTCCGTTCAATATGATCTATTTTCCTTTTTTAACCGTCCCATTAAATGTGATATGTTTCTTTTTATTGAAAAAATTAAACTTTACATTAGGCTAAAAGACACTTTATTAGCACTTTATTAACTAAAAAACACTTTATTGACGGAAAAACACTTTATTTGCATTTTTTATACATAATACCGTTTTTTTTAGTCTCTGTGCCGAAATGAACTAAGTTATACTGAACGGGACGGGGTACTTTTATAGCTATAAGTACATTTTTGGGTACATGTACCCGTATTATGCCAACTCTCTTCGGATAGCACAAACCTGAGAATAAATAAATGTTGAAGATTTGGCAAACGTCATTTTCCCCATACTATTTTATCTTACCGCGTAATAAAAAAAAAAGGTATTAGTTTGATCACACAAATATGAAGTTACTGAAAAAATTACGTGCCTGCCCCTGACATGAGCGTCATTTTGCAGAGTAGCGTGCGTTAGAAAAGGTGGGATCCGATTCAGCTTCCAGGGGAACGGTTACTGGCTGCTGGTGTACGTGATGAACGTTGGGGGCGGAGGCGACGTTGCGAATATGTGGGTGAAGGGCAGCAAGACAGGGTGGTTGAGTATGAGCCACAACTGGGGGGCTTCATACCAGGCATTTGCTACCCTTGGAGGGCAGTCGCTTTCCTTCAAGATAACTTCTTACACTTCCCATGAAACCCTAATTGCCTACAATGTGGCCCCTGCAAATTGGCAAGTCGGAATGACTTATTCTGCCAATGTCAACTTCCGTTGATCATCGCCCGTTTGACATCCAAACGTTGAAGATGTTCTCGGAAATATAGAAGTTTTGGTTTCAAATTTAACCGTTCTCCTTCCGCAACTAAAAAAGAAAAATACTTTTGTTACGTTTATATCTCTCATCTATATGAACACCTTTTGCTCCACCAGATTAATCATACAATTATAGAGTGTATTTTTTTTTTCCTCTCTCGCTAATTTGATGTTTACAAGAATTAAATTTTTTTTTGAAAGAACAAGAATTAATTAAGACGGCATAATAATAGGTATAATTAGTTATATTTTTCGTATTTTAACTTTTTTGTTGTTCACTCTCAAACAGTCAAACCCCTAGGCTTCACCCTCGACGTCCGCCACTGCCACCGCCTAGCCGCCGTCGCCTTCGGTGATCACATAAAATTTTTTGTGACTCACCAAAAAGAAAAATCTATTCTTCTTCTTTACCGCCGCCGCCGGCGGTCACAACATTTTTTTTTTGTGACACATAAAAAAAAACCGCCTCCTCTCTGTCGCCACCGCTACAGGTCACAAAACTTTTGTAACTCACCAAAATCAAATCTTCGCTTCCTAGCTGCCGCCGCCGGTGGACACACAAAAAAAAAATCTCTGCCTTCTTTCTACTGTTGTCGTCGCTGCCATGCCACCCGTTAGTAGTCACAAAAGTTCTTTTGTAAATCACCAAAAAAAAAAAATCTCTGCCTCATATTTGCCGCCGCCATCGTTGTCGCCAGTGGTCACAAGTTTTTTTCTTGTAAATCACAAAACGAAATTGCTTCGCCACCGTTCACATTTTTATTTTTTTTTGTGATTCATCAACAAAAAAGTTGCTCCGCCTCCACTACCGTTCAAAATTTTTTTGTGAATCAACCAAAAAAAAAATATTATTATTCATTTTACATTGTTTTGTTATTTCATAAATAATTTTTTGTTGATTCACAAATAATTTTTGGTGAAGGGTGGCAATGGCGTAGCAACTTTTTTCTTTTTTTAATGATTCACAAAAAATAGTTTGTGTTTATTCAAAAAAAAGAAGTTGTGACCACCAGCGGCGGCGGCAACGACAAAGCAGAGAGGAATTTTTTTTTCACAAAAAATATTTTGTGACGTCGGCGGCGGCGTTAGAGAGGAGGTGGAGATTTTTTTTTTTGGCGAATCACAAAAAAATATTGTGATCACTGGTGGTGGCGGCGGCGGCGATGACGAGGAGAGGAAGTGGAGGATATTTTTTTTGTGAATCACAAATTTTTTTTGTGACCACTTACGGCGGAGGCAGGGACTGAGAGATGTTGGTGTTTTTTTTGTAAGTCACAAAAAAAATATTTGTGTCCGCCGGCGACGGCTGCGTGGTGGCGACTGTAGAGAGGCAGTAGAAAGTGAAGGGTAGGGTGAAAAGTAATAAAGTCACAAAATATTTTTTGTTCTTAGTATACTTGATAATCTCCAAAAAGAAAGAGGGGTACAAATGTGGTGGCTACAAGTTCAAAAAAATTAAAAGTGGGGCTAGAATTTCAAAAACCTATTAGATTGGGGCTACTATAACTATGGATGTCAATAGGTTAACTCATTCGGTTTTCGGGCCAACCTTATCAGTTTTGGGTAACTTTCGGTTCGGGTCAATCGGGCTAATAATTATCGACCCTAACCCTAACCCTTCTGTTTTCGGGTTAGCCCGTCGGACCAAGAGATTTATAATAAAATAAATAAATGTATAAATATTTTTGATAACCATATGCTTATAGCAAAAAGAAATATAATGTGTGGGGGCATACACCAGTAGGGATTTTTAAACTTAAAAATCTTATCTCTTTACAAACCGCTGAGTTCGGTTGGCTCGACAGCTAGATGTCAGTCGGAGTTGATCTCACAGTTAGGTGCATAGCTGACTTCTTTGACTACGGGTCAACTGTGTACTCCCGATTGAGGTTTTAAGAGAGTTTTGCTATGCGAGAGTTAGTGGATTTTAAACTCGTTACTTAAACTGAAATCCTTTAAGAGAAAGGTCAAGTTCCCTGATGGTCCCGATACGAGTTCTGGTGTATGGGGGGGAGAATACACCAGATAGGAATTTTAAAAACAACCCCCTGAAAATTACCACAACTGAGTAAGAGGACTCAGCTGGAATCACAACTGAGTAAGAATACTCAGCTGGAAGAGTGGTGCTGTGCGGAATGTAGTGGAAACAACAATAACTCGTATAAAACAACTCACGCTCAGATGCAAGGTCGGTCAACAACCAAATCAGTTGAAATGTAAAGATGCAGTTTTGAGTGCTGGTTAGTTGGTCAGTTGGATATGCAAAAAGTAACTGAACTGAAAACACAACACAAAGGAATTACGTGGTTCGGAGAGCAGAAAGACACCAAATTCTCCTTTAGGTGCTTGAACTCCTACGTCCACGGGGAGTTGTGAGTCCACACAACTCAGTCCAAATTCTTTAGGACAGTTACCACAAAGCTTACGCTGGCTTTGCAACCGTTCAAATAAGTTTGCGGGTACTTATCAACCTTACAGATAAGTTTACGGGTACTTATCAACCTTTCTACTCAATTTTGGGAAGAGCAGGATCCTAACAACCTTTTTAGGGAATGTGTATAAGGGTGGGTTTTCCAACTACTAGCTCTAACAAAGAAGTGAGCTAAGATCTAAGCTTGAACAAATGAAGACTCAAACCAAGATCAAAAACACCAAGACAGATTCTAACACTCTATGAAGTCTCAACTGGTGATGTTCTTAGAGATTAATTGCAGTTTAGCTTGTGAGCAGTATATCATCGTTCTTTCGCTCGTCTGTCTCTCTCTTCTGTCTTCTGTGTTCTTGTATCTTGATGAATGAATGAATGCCTCTATTTATAGGTGGTGACAATCAATTAGCCGTTGGAAAAGCCGTTGATCTCTGTTCTGTGAAAGCGATGGCTTATCTCTCATCTCTGCAGATTTTCCCGATTTGGCAACTGTGAACTTCTGCTTTCCTTTCGAGACAACCTTGTGTTGGGCCAAATGAGGTAATGACAGAATGTCAAACCTTCACGTGACTTCCTATTTGAAATTCAAATTTCAACCTTTGTCTTTCAACATTGGTTAGTCGGTTGAGACATTCGATCTTCATCCGAGTGGTCTTCAGCTGATGTTCCATCTGATTGCTATCTTCATCTGACCTTCTGTCTGAATAGGAACAGTTGAACCCTCAGCTGCCTTGAACTTCATGTTGTCGATCTATCGGATTGAGTTTTGCAACTGATGTTCCATCTGAACAGTTGGCTTAAATGCTCAGTTGTCTTTCTTACATCTGATGTTCCATATCCGAACAGTTGGCTTGAACGCTCAGTTGTCTGTCTTACATCTGATGTTCTATCCGAGTAAAGCCATGTTGCCGTCTTCAGTTGGAGTCCTGTAAAGATAAAATCTGAACATTGCTCAAACAGCGAGCCTGAAAGCTAACATTAGGTTATGGCAACATCTACTCGGTTGGGGTCAGTTGGTTTTGGAATCTATCAAAACTTTACTAAATCTCCCAACAATTTCCCCCTTTTTGATGATGCCAAAACCCTACTGATCTAAACCCTACTGACCTATCTATAATCTCAGCTGAAATTCTAGACAGTCTATAAGATTAAACATCAAAGGGTTAGCACAGTTATAACATGGTATTGAAATAACTTTACAATTCAGAGCTTGGACAACTGGAAATTGTACATCAAGGTGAATAGGATATATGATGAAAGTTTTCATTACAACTGATGTTTACACAGAAATGCATAGAAAACAAATACATCAGTGGCTTAAAAACTCCATCTTCAGCTAATACTTCAGCCCATGCTTGCCAAAAATTCTGACAAAAATATCTCTCTTGGCATTTGACTCCTTCGAGATATCTACTCCATGTTCTTGGCATACTTTTCTGGCTTCAGCCGCAATCTTCGTCCTGTTAGGATTTCTTGTGTCTGCAATGAATGGAGAAAGATAAGTGACCTTCTGAGGGACAAGAATGGTGTTCATGTCCAGCTTCGCATCAATCATAGCTCGCATGAACTGGCTGAACATGCCTGGATCCCCAGAGTGAAGTTCGGTTAGGGCTTCCTTGAAAGCTCTTCTAGAATCCTCAGTTGAGTACACCTTTCTATAGTAGAAATCATTCACAAATTCTTGTTTGAATGATTCCCAATCATCATTCCATTCTTCAGGCATCCATTTGTCAACATGCCTGAAGCGTCCTTGAAGCTTGATCTTTCCTGGCAATCTTTGTTGCTTCAATCTTGCTTCAGCCTTCACCTGATATTTCTCAATTCATCGTCGGCATCGAGAGGCAACATTTCTATCCAAGTTGTTGGTAACCTTGGCAAGCTCTTCCTCGAACTGGTTAACTCTCGTTGCTTGGTTGGCTGTGAACTTCTTCATCCATTCTGGATTCATATAATCCTTCTCCGGAACATCCATAGCTTTGGCAGCAGCAATACACTCTTCAGTTGTAATACTGTCGAGTTCAGCATCGATCTCGGCTGCAATCTCGGCTATGGAGTTGTAGGAGACTCCATACATCTTTGCTTGCTCCATGTTCTTCGCCATTTCTTCTCCGCTGACAATAATAGATTTCAGCTGTTGTTGTTTCTTATCGGTTGGCTTCTTCTTTGGAGCGGACTTCTTCGGAGCTGTCTTCTTCGGCTGGGTCTTCTTCAGCTGAGATTCCTTTCCAGCTTGTATCTCTTCTTCAGCTTCTTGCATCTCATCTTCCCGGGTCTCATCTTTCTGCATCTCATCTTCCCCATTTTTGGCATCAGCAACAAGGCTTGCGACTGAGCCATCCAGATAGGTGAGTTTTTGTTCAGCTTGCTGAATCCGGTTGAATAGTTCATCTACAGCGCATTCTACATCAACCTTCTTCGCTAATTCCTTGTCATGGAGCTCTTGATCAACTTTCTTCATGGAGTGAAGGTTTCAGTGACTTCGGTTTGGAAAGCGACAAACTCAGCCCATCTTTGTTTGAACCGAGAATCCCATTCTTGGTCTTGAGTCTGTTGAGATTTGGCAAGATTGGATTCTGAGATGGACTTGAACACGTTCAGTTCTGATTTGATTCCAAGAACGGTGGTCTTCAGGTCATGGATATCCTTGCTGGTGGATGTTGAAAGATCATCCAGCTTCATCTTCATCACATCATATTCTTCCAGCAGCTTCCTGTGCTTCTCATCCTGAGCTTCAATCATCTTCTGTTGTTCTTCTTGGTTGAGCTGGATGTTGGCAAGCATCTCCTTCCTCAGCTGATTGACTCTCTCAGTGATCAGCTCGCATATTTCATCAGAGAAGGGTGCTGGCTGATCAGCTGGTGCTGGTTGTTCAACTGGTGCTGGCTGTTCAACAGCAACCATGGCTTGGTGATTGGCCAGGTACTGTTGAAGTTCTTCTTCTTCCTGCTTTGCTGCTGTTGCGGCTGCGTCAAGGTCATCCAAGAAATCTGCAGATTTGGCCAGCATGTTGTCAAGGAAGGTGACACAATCTTATCTGCTGTCTCCCTTGTGTCTCTTCCTTATGCCTTGCTGACATCCAAACGGCGAGTCAGCAGTGCGATCTTATTGTTGTACGCAACCTCAAGGTTGGTGTAGTTGAAGTATTCCCTTATACGCGACTCATCTGCCTTGAGCTGGTTCCAGCTGTGTATCTTGATGGTATTTTTCTTGACATACCAGTGGCTGAAAATGATGTTGAATTGATACAATAGCTCAGTTCCGAGCGTGGCAAAGGTGGGCATGTCGCGCGCTTCGGGGAACATTCCAATCAGCTTCTGAAAGCAATATGCTAATTTGCCTTCATGTTCCAGCTTGACTGCTCGACAATCAGCTTCTTCGTCGATGGGGGAGGAAAAGAGATTTTCATAGGAAATTGGTTCAAGGGTTTCCTCAACATTGGCCAAAGAAGTGGTCGCAATGTTGGCATCGAGCGGGGAGCTCGGAATTTCTAACTGGGTTGTAATGTTGGCATCGAGAGGTTCCTCAACATTTGCCAAAGAAGTGGTCTCAATGTTGGCATCGAGCAGGGAGCTCGGAATTTCTGAGGACGGAACATCTTCGGATTCGTTTGATGAAGAAGCGGCATCCGAGGACATGTTCGGCTCGTCTTCCGGATCGGTTTTCACCCCTTCTATCTCATATGTTCCACTTGCGCGAGGAACAATCTCGAAAGCATCCTTGTCAACTGAGTGACTCGACTCAGATGGTGCCTTCTCAGCTGGTACCTCCTCAGCTGGTTTTGCAACTGACTTCTTGATACGAACCCTCAACTTCTTCTTACGCGGCTCCTCCTCTTGATCCTTATCTGACTCATCTCTGAGTCGGCGTGCAGCTGTCGATTTGGAAGAGTGGCCGGTAGCTGGAGGCAGCTCCTCAGCTGTATCTTTCTCCACAGCTGATTTCACAGCTCCCCTCTTGTCTTTGGAAGTGTAGACACTCCGAATCACATCAAGAGCTTTCTTGGCAGTTGGGAACAACATCTGCCTCTTGACTGGTGTCTCCTCACTGTCTTCCCACACCATGTTCTGATCCTTCGTGGCGAGAAGAATCAGGGCAGATATTTTAACTCCAAAGTTGAGAGTTCCCTTAACACTCAACAACTTTTCCCCGGAATCAGTTGTAGTTTCTGTAATCTTCTGCTTCTCCATTGTCAACTGGTGTTCGAAGTACTTGAACCAGTTGATGTTGTGCTTGTGCTTGTTCTCCAAAGCTATCAGCTGCTTGAGCTTGGGTCGGCTGATATCCCCAAAGGCTCCACTGTATCCAAAGATAACCTTGGATACAACATCAAACAGAAGTCGATGCTCGGGTTTCAACTTTGTTCGCTGCATGTTGCTCCTCAATCTTTCTGGGGTGATAAGAGCATTCTCCAGAAATAGATCTGCATCTGCATCTGAGATGTTCTCGACGATGTCCGTGGCAGTCAGATTCGGTGGAATGATTGAGCGTAGTATCTCGGAAACCGGTATGGAGATATTGACACGGCGGATAGTTCTGGCAGGAACGTCGCGCTGTCGACAGGAGATTTTTGAAACGAGGCCATCTCGGCTGTTGATAGGAGATTTCAGGTTCATGTAGAATTCTTCGACCTGTTGCCTGAGCAAGTGGGTGGGAAATAGCATTGCCCACTCAAGAAGGACATTATCCCTGAGAAGATCGGCGAGAGGGGATAACGCCGGCGAGTCCAGTGCTTCTGTTGACAGAATTTGCTCGAAGTGGATTCTAGAGATCATCATGTCATAGGATTCCTCGTACGACGAAGGGACTAGAGCTAGTCCAGAGGATGCCATCTTCTTTCCTTGTGATGAAGCTTTCGGTGCCATTATGTATTCGAGTTGACTTTATATATAGAGAGAAGAGAAGAAAAACTTAGTCGAAAATGGTGAAACAGAATCGAGACGAAGATGAACAGATAATCAGATAGGCACAAGTATAGAAGGTAAGAAATCACTTCCTGATTTTTCGCCTTTTATAGGTTAGTGGGTCGTTTGAAATACCACTTGATGGTCCAGATTGAATGGCGCGAATCCATCAACAGCTGAGATCTCGCGACTGTTGACTAACTGTGACTGACGTCAAATTCCGAGTTCCAACACCCGTGCGTGAGAAGGTGAATTGTTTTTATGTCAGCCCAGTCGCACTATAAAGTAGGGCTATTGAGGTTCAACCGTACTTTACATTAAATGCACTATGATGGCTATTTTAAGAACTAAACACCTTCAGCCATAAATGATACGTGCCAGCTGATGTCGGAATCAGCTGTGTTCCAATGTTGCGGCATACCATCAGCTGACTCTAGTTCGTCTGTTCAGCTGACGTCTGATGTCTTCGGATGGCGATCCACATCTGAGATTTCCCCTTCATCTGAGCTTCCCCCTCATATGTCTCTTCACCTCGGCTGATTCCTCATCTGATGGATCCAACAATCCAAGGAGATCGCATAACATCTTAAATTGTGCTTCGGCTAGAGGTTTGGTGAAGATATCGGCTCTCTGAATCTCAGTTGGAATCTTCTCCACAGATACATCTTTCTTCTCAATATGATCTCGGATAAAATGATGTCGGATGTCAATGTGCTTCGTCCGAGAATGGTGATCAGGATTCAAAGAGATAGCAATGGCACTTGAGCTATCACAATGGATGGGAACCTGTCCAGTTGCGACTTCATAATCTCTCAGATGTTGCTTGAGCCACAACACTTGCATGCAACAACTACCGGCAACCATGTACTCTGACTCGGTTGTAGAAGTGGCAACACATGCTTGTTTCTTGGAAAACCATGAGACTAGCTTGCTTCCCATGAACTGACAATGTCCAGATGTGGACTTCCTGTCCAACCGATCTCCGGCTAGATCCGCATCTGAGTATCCAGACAGTTGGATATTGTCGTCAGTTGGATACCACAACCTAAAATTAACAGTACCCTTCAGATACTTAATGATGTTCTTTGCTGCCAACATGTGTGCTTCCCTCGGCTGAACTTGGAACCGAGCACACACTCCAACCGCGTAAGATATATCTGGCCGACTGGCGGTTAGATATAGCAAAGAACCAATGATCCCTCTATACATACTGGCATCCACGAGTTTTCCCTCAGATCCGGGCTCAATCTTCCAGTTAGTATTCATCGGAATCCTTGTGGTTTTACTTGACTGCAAACCGAACTTTGCGATGAGCTCCTTTGTATATTTGGACTGATTAATAAAAATCCCTTTTGATGACTGCTTCACTTGTAGCCCAAGAAAATAATTCATCTCTCCCATCATCGACATCTCGAATTTCTCCTTCATGAGAGTTGAGAATTTCTCGCATAGCTCCTCCGACTTGGAACCGAATATGATGTCGTCGACATAGATTTGCACAACAAGTATGTCTTCTCCAACTTTTATAGTGAACAGTGTTTTATCAACTGACCCTCGTTTAAACCCCGAGTTCAGAAGAAAACCATAGAGAGTGTCATACCAAGCCCTAGGTGCTTGTTTCAAACCATAGATCGCTTTCTTCAACTTATACACTCTTCCATCTCCAGTTTCAAAACCGGGAGGCTGTTCAACATAAATATCTTCCTTAATATCACCGTTGAGGAAAGCACACTTCACATCCATCAGATAAACCTTGAACTTGTGAAATGCGGCATAGGCTAGAAATATTTGGATGGCTTCCAACCTTGCAACAGGACCGAAGGAATCCTCGAAATCAATTCCTTCTTGTTGGCAATATCCCTGAGCTACCAACCTTGCCTTGTTTCTCACGATGAATCCAATGGCTTCTCTCTTGTTCTTGAAAATCCACTTTAATCCAATGACTTTAACACCATTTGGTCTTTCTACCAACTCCCATACACACTTGCGTAGAAATTCATTCAGCTCTTCTTGCATGGCTGTTGTCCAATGAACACAGTTGGGAGCTTCCATAACATGCTTCGGCTCTGGCACATCAGCTACGAAACATGAAATCATGGCAACATCTCCGGCTTGTTCGAACTCCTCAAGAACTGCCAACTCCTCAGCATATTGGGCGTAAGTGCTAGAATCTTTCTCAGCTGAGTCTGGATTTGCAACACTGTTCCTAGTACGCACAACTTCGGCCGGATCTCCGATGATGTTGTCCGTGGAATGATCTTCATACCATCTCTTGTTGCGTCTTCCTTCTTCCTCCAACAGTGGCGGTTCTGTGATCTGAGCTGTGGGAGATGCTGGGATATTCAGAACTGGTGATTCATTTGCTGTTGAATCTGGATCCTCAACATGGACAATATTTTGAACCGAGCTAGGTTGGGCTTCGGATGCTGATGCAGTTGGAGTGACATCAGCTGAAGTTCCCCCTTGAGATGAGCTGGGGTCCTCACATTCTTCTTCAGAGGAACAAGGATCATCATCCTCGGTTGCCCATACCAATGGTTCAGCCAGATTCATCTGCCTTAGAACCTGCGATCTAGTGAGAACTGGTGGAACATGTGGATCTACTTGTTGTCCTTTAGCCTGTTCCTTGCACTCAAAAGTAGATTCATCAAAACTAACATGAGGTGTTATCTCCACAATACGAGAACTGTTGTTAAAAACTCTATAAGCCTTGATCCGAGCGGCATATCCGAGAAATATGCCCTTCGAAGCCTTGGCGTCAAAAGTTTTCAACTGAGTCTTCCCATTGTTGTGAATATAACACTTAGAACCAAAAACGCGAAAATATGAAATATCAGGCTTCCTGCATCTCCATAGTTCATATGGAGTCTTTCCCAACCGCTTGGTCAAAAGAGACCGGTTCTAGGTGTAGCACGCTGTGTTGATTGCCTTGGCCCAAAATCTCTTTGGCAGAGCTGAGCTTGTCAACATGGATGTAGCAGCATCCTTCAGCGTTCGGTTTCTTCGCTTGGCTACTCCATTCTATTGTGGAGTACGAGCAGCCGATGTTTGATGAGTAGGCCTAAAGAGATCCATATGGATTAGCTGCAATACTCGGTTGGTTGAGGGAATTGTTTTCAACCGAAAGGAGGATCTAGCGAGCTTTCCCAGCTGACACGCACTGCAGATATGTGTTGGTGAAAACACAAGGTTCAGAATAGCCTTTGCATGTTCCGAACCAGTTGGTTGAGAACATCTGAACTGCTCTTTGCATGTTCGGAATAGCCTTTGCATGTTCGGAATAGCCTGTCTCGCAAGTCGGTTCATTGTCTTGAAATTCAGATGGTTGAGTCTTTTGTGCCACAGCCAGCTCACATCTGAACTGCTCTTCGATAAAAGACAGGTGTCAGGAGGACTACTATTCCAATCTGCATAGTAGACATTCCCGGTTGGGGATCGATTTCCCAACAATATGACTTGCTTTGTTCTGACATTTTTAACCCTGCAGCCCTGCGCATCAAACTTGACAGAGAAACCATTATCACAGAATTGGCTGATGGAGAGCAAGTTATGCTTCAATCCATCAACATATGAAACATTTGGAATAGACACGAGATTGGTTTCAAGGGCACCGTAGCCTTTAGTGTGGCCTTTTGAGTTGTCACCAAAGGTAACTGATGGTCTTTCTTTCTCCACAAAACTTCCAAGCAAATCCCTCAAATTTGTCATGTGTTTCAAGCATCCACTGTCCATCACCCACATGGTATGTGATGCTTTATTCTTCCTCAGTTGTTCAACCTACTCCTGCACAGAGAAACACGCTTAGGTCCCCAATTTTAGTTGGGTCCTGGAGGGTTAGAACCAGTTCCCCCTTGAACTGTGGGTCGTTTTTCCATGTAGATTCGGATAGATTTTTCATTCCAAATTATCTTTCCTTCTCCATCAACTATAACAACACCTCGGTCATCCTTAGGCTTGTTGTTATTATTGACGTTCTGGTTCTTGGGAGGTGATTGTTTTCTCCCATTGTGGGCTTTAGGAGGAGAAGCGTTCCCCCTGTTTTGTTGACGTTCCTGACCATTTTGGAATCTTTGTGGCTGAGTCTGATTTCTTTGTCCTGGCTGTCGACTACAGCTGTTCATGCCTGGTTGTTGATTCATGTTCTGGCATGAATATCTCCAGTTGTTGGAACTGTTCCACATTGGTTGACTCTAATTGAACTTCTGGTTGTTCTGATGATGGAACTGATGTTGATTCTATTGGTTGAATCCCTGTCGGTTCAGTTGATTCCATCTCTTCTGAGGTCGGTTCTAAGGTCGGTTCAGAGATCGGTTCTGAAGTCGGTTCTGATTGTACTTCTGACGTCTTTGGTTCCTCTTCTGAGTCCTGGAACATTCCCCCTCGGTTGTTGTCCCAACCGATGGATTCTTCAGTTCTCCAACCACAACTCCTTTTCCTTTCTCAGCTGCAGTTCCCTTAGCAGGTTGTGTTTTGGGTACTTGCTGTGACGTGGAGGTTGGATTAAGTTGGGGAGTTGCAAACTCAACTGTATTTGGTTTGGCAACCGTGACATCCACAGCTTTGATAAAGGTTGCGGTTGGAATTCCAGTGTCGTTGACTATGTCGTAGCCGAGTCCAGACACGTCATCCATCTGTCGACGGTAAGTGATGAGATTCTCGATGATTTTGGATGATTGATATAGCTTTATCAGGTTGTCCTTCTCAGTTTGTAGATCCTTGAGAAGAACAACTATATGCTCGGTCTGTGCGTCTGACTTCTTCATTAGCTGGTCGATCTGTGCCTCTTGCTTGTTCAACTGTTCATGCTGCTCCTTGATCTGTTCCTTCAACTCCTCATCGGTTGGAGCCTTAGTTTGGTTGGCCACATTCAGTTGACTTTTGAGATCATCAATCTCTTCGGTTTGACTTTTAATCAGATCGTTCTTTTCTGTTAAGGATTCTTCAAGTCTGGCAAACTGTTCTTGAAGATTCTTAAACTCAACCGATTGCTGATGCAATTCCTCACTGAGTTCTAGGAAGTCACCCCAAGAGGGTTCCAACTCTTCATCTACTGTTTCCTGCATGTTAGTAGCATTGGAAGAATTTAAATTAACTGGACTAGAATGTACCTTAGCATTATCCTGGTCGGTTCCAAATGCCATGAGACATTGATCCTATCCGATAGCGTTGTTGGTGGAAGTCAGCTCGTCCTCATCTTCTGTGTCGGTGAAGATGTCCATGTCATCAGCTGCTTCTTCTGCAACCATGGCCTTGTTCTTTGCATTATGCTTGGCCCTCAACGCATCTCTATCTTTCTTCGAAAGATCTGGACAATTAACTTTGAAGTGTCCATCTTTGCCGCATTAAAAGCAACTGTTGGTCATAGGCTTTGAGTTATCTCAAATTCGGTTGGATTTATAGAACCGCTTGTATTTTCCGAACCGAGTATCCATGTCAGCCAGCTTCTTTGACAAGGCGGCTATACTCTGTTGCAGCTCTTCTCTGCTCGGCTCCTTCGCAGCTGTGTCCGCAGATCTTATTGCCCTTGATGTTCGCGGCTTGGAATAGTCGGCTCGAAGTGCTACTGTCTTTGTTCCGGAACCAACATCCTCATGTCGACTCATCTGCACTGAGGACTGAGTTGATCTTCGTTGGTTCACCTTGTACTCGTTTCTTTTCAGAATTGAGAACAGTCTGTCAGTTCCCATCTCTCCTAGATCAGCTCGGCTTTCATGAATGTTGGTGAAGGTGTCCCACTCAGCTGGTAGGGCTTGTCATACTTTGAGATTGATTTCTCTCAAGGTATATTTTCCTTGTCGGATAGACTGAATCCTTCGGATGATATCCATGAACCGAAGCTCCAACTGATCAATGGTTTCATCAACTCTTAGACAGAAGTTGTCAAAATCTTGACAAGCATGGGAGAACTTGTTCTCCTTGGTTTCATCACTCCCTTCACTAAGAGATGCCAAAATGTCTCACATCTCCTTAGCTGTGTTGCACTGTTCTATCCATGGAAGATAGTCTTGTCCAACTGTGGACATGATAGTGCTCGGAGCCCGATATCCAGCTGGCTCACTTTTGCTTCCTCAGGAGTAAAATCTTCTGGCTTCTTCTCAACTATCACCTCAGTTGCATCCCCATCATTGGGATTTGTAGGAGTGCGAATGACTTTTTCCATGATGGTGATCGGTCCGGATGTAATCACTTGTTGCATTCGATGGTGCTTGGACAGTAGAATCTTCTTCATCCGAGTTTTCCAGGATGTATAGTTCACAACCGAGAACATGATGACAATCTTGTCTTTAACATCCATCTGCACACAACAAACAGACGACAAATGCAAGCAGAAATGCACTAGCTTGTGAGCAGTATATCGTCGTTCTTTCGCTCGTCTGTCTCTCTCTTCTGTCTTTTGTGTTCTTCTATCTTGATGAATGAATGAATGCCTCTATTTATAGGCGGTGAGAATCAACTAGCCGTTGGAAGAGTCGTTGATCTCTGTTCTGTGAAAACGATGGCTTATCTCTCATCTCTGCAGATTTTCCCGATTTGGCAACTGTGAACTTTTGCTTTCCTTCTAAGACAACCTTGTGTTGGGCCAAATGAGGTAATGACAGAACGTCAAACCTTCACGTGACTTCCTATTTGAAATTCAAATTTCAACCTTTGTCTTTCAACATTGGTTAGTCGGTTGAGACATTCGATCTTTATCCGAGTGGTCTTCAGCTGATGTTCCATCTGATTGCTATCTTCATCTGACCTTCTGTCTGAATAGGAACAGTTGAACCCTCAGCTGCCTTGAACTTCATGTTGTCGATCTATCGGATTGAGTTTTGCAACTGATGTTCCATCTGAACAGTTGGCTTAAATGCTCAGTTGTCTTTCTTACATCTAATGTTCTATATCAGAACAGTTGGCTTGAACGCTCAGTTGTCTTTCTTACATCTGATGTTCCATATCCGAACATTTGGCTTGAATGCTCAGTTGTCTTTCTTACATCTGATGTTCTATCCGAGTAAAGCCATGTTGTCGTCTTCAGCTGGAGTCCTGTAAAGATAAAATCTGAACATTGCTCAAACAGCGAGCCTGAAAGCTAACATTAGGTTATGGCAACATCTACTCGGTTGGGGTCAGTTGGTTTTGGATTCTATCAAAACTTTACTAAATTTCCCAACATTCCCATACTCATAGTGCAGATTTACAAAACTATTCATGCAGGGTGAATTGGTTAGTAAACTGAAAGTAAATACTTAAGTAAAGTACACAGTATTTTTACGTGGTTCGAAGATTGACATCTTACGTCCACGACTTCATTTTCAAGAAAGTAATCCACTAGCTTAGGCGTGCTTATCAGGCGTTTCGTTTGGTTTACGGGTACCAAACAACCTAACCAGTTCGATTATGGGTTCGAACAAGCTAGACCTTACAACTATTTTACAGAAAGAGTAAAGCCTACAACTCTTTTGCACATAAGAGTAAGGCCTAGGCTTTGATTGCGGGTTCAAAGAAAGACCTAAAGGGAGGGGTTGGAGTTTTTCCAACTGTGAAGCCTACAACACCAAAAATAGTGGAGGCTTCTTCCTAAGGATTAGAGACCCAATCTGCAAGAGAGAATCTGCTTAGAAACTATGCAAGAAACAACATATCTTGACTCAATCAAAGAAGGGATTTTGAGAGACTAGAGGGAAGAACAGAAGGAGGAATGGACTCTGTTGGAAAAATTAGTAAAAGTTTTGATTTATACCAAAACCCAACTGAACCGAATAGAGAAAGCCCTCAGTCTGAATTTAGATAGAGCTCACTGTTTGAGCGTAGGGATTTTTATCTTTACAGGTTTCAAGCAAAAGAAGTCATTCAGACTTGAGTTTGTAGTTCGAGCTGAACTGAGTCAGTTAGACCACAACTCAGCTGAGTCCATAACTGAGCCCTGCAGTCAGCCATGAAGAGAAGTTGTGATCAAGTCAAATGTCACAAAGCTGAGAAAAGAAGACTTTGAAGACGCTGAAGACAGCAGAGTTGAAGTTCAAGTTCAAGTCTAGCCGAAAGGACAAGACAGTTAGAAAATTTACTATAAATGGACCGACCACCAAGACGCACAAAAAGCAAAGGTTGCAGTTTCCATATTAGGAAAGTTTGCAGAAAAGCAGGTAGAGTGCTATACTTTTGGCAGAGATCAAATGGCTCTTTCCAACGGCTAATTTAATCTTCTTCTATATAAATAGATGTCTCTCCATCATGTGCAGGATACACGGAAACTCACGCGAAGAAGAAGATTTGAGCAAAGAAGAACTCATCCCTCGCGTAGCAAGAACAAGTTTCTGTCGAAGAACCAGTCGAAGTAGAGTGACCATTCCTCCTCCTGTTCTTCCCCTTCTAGCCTCTCAAAAAGTCTCTTCCTTGATTGAGTCTAGAATCTAGGTTCTTGCTTTTTATCTAAGCAAACTCTCTCTCCCAAAAAGATCAAGTCTCTCAGCCTTAGGAAGAAGCCTCCACTTCTCAAAGTGTAGAATGCTTCCTTGTTGGAAAATCCCCCAACCCGAAAACCTCAGGTCTGTCTTTGAACCCCCAATCAAAGACATTAGGTCCCTTAGAACCCGCAATCTAAGACTAGGTCCCTTAGAACCCGCAATCTAAGACCAGGTTGTACACTTGCCCGTAAAAGTGTTGTAAGGTCTTGTTCGAACCCGTAATCGAACTGGTTAGGTTGCTTGGTACCCGCAAACCAAGTGAAACATTTGATAAGCACGTCTAAGCTTGTCTAGTGGATTACTTCCCCGAAAAGGAAGTCGTGGATGTAGGAGGTCAATTTCTGAACCACGTAAAAATACTGTATCGTTTATTTCCAGTATTTATTTTTTGTATTTTTATTTCAATTACCTAACCAAGTGACTGTGCATACAAACTGCATATTTACAAACTACACTAAGCTTTGGGAAATTGACCTTCCCTATTTTCATAAAGGTTTCAGTTTAAGTAATGAGCTTTAATTTCCACCAACTTCCGCATAGCTTAAAACTTTGAAACCTCAGTTAGGAAACTCAACTAAGACCTCAGCTGTGCACCTAACTGTGCGATCAGTTCCAACTGTCTTTCTCAATTGTTGAGTTAACTGAACTAAGCAGTTTTGTCACACCCCGAAATCTGGTGTGTAGGAACGACCAAACTCCATTGGAGTGTGAAGGTGAAACCATCAAATAAACTTGACTCAACAAGGATTTATGCTCGAAAATGAGGGTAATTGACAATAATCATTATCAAATATCAACATGCTTTCAAGGGATTTTCAAAATAAACGAGCACGAATAATTTACATAGGCTTCAAAATATAATAAGTGTTTTGGGAATCCAAGTCATGCAGAATTGAAAGACAATCAGGGAATTGTTTCGAGCACACAGCTCATAGTAACGAAATTCGAGCATGCAATTCAAAGACAACAGAATAACGGTGTTGCAGCGGAATATAAACAACAACATCAAATACTGAGGCTATATGTATAAAGACACATAACCTCAAGCCAAACTTCCAAAATAGATTTATATTAATAATGAGCCACCCAAGCACACCATGCTCTCCTCATCCAAGCTAACCTGCACGTTTTAGAAATAACATGCAGGGCGTGAGTACAACGTACTCAATGGACACATGCCAAAAACATATGAAAGCTTGCTCATTAGAGTTATATGATTGAAAACTTGCCACTTTTGCTGCATCACAAGGGTTATATAAATAATCGTTTAAAAAGTTTACCACTTGTAACAGCCATAAAAATCACTTTTCTTTTTAAATTGCATGCGCATGCTATAACATTCTCAGGTATAAATCAATCTACACATCTTATCATCATCATTCTTTGGTCTCGAGAAGTAGGCCTCTTTCTCAAACACCGTAACTGGCCCAATCAAAGTAGAGCTCACAGTCTTTACATAACCGGCTCAACTGAAGCAAGGCTCACAGTTATTTTACGACTGGCTAAGATGTAACAAGGCATACAGTCACCTCATCTAATGCATGCATTAACCCGCATCGTGCAGGTTCTTATCCCGTGCGTCCACAGGATTTAATCTCATCTCATCACATCACATCAAGTAGATGATTCCATACCAACACATTTAAAACTCAGGCAAGTCAATCAATTTTATTAAAAAGCGCACATAATATAATAAATTGTGCATTCATCATTTAGTTTTAGTTCAGAAAGCCCACCCGACTTCTGGAACTGAATCGAGGTAGCTTAGTCTTTACGCTTTCGACTACTTCTCAGTCCCGCTCGGCCCTTCAAGAATAATATCGAATATGAACGAGATTACTATCTCGTAAAATGTAAAATAGACTTAGGAATCGGCTGAAGGACTTGTACTCGACTCGAGTCTTTCTTATCTTATTTAAATTTCTCTACATCGATATCTTTCTCGATTTCTCGTTCTCGGCTTATCGTCTTTACTCGGTTACTAATTAAATCTCAAACTCGGATTCTCGTTTCTAGAAAATAATATTTTAATCTTCACTTAAATCAAGAAGTTACTATTTAACTCATCTTATACTTCTCAATCATTCGAGTTATATAAACTCAGAAAATTCATAACATCATCTTTTGACTATTATCATCACAAATCATTCACATCAAACTTTGACATCAACAGTCGAGCATTCACATTTAGATAATCAATCAACTCAAACATTTTCACTATAATCGAGCATTTACTTCAATAATCAAATATTCATATTATATAGATGATTATCTCCACAAGAAAGTAGGTTAATAAATTCCTACTTAGTCACATAATTTCAATTAAGCATAGTAAACTCAAAATAATTCTCATTTCAAACAAATTTAACTGTTAACTCGATACTACTCGACTCTTAACCTTTTAAAAACTTATAACTTCAAACTTTTAATGAAAATCATTTCGTTTGATAATAATAACTCAAATAATAATAGTTATTTTGAATTTAATATTCAAACTTCTTTTTTTTTTTTAGAAATTCTCGATTCTAGAATACGTCGTCATTTTCAAAATACGAACTCATACTCGTATCTACTTATCAACTTAATACTCAACATTAAATAATTATTATTTAATCTTTTTCTTTTATTTGAAAACTCAATTTTTCGTTTTTATTAAACAAAAACTCGTTTTTTCATATAATAATGCTCAAACAATGCATCACATACTCGATTCAAATAATCAAAACGAGAAAAATCACATCAAAGCACATAAGGGCATTTTCATCATTTCACAAGAACATTTATTTTCTTGAAATTTTTTGGCACTCAAAACACATCATATAGGCATATTAACTTATTTAATATGCACTTATAAACTTAGAAAAGTTCAGGGTATTACATTCCCACCCCCTTAAAAAAAAATTGTCCCGAAATTTGCTAACTTTGAGAAAATAGCTCGGAATACTTCGCTTTTATTTCAAATAATCATTATTTTTCAATTCAAACCTTCAATCATGCATGTCCAAATTTTGCATACTCTCCAAACAAATCATTCTCAACATCAAAAGTCATTACATACATCTCGTTCTCATATCTCAGATTTATACTCAATAAAATGTTCTCAAGAGAATAACTCATTTAAGTAACTCAACTATTGCTTCTTCTCTTGCTCTTTAACTCATTCTTATCTCAAAAATATTTGAGATCTCGGATACTTAAAATATCATAAGCACTTAAGAGACTCAAAGTTGATTTTAACAGCCTAACGGCTTCATTTTCTTATCTTACAGCTCTCACGTTATTTCTTCAAGATCGTGGTATCGCCACTTAATCTTGACTAGCGGAATCGACTTCGTTCGGAGTTGTTGACTCTTACGATCCGGATTTTCTTTGGGTCCTTTCTTCGAAATATAATTTTTTCTAAATTCAAGCGAACCAACGTATAGTCATCTAAAGGGATTGACGTCTCATTCTCTTGATTCAGCACTTCTATTTATTTATATTAGACCCACAGTATTTACGAACGATTATGAAACACCTTTAAATTTTTGTACCTTCGAGATTTTCCTGGTCATCGTCTTCAGCTTTCGGCTCCATTGCGTACATTCTATGATAATATGATTGCTCTGGTGGAGGAGATTGCTCTTCTTGTTGTTGCGTCTGATATTGAATCGGGATTCCTTCTAAGGCACGCAGTTGCGAAGAGTGGATTTGATTCGATCGTTCATTTCCTAGTCTTTGTTGCTTACTTGGGCACTGGATCGAATAATGACCAGGTTGACCGCAAGTATAACAGACACTGCTTCCTTCTCTGCAGACCCCTTGATGCATTTTGCCACACTTTGGACAAGGAAGAATTTCTCGAGTTGCAAAAGACATACTACTTTGTTCAATTCTTTGGGGTTTCGTCATTTCAACTTGAGTTTGTTGCTGTTGCGGTTGTTGTTGTCCTTTTTCAACCCACAGCTTTTTGCTCAGGTGACTTCCTCCAGTCCATTTTTCTTTTCTTTTCATGTTTTGGCCGGGATGGAAGGGTTGAGGGTTTTCGTTTGCCGTTACTTGGCTTTGAGATTGGGAAATCGTTAAGGAATGCGATCCTTCTTCTGGCTGCATAGCCAGTTCCATATCTAGCGCTCGATTGAGGGCTTCAACATACGTCAGACCACTCTGAGTCACAAGGACTACTCGAGTGTCTTGTCTTAAGCCAGCGCGAAACAGCTCGCACATCTTTTCATCTGTATCCACCTGGTCGGGTCCGTAACTGGCTAGCTCGCAAAATTCATGATCGTATTCGGCCACTGACTTCTTCCCTTGACGTAAATTCACAAACTCGTTCGCATTCTGCTTACGATAACTTCTAGGTACGTACTTTTCAAACAAGATTTCTTTAAACTGCTCCCAAGTTAGATTCACACGCTGCTCGGGAGTAAACATTAGTTGTCGTGATTTCTACCAGTAATCGGCGGCTCCCTTTAGCTGATACGTCATACATTCAAGACACTCACGATCGTTACATCTAAGGAAGTTGAAAATTTGTTCGAGAGAACGAACCCAGTCCTCGGCTTCTGCAGGACTGCCGTTACCGTCGAAGGTTGGAGGGTTTTGTCGAAGACAAAGTTCCTTGACTCTCCTATCATTTTGAGGAGGCGGGGTTGGGTGTAATACCCCGAACTCTTATAAGTCCTTTAGTACGTTTTAAATGTGTTTCTATATTTAATTAACGTGCCTTGAGTGATAAAATTTTTCAAGAAAAGAAATTTTCTTGAAAATGACCAAAATGCCCTTGTGTGCTTTGATGTGAATTTATCTCATTTCAATTATTCGAATCGAGTATGTGATGCATTGATTGAATTTATTTATATGAGAATGAGCATGAGTATGAATTTCAGAGAATTCTGAGAACTTTCACTTTTGACGATTAGTGCCGATAAGCCGAGAAATCACTAATCACCGACGAACTCAGAATTTAACCTAATTAGTGTCTTTTGAATTTAGAATTAATTCTAAGACCCCTAAGATATGTTAGAAGCTCATCTGAGATCATATGAGAGAATTTTAAGAATTTAGTTCTTAACGGTTTAATTAACAGAGCCATTTTAGGTTTTTCTTCGTTACTTGGAATTTTAACCTAAAAATTTGATATTCAGATTCCTTGATTTATTTCGTGAGACATGAGATAGATTTGAGGTGTTTTTATGTCAGAAATGAGTCGAGGAGAGTTTATAGCCATTTTCAGTCTAAACGGAATAATACAGATATATTCTACCGGAAAACTTTTTCATCCGGGGAAAATTATATCTGTCACAGTCCCAAATACCGAGGGACGAAAAAGACGGGGTGCGACTAGGGATTGGATTAAAGAAGCGGGGAAGAAGGGGAATAAATAAGAATGAACAGACATTAATAACAGAATAACTTCTATGAACAAAACTTTATTGAAGTAGAAAGAGTTGATCTCGAAGGATCACTTGACTAGGTTCTAAAAAAGAAACTAAGTTCATTGTACGGGGCTTAGACCCAAAAGATAGATACATTAACTCAAAAAGATTGGCAGCGGAAAGCGGAAAGCGTAAAGCTTGAAACAGGAATGGTAACCCTCCCTGGGTTATTACTTCCTTGGTTGAAATTCCTTTGTTGTCCTTGTGGTTGACTCTGCTGATTATTTCCTCTCCCTAGCCCTGTTTGATTATTTCCTTGTAAAAACAACCCTGACTGATTGTTTCCTTGCCCGGCCTCTTTTTATAGTTGTTGTCTTGATTAGGCTGCTAAAAGCCTTGCTGATTGCCACTCCTCTGGTTCCCTTGGTTATTATAGTTCTGATAATAGCCACTGCTATTTCCCCCTTCCCATTTTCTTTTCCCTTGGTAATTGCTATTATTGTTGTTGTAATAGCCTCGGTTTTGATTCTGGGTTGGAGCTGGTGCGGTTGTTATTGCTTTCCTTTCATCAGGCACTACGGCCTCCATCTCTAGGGCTCGCCCTAAAACTTCAGTGTAGCTCAGTCCTCCATGACTGGCTAACGCAATTCCAAACTCATGCTTCAGTCCCCCACGGAACCTCTTCGCTATCTTTTCTTCGGTATCAACCTGAGCAGGTGCATACCTTGACAATTCACAAAACTTGGCGTCGTATTCTGTGACTATCATCTTCCCTTGTTTCAAGTTATAGAACTTGGCCTCCTTCTGAGCCCTATACGTCTTAGGCACGTACTTATCATACAGTGCCTCCTTAAATTCCTCCCAGGTAAAACGAGCCAGGTGCTCCGCGGGTATAACCTTCTGCCGAGCTTTCCACCAGTAGTCAGCTGGTCCGAAAAGCTGGAACGCGACACACAACAGTCGTTCCTCATCAGTACATCTGATGAGTTTGAAAATCCTTTCAATAGATCGCACCCAAAGCTCAGCATCGCTTTGGCTACCAAATCCGTTGAACACAGGTGGGTTACATTTGGGGAATAAGTCCTCAATATCACGACGGGGTGGTGATGGAGGTGGTGATGGTGATGGTGGTGGAGGGGTATCATGATGTTCCTGTTCTTCCTCCCTTTCATTTTGTGCTTGACGTCTTCCACGTCCCCTGGGTCTACCAGGTCCTCTTCGATTGTTAACTACTCTTGGCGGCATTATTTTTTGAAACTATAAGAACAAAACTCTCATTAGCACCTTACTTTTAAGCCTTCTTTTACTTACTAACCCTTTTCCCAACTTAAACAAGTTCATGGAAAAAAAACAGATAATAGCTTTGATACATAGCTCTTTAAATTTTTTTTTTTCTATTTCTCAGTTTAACCAGAATATTCATCTAAACTTTTTCTTCTAATCGCACTTAGAAGAAACTTTTCATAAGATCAAAGCCCACTCTCGGGGTTATATACTATATATACATGTCAAAAAGAATATTAGTTTTGCCTCCAACGAGGACTTATACAAAAAGTTAGACTACGACTAGTCTAAACTAGGCTAACTGCCTATCTATATACCGGGTACTAACAAGTTGCATCTCCATATCTACTAGAAGTACTAGAACGGAAACGATCCTAAAAACTTCGTATCCGTATAGAGTACTACAAAAGAAGTCTATTGATCCGACTATGTGCAAGACAAAAGAACTTCTACTACTACGCGTCTAAGATGCTCTACTCAACAAGCTGCAGTCGAGTCACTACTGCCCTCTACGGCCTGCAACTCCTCGGGGTCCTCCTCAGGATCCTCCTCAGGGTCCTCCTCCATCGGATCCTCCTCAGGGTCCTCCTCCATCGGATCCTCCTTCGGATCCTCATCCAGATCCTCCTTCGGATCCTCATCCATATCCTCCTCAAAATCTGTACCAAAGACAAGCTGAAATGCCTCGTCAACCCTCAAAGTAGTGCCGTCCAAAAGTGTAAGTGGTGGTGGTGAAGGCACGTCTGAAGTAGTCCTCTCAGAGTCTGAAACCAAGTAGTCCGAGTTGGATACCACTGTACGCTTCTTCAGGGGAAGAAGGTGCTCAGGAAGTGAACTAGACATGTACACCTCTGCAGAATGGGCCCTGGATGGTCCCGCCTCGAACTGTCCTCGAACCCCCATCCACTCAGCACAAATCTCCTCAAGTGGTGTAAGAGGAGATGGTAACTCTAGCATTGCAGTAAGCTCTGCATCTCTCTCTAAGTACTCGTCTCCAAGAACTAACCCCTCACTAGGTGCAAGCACTGGCGGCAGCTCCAACAGTGCGGCAAACTCTGGGTCCATGACCAACGGCTCAGGCTCAAAATCTGGCACAAACTCTATCGGAACGTGAAGGTAGAGAAGGTGCTCCTGTACCGGAATAGTCCACATGACCCGACTATGAAAGAACTGCCTGCGTATGGCTAGAGTGAATTCAGAAAAGTCGCTGATCGGTTCTAGGTCGTCACCGATCAGTGCAATATGGTACCAGGCTACGGCATGTGCCCAACCATGCCACTCGTCGGGCAGTCGTACCGTCAGATCGGCTATCGCCTGACGCTCAGAAACAAAGTGACGGGCTGCGTAGAAACGTGCAGCGAAGTCATTAACCAACTATCCTATGTCATGATTCGGGTCCACCTCATAGTCTTAGTATTCGTCTAAGATCTCGTCCACTACTGTACGCTGTCTCAGGGGTCGACTCTTCCGAGCCGTGACACGTGTATCAGGCATCCTACAAGGATTTAAGAGAACACGGATCAGTAACTGGTAGGAATCTAACATATCTTAAGGAATTCTTAAATTACAATTAGAATATTCTATTATTCAAATTGCAACACTTAACCACTTAATCATAACTTATCTTAATCATCTAGCAATTTCAAGAAATTGCACTCAAACAATACATATAAACAAAATTATTTCTCACGATTTCTTTTCATTCTTTCAACTTATTAACTTATTCATTCTTATTCTTCTTTATTTTTTTTCCTTAAAAAGAAATTCTTACGGCTTTCATTTATAAAAACAAGTCGACTCCAACGAGTCTATTGTTCAGGTCACTTTATGCAGGTGACATTCGTTTATTCGCTTTGATTCCCTTTATTTTGTCCTTTTCTATAATGCCTCGTAAATTCCTTACGTTCTAAAAATTTTAAAGTTAATTAAATAAATGACTTTACACGCCTAAGTTTACAATTTTTTTGAATTATAAGGCTAACGGTCGAATCCGTTATTAAAAATAAATTACAGAAGTCAGCTAGACGACTACTGTATTTAGGGTAAGCGCGTACGAAAAGTTTTTAGTTCGTAAACTCGGAACGGAAAACCGTCTAATTTTTACGTTTACAAAATCGCGATACGAACACATCCGAGAAAGTTCATTCTTATGTTTTTCCGGACGAAACTCGGACTGTGTCGTCCCGAGTTTTTGTCAAAATAATTTTTGTAAATTTATTTTCCAATTAAGTTCGTACGTTAGAATTTAAGGTCAAATCAAATCGCGACGATTTTGTACCGAGCAACGTTTTTCGTCGTTCGTTTTTCCGTAACGTCTGATCGCGCCGGAAAAACCCGTAACCCTCCAAAAATCTGCATGGCAGCCGACACATCATCTCCTTAGTGGGGAACATGCATGTTTGACATTGTCTAAATAAATGACACCAAATCTACACTTTTCATATCTTTCAACCAATTCATCATATCACACAATGAAACAAAACCATTTTCTTTCCATCTCTATCTCTCTCTCGGCTGCACCACTCCTCCATCTTCATCTTCTTCACTTCCATCCTCCATTGAAGACATCTTCAAGAACAAGAAGAAATCACACAAATCACAATCTTCTTAAGGTAATGATCTCCTCAACAATTCTATCCAATTAGATTTCTTTTCTTCTCTTTTTCCTTCTTGATCGAAATTTTGGAGTTTTGGAATGGATGTTTTGATCTTAGAATAATGAAATTAGATGTATTAGATATGATAATTAGGAAATAAAATGGAACAAAAACAAGAACCCTAAATCCTATGTTAATACCGAAAAATTTGGCATGTTTGTAGGATTTTTATTTTTCTTCTTTTGATGGTTGATTCTTGCTTAATAGATGTTTAATAGTGATTAGAATGAAAAAGAATTGAAAGCCCTATGTTTTTGTGAAAGTCAATTAGGGTTTGAATTATGAATTTAGGGGTTTTTGTATGTTAATTGATAATTGATTTGCAATTGATTAATTGATAATCAAAGAGGTTGATTAGTAAATAAATGTAGTTAATTGGGGAAGAAAATCACCCCCTTAACATATGTATTAAAACCGAAAGTTATAGGATAATTAGGAGTTTCCACATGTTTGATTTAAATGATGATTTGTTGGTTAAATTATGTTGTAAATCATGTTAGTTGATTATAGAATTTAATTAAGAATTTTCTAAAAATGTTTAATGAAACATAAGAGATAAAGATCACTTTATAAGTTGAGTTATAATGATGTTAAGATATGTTTGCATGTATGAAAATGATTCACGTTAGACGTAGTTTAACGTCGTAAAATTTGAATAAAATCCGACAACCTTTGGAAAATGCGTAAGAGATGAACCTTTAGTCGTAACTAATAATCGAGAAGTCGGATGGGTTTTCTAATTTGATATTATTGTTTATGATGAAATTTAGAACATCTTTTTAGTTGACGTCATAAGCTTTTGAATTGATATAATATGGGCTATAGTTATAGTCGAGAACTAGAACGCGTTTGAAATTTTTGTTGGTTTAGTACTTGTTAGTTGAAAACCGACGTTTAGAACGTCGTGCTTTTGAGCGAGTTTTGAGAAGGAGTTCGTCACGTATGGAAGTACGTGATGACTGCCTTGAGAGTCCAGTTTCTAAAAAAATTGAATACGAGACCTTAAAACGAACCTAAGACGTTATACGTCGAACCTATCAAGCAATTAGGGTTTTCACGGCAGTTTTGCGACCCTCGCCGGAAACTGTAATAACTTCCAGCTCGTTTATCGGATTTGTGATCCGTAAATTGGAGCGCGAACTAGACATCCCAATATTTCTAATGGTACAGGGCTCATTCCCTGTTTCCAAATCCTCTGTTCTGCACAGCTTCCAGAGTTACTGGACTGTGCAGTGAGAATTCATTTTCTTGTTCACTAAGTTGTTTAGTTCACAACTTAGTTTCTTTCGATCGTTTAAGCCGTTTTATCGAACAAATATCTCCCTACTGACCCTAGAGTCAAGTATAGGACCTTTAATGATGAAAACCAGTCGAGATCTTATCTTTTATCCTTTCATTAAAGAAGTAATAAACGAGAAATTTCATAAATCGTTCAATGAACTAAAACGTAAATCGCCTAAGTTGATTCTTTCCAACTTAGTTTCTTATAATCTTTAAAGTCATATTAAGACATCGAATACCTTCTCTTCTGACCCGAGAGTCGAGTATGAGATCTTCCGAGTTCTAAACGAGATTGGTACGAGTCTCGTTTCCCGTTTAAGTAAAACGAATCTAGTAAGCGTGCAAATGCCTAAAGAATGAAACAACTAAAACTTGCTTTGATTATCTTTTACGATCCGTTTTTAAGTATGTTTATTTTACGATGAAGGAGGAAGCCAACTGTAGAGAAAGGATAGAAGATCCGAAGTTGGGAGCTTTTGCTTTAAGTTCTGTAAATCAAGGTGGGCTTTTATATACAAATAAAACGAGCAATGCTCGGAAAATCTTTCTTTATCGCTTTGATATCTGTGTTTTCAAAGTGATATTATGGCATGAACTGTTTTATGTTTTTATGTGAGTTCTCTTGTACCTATCTGAGTCAACATTCATGTTTTCCAGATTTAGAGTTAGTCTATTTAGATTAACTAACGATCGGCTCTGAGTTAGCTGCTAAGTGCTTTCTAGAGTTAGTGCACTTGTAACCTGTGGTGTATGTGATATCCTGTTGAGGGGTACCAGCCACGGTGAATTAGAATTGGTCAAGATTGAACGTAACACTAGTCAGAAAATGCTCGCGCGAGTGATTTATGAGAAAAAGTCAGAAAATGTTTAGTAGACACGGATTCTTTCAATAAAACTCCGATGTGCTACGCTTATTATATGCCATATTTATCTATAATTATGATTATGATTTCGGCATCGTGCCCACTAAGTACGTTTGTACTTAGCCCTGCATTGTTTTCTAAATGTGCAGGTTAAAGCGACGGTGAGCGGCGACGGTTGATGTTGAGTTAAAGTATAGAATGCATAGTTAGAACCCTTCCGCTGCCAAAACTCTGTATTTCTTTTTGAGATGTACTTTTGAACAATACTCTATAGTCTAAGTCTGTATATATGAACTTAGCTTCTTTTTGTACTTTTGTCGAGTAATCCTTAGGGATTAACTCTTTCTTATTTATATTCAAGTCTTGTTCATGGTTTATCGATGTTTTTCATGTATGTTTAGTCATTTAGCCCCCTTCTTCCCCGCTTCTTTAATCCAACCCCAGTCGCACCCCGGCTTCTGCCGTTCCTCGGGATTTGGGGCTGTGACATTTTTGATCCGATCGTTTCTTGGATATTTTGGAACCAACGTTTCTTAGAATGTCTATGTTCTCAAAGAATCGGGAAGGCCTTAGAATTCGTCTAGATTCTCATGCCGACAAAACATTTCGAACAAAGAAATTATAACTCACATAATTTCACATACTTTCACATAGTATAGCATTCATGCTTTCACATAGTTCACGTAATATCACAAAGTATAACTCTTATACTTTAATCACATTCATACTTGGCATACTTTATTCACAAATTCTTGCATACTTAATCAAAAATTTCTTCTTAAAAGAAATCATACTTCTGAAATTCTTTCCTTACTTTCCTTCTTTGGTTGAGTCGACGTAGCGGGAGGTTGAGTTGTTGTCTACACTCTTAAACTTAGTGTTACGACCTAACTTTACTCGAAAGAAGACTCAGGTGTAGAGCATATGCAAATACTCCACCTTACTACTGAAAGGGACTTGTATACAGAGCAGAAACGACTGCTCTGATACCACTCTGTCACAGCCCCAAATCCCGAGGGACGGCAAAGTCGGGGTGCGACTAGGGATTGGATTAAAGAAGCGGGGAAGAAGGGGAATAAATAAGAATGAACAGACATTAATAACAGAATAACTTCTATGAACAATACTTTATTGAAGTAGAAAGAGTTGATCTCGAAGGATCACTCGTCTAGGTTCTCAAAAAGAAACTAAGTTCATTGTACGGGGCTTAGACCCAAAAGATAGATACATTAACTCAAAAAGATTGGCAGCGGAAAGCGTAAAGCTTGATACAAGTTCTTCTTCCTAACTACGACTCTTTACTTAACCTTACTCAACCTCCTGCCACTCCCGTCACTCAACCTGCACATTTATAAAACATATACAGGGCTAAGTATAAACATACTTAGTGGGCACGTTGCCGAAAACATATCATAAGTATATATAAATCAGGCATCTCATTTCTGTAGCACAACGAGATTTTTCAATAAATACCCGTGTCTACTAAACATTTTCTTT
This sequence comes from Schizonepeta tenuifolia, assembly GCA_029490685.1. Classification (NCBI taxonomy): domain Eukaryota; kingdom Viridiplantae; phylum Streptophyta; class Magnoliopsida; order Lamiales; family Lamiaceae; genus Schizonepeta; species Schizonepeta tenuifolia. The sequence goes on from CM055957.1 coordinate 259,179, forward strand.
CTCATTTTCACAATATAGCTTGCGTAAGCATTTTTTTCAGATGTTACGTTCAATCTTGCCCAATAATTATCACCGTGGCTGACTACCCCTCAACAGGGTTCCACACACAACGGCTACTGTGTACACTAACTTTGGATAGCAGTCGGCTAACTCAAAGTCCGATCGTTTTAGTTAGCAGGTCGGCTAACTAATAATTCTGGATAGCAGTTGGCTAACTCAGAAGGGTACAAGAGAACTCACATAAAACAAATATTTCATGCTCTGATTATTACCTTGAAAACACAATTATCAAAGCTGTAAATAATGATTTTTGAGCATCGCTCATTTTATTTCGTATATAGAAAAGCCCACTTTAATGATTACAGAACTATAATACGAGCTTCCGTCTTTGATCTTCCGTCCTATCCTTGGCGCTGACTTCCTCCTTTTATCGTAAATAAACAAACTTTAAAACTCGATCGTAACGATAAAAGAAATAGGAAATCGAAATCAGTTTTAGTCTTTAGGCCTTTGCACTTTACTATTTTCTTTTGATTAACGAATAAACGAGACTCGATCAATTCTCGTTTATAAACTAACTCGGCTCATTACTTGACACTTAGGTCAGTAAATAAATGGAAGTCGATAACTTATAACGACTTAGAAGTTCACAAGAAACGAAGTTGAAAAGGATTCAACTTAAGAAATTAGGTTTTGGAAACTTCCTGCACAAAGCAGAGGTTCTGGAATTCATACAGAATAGAAAACTTCAAAAAATGGGATGAAATTTATACCAAAAGAAAGCTACGGATGTCTACTTTATTTTTCAATTTAGGGATCTCGATTTCGTTAAGTGAGCTAAAAGTTATGACAGTTTCCGTGAAAGGTCGCAGTTCAGTCCGCGTGAAACCCTAATGCTCGATAAAACTCGACGCACGATTCCCTAGGTTCGATCAATGCTATACAACCTTTAAACTTACGAAAATTCCATCTCAAGGCAGTCAATATGTACAATCTTTTATGACAAACTCCTTCACATTTCTTGATTAAAAACTCGACGTATAATTACTCATCTTTTTCAACTAATCATTTACTATACCAAATTCCGATTCAAATCAATTTCAATCAACAACTTCTAGTTCATAAACTACAACTTATATCATCTCGTATCTCGGATGGAAATATCGTCAACTACAAACTCGTTCATTTATCAATAACAATCATTAATATCCAATTAATTCCCTTATTCGACTTTTCTATCGATATTTAGACTCGTTTCTTCGTCTCTTATCAAAATTCCAACCTTCTTAGAATTCGTTCAAATTTTTCCGGTTACGATCATTAACTAACAAGATTAACATATATTCAAATCATAAACCTAAATCATTATTCAATCTCGACTTATCGATGATTCTTCGTCTCTTAATAAAATTTCAACGTTCTCAGATTTTACTCAAACTTTACAATATCGTTTATTATCTATCAGGATTCACTAATACGTAAATCACATACTCAAATTATTAACGAGTCTTAACTTATTGACGACTTTTCGTCTCTTACGATTTTTATTTTATTTTTAGAAAAATTCCAATAAATTATATAATCATCCTCAAACATACTACATCTCATTTCTATCATCATATTATACAAATCATAACATATACTACATCAAATCATCACTTCTTTCTCTCTTACACTTTTATTTTTATTTTTAGAAAATGGTAAAATAATTCATGCATCAATCTATCATCATATAGAACATGAATCCACTAATCAATCATCTAAAAATCGAACCAAACATCAAACCCCTAATTTCTTTCTAAATTTCGGTATTCATCAATTAAATAGGAGGGATGATTTCTTCATGATTTCTATCCATAAAAACCATTCCTAAGCATACTATAACATGTATTAAACATAGATTCATCATCCTAATTCATCCTCTAATTATCGAAAAAATCAAAGTTGATGGAAAAGAACTTTTGTTCGGTTCAATACGTAGAGGAAGTTCTTACCTTGTTGATTATGGAATCGGAACTAAGAATGATCGGTAGATGGATGACTTGTGGAGCTTGAGAAATCTTAAAGAATGAATAACAATGGAAGAAAGTGAGAGAGAAGAGAGAGAAGGAGGGTGGCAGAAATGGTGAGAGAGGGAGAGAGATGATGACTAAGTTAATACTATTCCATAAAGTAGGAAATATCTTACAAGGGATGACTCACTACCTAAGGTGGCGGTTTAGGGGGATTTTTGTGCAAAAATATCGTGTTTTACGGGTCTAATACGACGTTATAAAAATCGAGAAATAAATTCTTAGACGGTTACATTTTTGACGAAATCTAATTCGACCGTTAGATTAGAAATAAATCACTTACTCGGAAAGCATATTTCGATTTCCGAAATCCGATAAAATGTCGGGATAAGACAGTCCAAAATTCGCCCGGAAAAATAATAAAAACTGACTTTCTCCGGTGAACTCGTATCGAAGAAAAAGTGAATGTAAAATCTGACGGTTTTTCGATCTGAGTTTTCGGACGAAAATTTTATCAGACGCGAAAACCCTAATACAGTAGTCGTTCAACCGACTTCTGGAAATTATTTTCAGAAACGGATTTCACCGTCAGTTTAGAATCGAAAATCCTTAACTTAGGCATGCAAAGCCTTAATTAATAATTAATTTTTTTTATTTTGACGACGAAAGAAATATCCGGGGTATTACAATATCAGTGAAAAATAAAATAAAATAAATATCTCTCTCCTTCTCTCTCTCTCCCACCGATATAGCCTGTCTCTCTCTCTCTCCCACTGACATAGCCTTTCTCTCTCTCTCTCCCTAGACTACCTATTTTCTACACCTAAATGGAATATCATCATTACATTCAATTAATCCATTCATTCTACTTCATTTCCTTCTTAGCTAAAGATAAGAGATAAGTTCATCTCTCTCATCTCTCTCTACTCTCTCTCTCTTACCGTATGAACAAGAAGAAAGAAAGAAAAATTCTCTCTTCTCTCCCTCTCAAACCGCCACACACACATATACACATAGAGATACAAAAACTCCATTGAAGCTTAGATCTTCAAGCTTCCAAGCTCCAACAAGATCATCATCATCTTTAGTTCTTCAACCCTAATCCAAGAGGTAATTAATTCTTCAAGTCTTGAGTTCAATTTCAAAGCAAAATCATCTCCCTCTTTTTCTTAAAATTTTCGGCATACCTAGCCCTAGTGAGATGATTAATTTTTGTTATATTTTTCTTGAGGTTAAAGATGAGATCCTCCATGGAAAACCCAAGCTAAAGATTTGAGCTCACAACCCCTTCATTTTCGGTCCAAGTGCTTCAAGAGGAGGAGTTTGATTTAAATCTTCTAAGTATGTTTATTCATTTGATTTCTTGTAAATATGTAATCTCTAAAGCCTAAGGAAAGAAAATATGCATGCTTTAAAATTATGTTTAGGCAAACTAGGGTGTGAGATGTGACGATTGATGTGAGGAAATTGTTAGGAAATCAAACCCTAGGAATTAATCTAAGAATTAAGAAGAAAAGAGAAATAGAAACCCTAAAAAAATGGTGAGGACCGAAATTAGGGAAAGAAAAGAAAGAAAAATAATTTCCATGATTTCTTTATAATTTCTTGTTTATATGTGATTATGAGGATGATTGGAATGATAATTATGCATGAGAAAATGAAGAAAATCATTTGCCCCAAAATATTGTTGAAATCGAAAATAAGGGATTTATGAGGAGAATTTGATCTAGTTTGATGTTTGATGATTTGATGATGTTTATGAGTATATTTTGAGTATGAGATTATGATGAAATGAATGATTTAATTTGTTATATTATTTTTTTTAGAGAAAACCGAATTAAATGAGTTTATGGAAGAAAGTATGATTTTATGAATTTTGATAATTTTAATGATATGATGATGTGAATGTGTTTGTGTTTAATTTGGAGTAATAGATGTTCAATAGAAATTTCAAGAGATGAAAGAAATAGAAATTTAGGCATAAAAATGCTTAAAATCGATGGACATGAGTTGTAAATACCTAGTGTGTGTTCTAGGTGTTCCTGGTGAAATTATGAATTTTTGAGTGTGTGTTCTTAGTGTTCTTGGTAAAGAACATGAAGATTTAAAGACTAATAAAATTAATTATAAAATAAATTAATTAATTGTTTAATTAATTAAAAATTTTGAAAATTTTAATAATAAAAATAAAAATAAAAATTAATGAATTAGTTATGAGAAATAGAACTGAGTAAAAACATAGAAAAATATTCTTTGTTAAGAAGTGGTTAATTAAAAGAGAAATTATATGAGTTATTAGAAAGAGAAAAATAATAATAATAGTTGAGAAATAAAAGAGGAATTAGAGCTAAAGAAATAAAATTTAAAAGGTGAGTATGAAATTAAAGACAAGTTAGTCGAGGTTAAGTCATTCAATCGAATAAGAAAAAAGAAGTTGAATAAAGAATTAAGTCGAGTATGAGTTCGTTTAAATATGAGATTAATTGAGAAAGTCTTAGAATAAATAAATCAAAGAGATAATTTCTTGAAATAAGAAATATTTAAGTATGCGATTAAGAGTTAAGTTTGAGCTTAAACGATTAAATAATGCTATGAGAGAAATAGCTTAATTAAAATAAAGTCTTAAGTTAAGACGTAATAAGTGATAAGACTTATTGAACTTGATTGATAAATCTTGAGTGATAATAATCAAGTTTGGTTTTCAAATATTTGGAATTCGAGATAAGATGATGTAGTTATTGAGTGTTGAGTTTTAAATTTAAAAGTCGAGTTTTCATCGAGTAACGAAAACGAGAATTTTTGTTAATGAAAATGAAATTATTAAAGAGTCGAGTTATGAATAGAAAGTTGAATTTCTATTAAGTATAGAAAATAAGAGTTTAATTGAGAATAAGAAATAAAGTATATTAATATAAGATAAGTAATTAAGATAAGAGTGCGTATACGAGTTTGTGTACGTAGTTGAGGAAAGATGACGTATTTTGAAATAGTGTTGTGTTTTGAGTCGAGAAATATTAAATGACTATTTGAGTTTAAATTCAAAATTCTTATTGATTGAATTCTTGCTTGACTTATTATAGATTGACGAGATTGTTTTTAATGCTTATTTAAAGATAATATTTTTCGAGAATAAAATCGAGTAGTATCGAGATACCTGTTAATTATGTTTAAATCATATTGAATTTATTATGCTTGAATGAACCTATGTGTTTAAATGAAGTGCTTATGGTTCGTTAATGGTAAAATAACTTGATCATTTGTTGAGAATGCTTATTTATGACGTGAATGATTTGAGATGACGATAGTTGAATCGAGTATTAAAATAGAAATCATTTAGAAACGAGAATGTGAGACAAAGTATCTAGAAACCGAGTAGAGTCGATAACCAAGAACGAGAAAGTCGAGAAGGGATATTGATTTAGAAACGATAAAAATAGAAAGACCCGAGTCAAGTAGAAGTCCTTCAGCTTAGACCAAAATCTACTTTACGTTTTACGCATCAAGAGTCTTATTCTTTATTCGATGTCGAATTGTGAAGGACCAAGCGGGACGGAAAAGTAGCAAGGACAATCAAAAGAGTAAGCCACCTAGCTAGTTCTTTGGAAGTCAGGTGGGTTTTTCTAAAATCAAAACTCTGATGAATGCTATTATCGTTTATTGAGTATTATTATTTGAGTTTTTAAATTCCATTGACTTGCCGTTTTTATGTGAGTTGGTATGGTTTATCATCTGCTTGAGATATTACTGCCCTGTGAAAGACAAGTACCCACGTGTGGTATCTGAATTGTTTGAGGTGACTGTGTGCTTTACTTCGGTTTAGCCGGTCACAGAGTTTGAGAAGGAGGCCTACTTCTCGACACAGAGATGAGGTGTAGATGATTCATACCTGTATGTTCATAATATGTTTGACAGCGCTGTCGTTTCAAGAAAAATAAAATGATTTTGCATACACAAGTAAACGTTTTTTATTGCATTAATACTTGTGATGTTACGGCAAGGTAAGTTCAATTGTATAGCTCTAAGAGCAATTGTCCAAATGTTCTTGGCATGTGTTCACTGAGTACGAAGTACTCAGCCCTGCATGTATTTCTAAACGTGCAGGTTAGCAGGATGTGGATGGCGTGGTTGGCTTGGTGGTGTGTTCTTTTGGTTGAGTCGAAAGTTGGCTGGCAATTACATGTCTTCATACATGTAATTGTTGGGAATTGAGTCGATGTCTCCGCTACAGTATTAAATAATGTTTCTTTTGTTATGTTTTTGAATAGCACTCTGATACTTTGTTGAATTGAAGAGCGATATGTTCAATACTATTTACCGCTTTTCTTTAACTTTCGTATGATGTGATCTCGACATACTTATTCCTTGTTGGATTCAATATGTAAATTATCTATGCTCTTGTTTGGTGTTTTATCTATGACTTGGAAGCATGCCTTATTTGTTATCGCTTTTAGTCAATAATCCCTCAAATTCCCCGAGCGTGAACCCTTATTTGATTTGAGTTAGTATGTGGTTTAGTAGTGTTAGTGTCATTCGTCGCACCTCGGGAGTCGGGGTGTGACATAGTGGTAGAGCAGGTCGTCTGCTCTGAAGCTTTACTTTCTTTGATGAGTCGAGTCTAGATTTATTTCCTAGACTTATTTGAGTCAGTAACACACCAAACAATCCCCCATCTCATCCGGCAACCAGGTACACTTTATTTTCTAAAGCTTTCAAGTTAAAATGTTAGTTGAGTTATTAAGTTTTTTATTTGCGCTCGTCTAGAGATAAAAGCTTTATAAGTAGTTGAATAACTAGATTGCTTTAGAATGCCTTCCCTAATGTGTGTTTCGTGTGGAAATCGGAAAGGATGGAACGTTTGTGCAAACGATTTCGTGAAATGGAATTGCCAATCACCCTGAGCAATAATACCTCTATGGAAAGCAAGAATGAGTATGTGGTGGTTGAAAATTTTAGCATGCCTGTTTAACTGTTTTAGTGTGCTTAACTTATTTATAATTCGTATAGGATGGACGATCGAGAGTGGATGCAGGAGTACCTGCATGTGAGGAAGATTTATCGCGAGACGCTTGCGGAATTCCTAGCTCGTTATCATAAGATTTGGGAGAAAGTCCAGTACATGGACGTTGGTACGTTAGACGGGATGATACATTTGATCCAGGCCTTACCTCGTGAGTGGCGTGATTGGGCAACATCGCTTGTGCCCAGATTTCTTGGACACCGTTACTTCGATGGCTACCTCTACGGCGACTGCAATGCATTCATTTCTACTATCTCTGGGCAGTATATGCAGTATGGTGCTCTGCCTCCATAACCGTATGATGTTGACCTCCCTGCCGAACCAAATGGTTTTATCCATAGTCCTCCGCCTGTGCTTCAGGATGGCCCAGTTCCTCCCCGTGACCCTTCACCACCCCGTTCCGAGCCAGAACCCCGAGCCACCTATCAGGACTACCCGTACTTGGGAGGTATGCTCCCTATCCGTGCTTTTGACCCTTTTGCTTCGTCTAGCTCAACCGCTCCGCAGTCAAACGGTTTTCGTAACCCTATCGGAGTCTTGCCACCTTCGCATGATCAGCTTGAGAAATTTGTGCGCCCTGACCATACACCTTCTCCGATTCAGCCTTTAGCCAAGCCCTCTAGGCCGACTCGTACCTGCAGCAGCAATAATGGTGAGCCATTCGAAGATCCGATGACCGAAGCTACCCTGGAAAACGGCTACCTCCAGGCTTTGCCGAATGACTACTTCTCTGCTTCGTATACATTTGCTCCAACCCCAGTGGTGAGGCTCGATCAGGGACATGAGCCAGAGTTTGGCGCTCTAGCCTATGCAGCATCTTACCTCCGCTGTGACGAGAATAATCCTGAGACACCCCCGTGGGTCGAGTTAGAATTGGAGGACGTCAATGCTCGATTTGAGGACGAGGACGCTGGAGACATGACTAATCCTTGGGAAGCCGTCAACTACACCCTCCGTGACTTTGAAGAGGAGTTAAGAGCAGCTGAGCGTAAGCATTTTGACATTATAAATGATGGCGCAGAAGAGGAGGACCCAGAGGAGGAGGATTCAGAGGAGAAGGATCCAGAGGAGAATCCAGAGGAGGATGATCCAGAGGAGGATCCCGAGGAGTACCCTGATGAGGAGCAGTATGATGATTACGGCCCGAGTGAGGATGATTCCAATGTTTAAGACCGGTTCAAGAAAGTTGTGGAGAATTTCGAACAATATTTACTTTTTGTCTAAGAGTTGAACTCTTTTGTAATGCCCCGTAAATTTCTTACGTTCTAAAAAGTTTAAAGTTAACTAAATAATGGCATTGCACGCCTAAGTTTATAATTTTTGAATTCTAAGGCTAACGGTCGAATCCGTTATTAAAAATAAATTACAGAAGTCTGCTAGACGGCTACTGTATTTAGGGTTAGCGTGTACGAAAATTTTTTAGTTCGTAAACTAAGAACGGAAAACCGTTTAATTTTACATTTACAAAATTGCGATACGAACACGCCGAGAAAGTTTGTTTTTATGTTTTTCCGGACAAAACTCGGACTATGTCGTCCCGAGTTTTTGTCAAAATAAATTTTGTAAATTTATTTTCTAATTAAGTTCATACGTTAGAATTTTTAAGTCAAATCGAATCGCGACGATTTTGTACCGAACAACGTTTTTCGTCGTTCGTTTTTCCGTAACGTCGGATCGCGCCGGAAAAATCCGTAACCTTCTAAACCACTTACATGCAGCCGACACCTCCTTGTTTTAGTGGCAAACATGCATGCTAATGTTGTTTAACTAAGTGACACATTGTCTACACTTTATATATTTTTTCAAACCATTCATCATAACAAACTCTAAGACAAAACCAATTTTTCCTCACTTCTCTCTCTATCTCTCGGCAACATCACACCATTTTCATCTCTCCATCTTCTTCATCTTCTTTCTCCATTCTCCATTGAAGATACCTTGAAGTTCTTGAAGAAGAAACCACACAAGTCCTCAATCATCCAACAAAACCTTCTACATCCTTTGTTAATTCTTAAGGTAATGAACTCCTCTTTAATTCTATCCATTTGGTTTTCTTTTCTTCTCTTTTCCTTCTTGTTCGAAATTTTAAGGTTATGGGATAGATGAATTGATCTTAGAATAATGAAATTAGATGTGTTAGATATGATAATTATGGTTTAAAATTGATCAACACCAAGAATCCTAAAACCTATGTAAATGCAGAATTTTTTTGGAAAATGGTAGGATTTTTGTTTCTCTTCTTTTGATCATGAATTCATGCTTAGTAGATGATTAATTAGTGTTTAGAATGAAAAAGAATTGAAAGCCCTATGTGTTTGTGATTTTTTAAGTTAGGGTTTTGGTTTGAATTTAGGGATTTTTGCATGTTAGTTAATTTTGGAATTGCAATTGGTTAATTGATGATATAAGAGATTGATTAGTAAATAAATATAGTTAATTGGAGAAGAAAATCATCCCCTTAATATATGTTTAAAACCAGAAAATTATAGAGTAATTGGGGGTTTATACATGTTTGATATAAGTGATCATTTGTTAGTTGATTTATGTTGCAAATCATGTTAGTTGATAATAGAAATTAAATGAGAATTTTCTAAAAATGTTTAGTGAAACATAAGAGGCAAAGATCACCATATAAACTGAGTTATAATGATGTTAAGATGTGTTTGCATGCATGAAAATGATTCACGTTAGATGTAGTTTAACGTCGTAAAATTTGAACAAAAACCGACAACTTTTGAAAATCGTGTAAGAGACGAACATGTAGTTGAAACTAATAATTGAGAAGTCGGATGGGAATTCTAAGTTGATATTATTGTTTATAATGAAATTTAGAACATCTTTCTAGTTAACGTCATAAGCTTTCGAATTAATCTAATATGAGCTATAGTGATAATCGGGAACTAGAACGCGTTTGAATTTTTCTTTGTTGGTTTAGTACTTGGTAGTTGAAATAAGACGTAGAACGTCGTGCTTTTGAGCGTTTTGAGAAAGAGTTCGTCACGTACGGAGGTACGTGATGACTGCCTTAAGAGTTCAGTTTCTAAAAAATGAATACGAGAGCTTAGAACGAACCTAAGACGTTATACGTCGAACTTATCAAGCAATTAGGGTTTTCGCCGCAGTTTTGCGACCCTCGCCGGAAACTGTAATAACTTTCAGCTCGTTTATCGGATTTGTGATCCGTAAATTGAAGCGACGGTGAGCGGCGACGGTTGATGTTGAGTTAAAGGATAGGATGCTTAGTTAGAACCCTTCCGCTGCCAATCTCTGTATTTCTTTTGAGATGTACTTTATAGTCTAAGTCTGTAATATGAACTTAGATTCTTTTGTACTTTTGTTGGGTAATCCTTAGGGATTAACTCTTTCTTATTATATCAAAGTCTTATTAATGGTTTAATGATGTCTTTTTCATGTATGTTTAGTCAATTAGCCCCCTTCTTCCCCACTTCTTTAATCCAACCCCAGTCGCACCCTGGCTTCTGCCGTCCCTCGGGACTTGGGGCTGTGACAGAGTGGTATCAGAGCGGTCGTTCCTGCTCTATACCAGAGTCTTTCTTTCTTAAGTAGCACCACAAAGTGGTAGTAACAGAGCAATCGTTTATGCTCTGCATATGAGTCTTCATTCAAGTAGTAGCATATAGTATTCGTTCTTACTATATAAGGAGTCTTCTTCGCGTCGCAAGATAGAGTGTTCGTACTGATTCTATATCGAGTCCTTTTTTCGAGTCGTGAAATGGAGTAGTTATTCATATTCTATAATGAGTCTCTTTTCGAGTCATAAGATAAAGCACCTGTATATACTTTAGATCAGAGTGTTCTTTCAAGTAAAGATAGGAGTTAAGTTATGGCATAAAGATTCAGAATATAGATGACAACTCAACCTCCCGCTATGTTGACTCAACGTGGAAAAAAAAATATATAAGGAAGGAATGTCAGTAGTTTAATTTCTTTTCAATAAGGAATTTCGAATAATTATTTTCCCAAGTATAAGAATTTATACTTGCTTGTTTATGTGATTATGTGATAGCACTAGTGCTATGTTATGTGAAATTATCTGTGAAATAATTTCTTTTTGTTTGAAAATATTTTTGATGCACAAGAATTTAGAAGGATTTTAGGGATTTTTCCCGGATTATGGAGAACGTAGACTTGAAAACCTAAGGTTTTTCCGGCTCTTCAAGAACTTAGACGTTTTAAGAAATATTAATTTCAAATGATTTTGAAAGGAGATTCACAAAACGGGAAGGACTCCTTTTGACAAATGTCACGTGCGTAAAGTGACATGAATAAAGACTCGACAAGAGTCGATCTTTGTTATAACTCCGATATGAATTTCCTTCAAGAAAATGAAATGAATAAATAAAAAGGTAAATCGTGTTAGTAAACGAAAGGAAAAAGTAGATGTTAGAGAAGCATCGGCTTCAAAGTAAGAAAGATGCAAACGAGACAGAAGTTCCATGTGATTGAGGGACTATTATGTGGACCTGATCAACCCACATAATAAGGAACTCAGTAATATGGGTCTTATGCCCCGTGAGCAAACCCTATCTTAGTATGGTATAAGTGTTTTAAAAGAAATTAATAATGCTTACGTATAAGTAACATGAGTATTAACTTCATTCTCGAACGAAGAATACAACTAGTACGAGTATTAACTTTCTTTGGGAATAAATGTTACTCTTGAATAAGTAACATGAACAAAGTGAACACGCATTGTCATAATAAGTGAAATTGTTAAGAAATTTTTATTCAAGAATGGAAATAATGAAGATTTATAAATAAATAAAAGTTATAAGAAAATAAATGGTTAATAAGATAGGAAATGGGAATAAAATCTCGAAAATTTATTTCTATATATTGTGCGTACGAATGCAATTTTCTGTGAAAATTGCTAAAATGTCTAAGATAAGATGGTTTGACTAAGTACGGTGTTATTACAATTGAATAAGGAATATTCATTTTGTAATTTAAGATTTTTCGTAAGATAAGATATTATCCTACATGTTATTGATCCATGTTTCTTAAAAAAAAAAGGTTGTCATCCAGTAGTGATTTGACTCACGGGAGTCAATCTCCACCGCAGCGGACTTGGGAAGGTCAGCTAGTAGATAGGTTTTGGGATTATGGGGCAAACCCGGAACACGACATAGGGCAGAGGATCAGTTATTTCTCGACGGTTTACTACTTCGCCCGGCGTTGGGTTACAGAGGCTCAGGCTATCATGGGTTTGGTTAGATGTCTACCACAGGAATGGCGTGGTTGGGCAAACGACACGGCATGGTACCATCTTGGAGTTTTTGGTGACGACGTAGAGCCGATAGGGAACTATTATGGATTTTCTTTAGAGGTACACAGTCGCTTCTACCTGAGCAGACACATGACAGCACATCTAGTTCAGGAGCATCCCCCCTACACTCACTACCCAGCAGATTCAGAGTCAGATCACGAGGGGATAGATCCAGAGTTTGTCGCACAGTTGGAGATTACTTCGGTGATGATACCTAGCATGGGCACAGAGGAGTTAGTTGCAGGGACAGTTGACGGTTTAGGGTTACCTGTTCCTATCCTACAAGGGCCTTCCGTGAGAGCTCAGGGACCATTCGAGTCAGGACTGGAGTACTTAGACACAGACGCAGAGCTTGCCGCCCTGTTACAGTTTCCATCTTCTTACAGACCCCTTGATGAGATTTGCGCGGAGTTGGCTAGAGTTAGGACAAAGTTTGAGGCAGGACCGTCCAGGGTCCGTTCCAGGGAGGAGTACGAACCCAGTGCACTTTCCGACCCCCTGCTACCTCCGAAGAAGCTGGCGTCAGTGACCTGCTGGAACTACTTAGTATCGGATAGCGAGTTGACAACTTCGGATGTGCCTGCACCACCATCACTTACCCTTGCAGACGGCACTACATTGAGGGTCGACGAGGCGCTCCAGTTTACCTTCGGTTCAGAGTCAGATGATGAGGACCCGGACGACGATCCTGAGGAGGATCAGGCCGTAGAGGGTGGTGCAGATTAGACCGCAGTTAGACGAACGGAGCATCAGGGACGCGCAGTAGTATAGTAGCCCTCTGTTATGTACATAGTCGGATCAGTAACTAGATAGTTTTGTAGTACTCTAACGAATACGAAATTTTTTTTATGGATCGTTTCCATTCTAGTACTTCTGGTAGTACAGTAATGCAATATGTTAGTGCATCCTGTACAGGTAGGAAATCAGCCTAGCTTAGACTCGTTGTAGTCTAGTTTTGTATAAGTCCTTGTTAAAGGCAAAACTAATATTCTTTTTGATGTATATATATATACATGACCCCAAAAAAAGGGTTTTTAATCACAAGAAAGTCCTTTATGAATCTTATAACTAAACCAGATTATCAAATGAACTCGTGTAACGAGTGCTTTTAATTTAACCTTGGAGGTTAAAAGTTGAAAGAATTAGAATCAAAGCTAATTTGATATTTCCGTATACGTGAAGTCGTTAAGTTGAAAAAAAAAATTATAAGAGAAAGAAGATTTAAAAGCAAATACTAACAAGGAAAATTCTTGTATTCTATAGTTCAGAAATGTCGCAGAAAGTCGTTAACAACCCAAGAGGACCCGATAGTCATAGAGAGTCTGACCAAGGTCAAGAGCAACGCATAAGGGAAGGAAGGCAGAAATATCCAGGAACTTTTTCACATTCCCAACCTTCTCAACATCATAGTATGACGAACTTATTCTTCGAAAGACAACCACCATCTTTCAATGGGTCGGGTAACCCAATAGAGGCCGAACGATGGATACACGCTATAGACAAAATCTTTGAGATAATTAGACCTAGCGATGAGGAGCGCCTAGCATATGCCGAATATCAGCTAACCGGACCAGCTAAATATTAGTGGGAGAATAGGCAAAGAGTTATGACTGAAGAGCAAGCGGCTCCAACTACTTGGAATGATTTTAAGAAGGCATATCATGATAGGTATGTACCCAAAAGAGCCGAGCTTGAGGAGGAAATAGCCAGGAAGCTTCAGGGAGAACTTAAATACGAACTGGGAATAGCAGTGTCCAGAAAGGAAGGATTGAGTTATGAAGAACTACTAGGTCGAGTTTGTGAGATAGAGGCATTAGTAAGGAAAAATGGTAAAGTCCACACCAGTACCAAACGAGACAGTAACCCAAGACCCTCCCAACAATAAGGTTAATCATAAGGGAAAAAGAAAATGGGAAGGGAATAGCAGTGAGTGTTACCAGAGCCGCAATAACCAAGGGAAAAAGAATAGGATTCGGCAGAATTATCAGCAGCCAGGAAAAGGAAGTAAGGATGGAAAGAAAGTAGGGCAACAAAGGAATAGAAATCGGGGAAGAGAGCAACTAGAAAGGGTTCACATTCCAATTTGCTCTAAATGCAATAAGACGCACCCTGGAATATGTCAGGTAGGCACTAACAACTGTTTCAACTGTGGATATGAAGGACATATGAAGAAAAATTGCCCAAACCCACCGATGGCAAATAATGTATACCAACCCAAACACCTCCAAATTCTGAGAAATACCCAAGAAGGGATCTTTTCTCCAGCTTTCCCTAGGTGTGGCAAGATACATCCCGGTATATGTTTAGCAAAGTCTGATGTGTGCTTCAATTGTATGAGCGAGGGACACGTTAAGAGGTATTGCCCAGAACGGAAGCAAGCAACAAAACAGAAACAGGAAGTTTCTGTATGTTCAGAATGTGGTAAGAGGCATGAGGGTGTGTTCCTAGCAAACATGAATAGATGTTTCTTATGTGGGATGCTGGAGCATATAAGTGAGGATTGCCCAACACGGTTTCAAATAATAGTACCATATCAGTACGACCAGCCTCAATCATTGATTACAGCTCAAATCCAGTCTCAGGCACAACTGTTACAACCACAACAAAATATAGGAACTTACATGATAAGGCAAGGAAAGCAGCGTGAAGGAAAGGGGAAGCTGGCAGGTATTGGACGGACCTTATAATTAATTTGTCATGGCTAAACCCATTTTAGGGCGTTATAATTATTTTTCTTAGTACTTATTGATACTTTAGGGATAGAACTAGGACGCGCTAGCTACGAACTAGGGAGAACTACACTTTAGGAAGAACGATAACCTCAGAGAAATTATTTCCTTAGTTTCGTCGAACATGGAATTTAGATCTAGGGTCTTTTAAAAGTAATAACAAACAATCGAACAGTGATATGATGTTCAACATATTGTTTTTATGTATATAATTTTAGGAATAAACTAGTTGTTTGAGAATTACATCATGATTCTCTACAACGAGAGAAAAATCTCTTCTCAACCCCGATTAGAGAACCAACAGAACTCTATGGAATTTCGATGGACATAAGGATACTGATAATATTCTCCCTACAAGTCAAGAAGTCAATTAAAATGAAATTTACGATCGTTTATCTCGTGAACCTAGTTGGGGATCCCAGAGCCAACAAGATTTTTGAACGTGGGAATTAGGAACGAATATGAAAATATCTTTCCAGAAGTATTGATGGGACTACCATCGAATTATCATGTAGGTTCTGTGATCAACTTAGAACTGTTAGCAACGCCCAAATCAAAAACCTATTTAAAATGATACCAGGAGAATTATAAGAATTCTAGAACCATCTGCTAATGTTGTTAGGTAATGATTTCATTAGGCAGACATTTTCCTCATGGAAAACACCGTGATGTTTAACGCAAGGATAAATGAGTCTTCAAGAACGTTCATTGGATATCAAGTTAAATAAGATAAGAAAGCAATAGTTTATGCTTCACGGCACTTTAACCTCAGGAATTTAAGTAACCAACCTATGACTTAGGCTTGCAACCGTAGAACATGTACTGAAATATGGTGTAAGAGATTAGATCTTCACAGATCACAATAGATCGGAGTGCGTTATCGAGCAAAGGAATTAGCGTAAGATAAAGGAGATGGCTCAAATTAGTAGAATAGTACGCTTGTGAAATGAATTACCACCTAGGTAAAAGCAGCGAAAGGATAGACACGCTGAGTCGTAAGACCCCACCTAAGTTTAGGTATCTCTTCTTAAGAAAAGAAACGTTTATATAAGGATTTGGGATAATAGGTGTAGTAATGCACGATACCCCAACATCAATTATAGAAGCAAATAGCGATACAAGTAGCTATACCAAATTACGAGAAGAATTCTAAGTACCTAGAAGAAGGACGAGTAAATAAATTAGTTTCGACTAAGGATAAGATTGGACAAACCAGGCAATGACTCTAAAACAAAGAGTTTTGATAGGAATTAAGAGTGGACTTAGTATCTCCAATGACAACAATTAAGGATTTAGGAAAGGTTTTCCAGTGGAATAGAATGAAACAAAACTTTGTCTTGTTGATAGAATATCTTTAGCTTATAAGTAAGTGGAAGTTTTCACTGACGACCATGCGAGCTGTTACAACCGTTAAGTGTTCCAAAATGGAAATAAAAGGATATAATATTAAATTGTTTAAGACTCGCTCAAAGTTAACAGTAGGAATACTGCCTTAGGATAGTTTTCTATAGGCCGTTAATCAGTTTACTACCTACCAAATCCTAAAATTTTCCATAAATCAAAGAAGTTATCAGGACTATATATCCGTAAGATAGTGCGTATGTACGAAATACCAACTTCAATCTTAGCACCATTTTCCCGTCTCCAGTTTGATTAAATAATCTGAGAAAACGATTCAGATACTCGCTGATATGCTAAGATCGATAATATTAGCTCAAAGAGTGACATTGAAGAATAACTTCCATCAATCGAATTGTTATAATAATAGTAATAAGTTACGATAGGTAAAACGCCTTACGAGGCTTTAAAATTCTTTTTAATAGCTACCTTATTGTTATAAGGTGGGTAAAGGAACAAACTCAGGGTCAGAAACGGTCAGTGAAATAATCGAAATCATACGATAGATCCGAAACGGAATAAAAGAATTTAAAGAAGACAAATGTCTTATGTGTATACTTCAATTTGACCCTTAATAATGTAAAGGAGGATATATAAAAAAAAAGACTCTTAAAGAGAAACGATAATTTTGTGTCAAGTTTAAAACTTCGACAAAGATTTTCATAATTAGCAAATAACTCGGAAAGAATAGTTTCCAATACAAATAGTTATGGCTTTATCGCCAAATTTACAAATACTTATCTTACGTGTATCTCATTCTGAGAAAGTATTATAAATCGTTTTATGCACAAAGTGTTGTCAGTAAGACGTCGGTCTTAAAACCGACCTAAATTATGGAAAAAGAACGAAAATGATCTTGAAACGAAAAGCATAAGAAGTTAGAAACGAGTCAATGTGTTATTGAGTAGATAAGAAGATCAGTACGACCAGGAAAAGCCACGTGAGAGTTTAACAAAGAATTGAGAAAGGAATACCCCTATCAGTTAAGAGGATAAGCAAATTTCGGGACAAAATTTTTCGTAAGGGGGGTAGGATGTAATGCTCCATAAATTCCTTACGTTCTAAAAAGTTTAAAGTTAACTAAATAATGGCATTGCACGCCTAAGTTTATAATTTTTGAATTCTAAGGCTAACGGTCGAATCCGTTATTAAAAATAAATTACAGAAGTCTGCTAGACGGCTACTGTATTTAGGGTTAGCGTGTACGAAAAGTTTTTAGTTCGTAAACTAAGAACGGAAAACCGTTTAATTTTACGTTTACAAAATTGCGATACGAACACGCCGAAAAAGTTTGCTTTTATGTTTTTCCGGACGAAACTTGGACTATGTCGTCCCGAGTTTTTGTCAAAATAAATTTTGTAAATTTATTTTCTAATTAAGTTCATACGTTAGAATTTTTAAGTCAAATCGAATCGCGACGATTTTGTACCGAACAACGTTTTTCGTCGTTCGTTTTTCCGTAACGTCGGATCGCGCCGGAAAAACCCGTAACCCTCTAAACCACTTACATGCAGCCGACACCTCCTTGTTTTAGTGGCAAACATGCATGCTAATGTTGTTTAACTAAGTGACACATTGTCTACACTTTATACATTTTTTTCAAACCATTCATCATAACAAACTCTAAGACAAAACCAATTTTTCCTCACTTCTCTCTCTATCTCTCGGCAACATCACACCATTTTCATCTCTCCATCTTCTTCATCTTCTTTCTCCATTCTCCATTGAAGATACCTTGAAGTTCTTGAAGAAGAAACCACACAAGTCCTCAATCATCCAACAAAACCTTCTACATCCTTTGTTAATTCTTAAGGTAATGAACTCCTCTTTAATTCTATCCATTTGGTTTTCTTTTCTTCTCTTTTCCTTCTTGCTCGAAATTTTAAGGTTATGGGATAGATAAATTGATCTTAGAATAATGAAATTAGATGTGTTAGATATGATAATTATGGTTTAAAATTGATCAACACCAAGAATCCTAAAACCTATGTAAATGCAGAATTTTTTTGGAAAATGGTAGGATTTTTGTTTCTCTTCTTTTGATCATGGATTCATGCTTAGTAGATGATTAATTAGTGTTTAGAATGAAAAAGAATTGAAAGCCCTATGTGTTTGTGATTTTTAAGTTAGGGTTTTGGTTTGAATTTAGGGATTTTTGCATGTTAGTTAATTTTGGAATTGCAATTGGTTAATTGATGATATAAGAGATTGATTAGTAAATAAATATAGTCAATTGGAGAAGAAAATCATCCCCTTAACATATATTTAAAACCAGAAAATTATAGAGTAATTGGGGGTTTATACATGTTTGATATAAGTGATCATTTGTTAGTTGATTTATGTTGCAAATCATGTTAGTTGATAATAGAAATTAAATGAGAATTTTCTAAAAATGTTTAGTGAAACATAAGAGGCAAAGATCACCATATAAACTGAGTTATAATGATGTTAAGATGTGTTTGCATGCATGAAAATGATTCACGTTAGACGTAGTTTAACGTCGTAAAATTTGAACAAAAACCGACAACTTTTGAAAATCGTATAAGAGACGAACATGTAGTTGTAACTAATAATTGAGAAGTCGGATGGGAATTCTAAGTTGATATTATTATTTATAATGAAATTTAGAACATCTTTCTAGTTAACGTCATAAGCTTTCGAATTAATCTAATATGAGCTATAGTGATAATCGGGAACTAGAACGCGTTTGGATTTTTCTTTGTTTGTTTAGTACTTGGTAGTTGCAATAAGACATAGAACGTCGTGCTTTTGAGCGTTTTGAGAAAGATTTCATCACGTACGGAGGTACGTGATGACTGCCTTAAGAGTTCAGTTTCTAAAAAATGAATACGAGAGCTTAGAACGAACCTAAGACGTTATACGTCGAACTTATCAAGCAATTAGGGTTTTCGCGGCAGTTTTACGACCCTCGCCGGAAACTGTAATAGCTTTCAGCTCGTTTATCGGATTTGTGATCCGTAAATTGAAGCGACGGTGAGCGACGACGGTTGATGTTGAGTTAAAGGATAGGATGCTTAGTTAGAACCCTTCCGCTGCCAATCTCTGTATTTCTTTTGAGATGTACTTTATAGTCTAAGTCTGTAATATGAACTTAGTTTCTTTTGTACTTTTGTCGGGTAATCCTTAGGGATTAACTCTTTCTTATTATATCAAAGTCTTATTAATGGTTTAATGATGTCTTTTTCATGTATGTTTAGTCAATTAGCCCCCTTCTTCCCCACTTCTTTAATCCAACCCCAGTCGCACTCCGGCTTCTGCCGTCCCTCGGGACTTGGGGCTGTGACATCTTTTTACCTTTCCACAGTGATGTATATATTTATGACTCTATGCATGGTTAGTTAGTACGTAGAATCGGACGCGAAGTGTTAGCTCGTGTTAGTTCAATTCGAGATGTAGACCGTCATGTGGACGTGTAGGGAAAATTTTCTGTTGTAAATGTTTAATCCCTTATTTTGTGGTAAGTCCTCAAATGAGGCCATCGTCGGGTGATATAAAAGAGAAGTCGTTAGGCCGTTAAAATCAGCTTTGAGTCTCCTAAGTAATTATATTAATCTGAGTATCCGAGATTCTTAAATTATGATTGAGACGAGAATGGGTAAAGAAATACGAGTTGAGTTAATTGAATAAGTTATACTTGATAATGTTCTATAAATAATAAAGTTAGAGTAAAAGATAATGAGATGTATATAAGTCAAAATAATAATATTTGAGTGCATGATTACCTTGAGTATTGAGGAAGATTTATCTTGAGAATATGCGAATGTTGATGTAATTATGTTTGAGATTATGATTGTTTAAAATATTGAGAAATATTTGTCTTGAGAATATATATATATATATATATATATATATATATATATATATATATATATATATATATATATGATGGCATGAATTCTTGTCAATATTAATGATGATTGATTATTTGAGTTGAGAATGAATTGATTGAGATATATGTGAGTTTGAGATGATTGATTTATTTGCGGTGATTATTAAATTGAATTTCTTTTGATGTGTTGATAAGTACTGATCGAGAATCATATTACTTCCCAAGAGGAAATATTTTCAAAATCGAGAAAGGTTCCGAGTGAGATAATTTGTTCTTTCCGAGTGGTTTAAAATTTTCTTTTGCATTTCTTTAGAATGCTGCCAAGACGAAGAAACGTTAGAAATGAGGAAGAGGGACAGCGAGATCTTACTCCACCCCCTCCAAATGAACGTCGAGTAGAAGAACTTTTTCTTCGCCAAAATCCCCCAACCTTCGATGGTAAAGGCAGTCCGGCAAAAGCCGAAGACTGGATTCGTTCTCTTGAATGAATTTTTAGATTTCTTCGTTGCACCGATCGTGAACGTCTCGAGTGTATGATGTATCAATTGAAAGGAACTACCGACTACTAGTGGGAAGCAAGACAGAGGATGTATACTCTAGAAGAGCGTGAAAACTTGTCGTGGGAACAATTCAAGGAAGCGTTGTATGAGAAGTATGTGCCAAGGAGTTATAGTAAGCAGAAAGCAAACGAATTTGAAAACCTAAGGCAAGGAAAGAAGACCGTAGCTGAGTATGACCGGGAGTTTTGTAAGTTAGCTCGTTTTGCGCCTGATAAGGTAGATAACGACGAGAAAATGTGCGAGTTGTTCCGAGTAGGATTAAGGTAGGATATTCGAGTAGTTCTCGCCAGTCAGAGTGGTCTGACTTATGCGGAAGCCCTTAATCGAGCCCTGGATATGGAGTTGGCTATGCAGCGAGAAAAAGGATCGCATCCTTCAGCGAATCCTCAATTACAAAGCCAAATGACGACGATTGTAACTACCCAACAATCTCAGTTCGGTCAGCATGCAAAGAGGAAGGGAAAATGGAGTGGTGGCAGTCACCCAAGTAAGAGGCCACGGTAAGGAAAAGGACAGCAGCAACCCCCGCAACCCCAGAAAACGAGAGTTCCGCAACCTAATCGAAGTAATATGCCTGTAGGACCCCAAGGACTCCCTCCTTGTTCAAAGTGTGGCAGAATGCATCAAGGCATTTGTAAAATCGGAAGTAATGTTTGTTATACTTGTGGACAGCCTGGTCATTTCTCGAACAGGTGCCCAAGTAAACAGCAAGGAATGAGCGGCGGAAGGCTAAATCAGTTTCAGCTTTCACAGATGAAAGCAGTTGAGGCGACCCGACAGCAAAAGTTTCTTCAGCATCAGCGGAAACCACAACCGCCAAAGCATCAACCCACTGAGGAGGAGCCACCGCATTTCCAAAGAGTATTTGCAATTGAGCATAAACCGTCAGCTAAAGACCAAGGAAACCTAGCAGGTATGGGAAAGCTTAACGGCATACCTGTTATCAATTTATTTGATACTGGCGCTTTGCATTCGTTTATATCTAGTGCTTGCGTAGAAAACCTAGGTTTGAGGGTAGAAGAATCTAACCAGTTGCTTAGAGTGGCAAGCCCTTTAAGTATCGCGTGTTTGCTCGAACTTAGAATTCGAATTCAGAAGCCGTAATATGTCTGCAAAATCCCTAAATCTAATCTAGATGTGGGACGTAGACATAATCTTAGAAATGGATTGGCTAACCGAGAATTTTGTGACAATTCAATGCGACCTGAGGCAGATTTCGTTTCAACCCCTGGGAGAAGAACCGACCATAGTCTTTGGAGTTGAGAAGAAAGTCAAGAAGAGTATGCCGATTATTTCCGCCATGAAAGCAAAGAAGTTAATGAGAAGTAAGGATATAAAGGTGTATCTAATTTACTTGAACAAAGATGAGAATCAAGAGTTGAGTATCGATGACGTGCCTATTGTGCGAGAATTTAAAGACGTATTCCCAGAAGTGCTACCAGGAATGCCTCCCGATAGGCAGTTGGAATTTATGATTGATCTCGAACCTGGATCAGCCCCAATGTCAAAAGCTTCATACAGAATGGCCCCAAAGGAACTCCAAGAATTGAAGATTCAGTTGCAAGAACTATTAGACTTGGGTTTTATTTGACGAAGCATTTCCCCCTAGGGAGCCCCGATTCTATTTGTGAAGAAGAAGGACGGTAGTTTGAGGATGTGCATAGACTACCAAGAGCTTAACAAGATTACGCTCAAGAACAAATATCCTTTGCCAAGGATAGATAATTTGTTCGATCAGCTAAAAGGAGCAACTGTTTTCTCCAAGATTGATTTAAGATCTGGATATCATCAACTAAAGATCAAGCAAGAAGATGTTCAAAAGACTGCTTTTAGGAGGAGATATGGACATTACGAATTCATAGTAATGCCATTTGGTTTGACAAATGCTCCAGCCGTCTTCATGGATTTGATGAATAGAGTTTTTCACAAATTTTTGGACAAATTTGTGATTGTCTTCATAGACGACATCTTTGTTTATTCAAAGGATGAAGTAGAACACGAGAAACATCTGTGAATCGTGTTGGAGAAGCTAAGATCAGAAAAGTTATATGCCAAGTTCAGCAAACGTAAATTTTGGTTGAAAGAAGTGAATTTCTTAGGACACATTGTCTCGTCCGAAAGAATTAAAGTTGACATGGAAAAGGTGAAAAGCTGTGCAAGATTGTAAATCGCCGACGTCAGTTCATGAAATCCGTAGTTTCCTCGGTTTAACAGGTTACTATCGGAGATTCATAGAAGGATTTTCCAAGATTGCAAAGCTGATGACGAGTCTGTTGAAGAAAGAATCCAAGTTCAAATGGACAGAAGAATGTGAGAAAAGTTTCCAAGAGCTTAAGATGAAATTGACTTTAGCTCCAGTATTAGCCCTTCCTGAACCAGGAAATGACTATACTGTTTATACAGACGCATCAGTTCAAGGCTTAGGATGTGTGCTAATGCAAGATGGCGGAGTCATAACGTATGCTTCAAGACAACTCAAAACCCATGAAGAGAAGTATCCGACTCATGATTTGGAATTAGCAGCCATAGTGCATGCTTTGAAAATTTGGAGACACTATCTTTATGGAGCCAAGTGTGAAATCTTTTCGGATCACAAAAGTCTGAAGTATTTCTTTGAACAGAAGAAGCTAAATATGAGACAGAGGAGATGGCTCGAGTTGGTGAAAGACTATGATTGCAAGATATCTTACCATCTCGGGAAAGCTAATGTTGTAGCCGACGCGTTGAGCTGAAAAAGAAAGGTGAAAAATTCAGAAGAAACCGAGTTAGGATTTTTGCTAACTGAAGAAGCAAGATTGATCGAGGAGTTTGGAAAAATGAGAATCGAAGTAGTTCTACCTCCAGCAACAGTAGAACAAATGATTGCTACCTTGGTAGTAGTGCTAGATTTGAGGTCTTGTATCATAGAAGGACAAAGGAAAGACGAGGATTTGGAGAAGTTGAGGTTGAAGGTTAGAAAAGAAGGAGTCAAAGATTTTTCAGAGTCAAGAGACAATGCTCTGTTGTTCCAAGGAAGAATTTGTGTGCCCAATGACGAGAAGTTAAGAAACGAGATAATGAGTGAAGCTCATGAGACCCCGTATACAGCCCATCCCGGCAGTACGAAGATGTATCAAGATTTGAGGCAACAGTTCTGGTGGGAAGGACTGAAAAAGGACGTGGCCATGTATGTTGAAAGATGTTTAGCTTGCCAACAAGTGAAGTCTCTACACCAAAGACCGTACAGACCCTTACAACTGCTACCAGTCCCAGAATGGAAGTGGGATGGTATCACGATGGACTTTGTGACCAGTTTGCCAAGGTCAAGAAAATGAAACACAGTTGTGTGGGTAATAGTGGATAGATTGACGAAGTCCGCTCATTTCATACTTATACCCCACACCTATGGATCAAATAAGTTGGCTTAGATTTATGTTAAAGAGATCGTAAGATTACATGGAGTGCCGAGTACGATTACCTCCTACCGAGATTTGAAGTTCACAGCCCGTTTTTGAAAAAGTTTACACAAAGAATTGGGAACACAGTTGCAGTTCAGTGCCGCTTATCATCCTCAAACAGACGGTCAGCCAGAGAGAACGATTCAGATTCTTGAGGATATTTTAAGAGCAGTGTTATTAGACAAAGGAGACGAGTGGGAGAAAATCTTACCTCTTGTCCAATTTGCTTATAACAATAGCTATCAGAATACGATTGGAATGGCCCCTTATGAAGCTCTTTATGGAAAGAAGTGTAGATCTCCACTCTACTGGGACGAAGTAGGCGAGAGGAAAGTGATAGGGCCAGAGACTATTGAGGAGATGATAGAATCTGTTCGTCAGATTCGTGAGAAGATTAAAGAAGCCAAGAGTCGACAGAAATCGTACGCCGATAACCGAAGTCCCGAGTTAGAATTTGAAGTAGGAAGTAAGGTCTTTTTGAAAGTATCCCCTTCGAGAGGAGTACACCGCTTCGGTGTTAAAGGAAAGCTAAAGCCTCGTTTTATAGGACTGTTTGAAATCCTTGAAAGGATTGGAGCCGTTTCGTATAGATTAGCGTTGCCTCCCAGTTTCGATTCAAAGCACGTGATTCGCCGCGAAGATGTGGCTTTGAAGCCAAATTTAAGCTACAAGGAGAAACCCGAGAAAATTCTAGATCATAAGGTCCAGCAGCTTAGGTCGAAATCGATTCCCCTAGTTAAGATTAAGTGGTGTCATCACGATCTTGAAGAAGCTACGTGGGAACTCGAGGAAAAGATGAGAGCGAAATATCCCGAGTTGTTTTCTCAAGGTTAGTAAAATTTCGGGATGAAATTTTCTTAAGCGGGTGAGGATGTAATACCTCGAACTCTTATAAGTCCTTGAGTACGTTTGAAATCCGTTTCTATATTTAATTAACGTGCCTTGAGTGATAAAATTTTTCAAGAAAAGAAATTTTCTTGAAAATGACCAAAATACCCTTTGATGTGAATTTTTCTCGTTTCAATTATTCGAATCGAGTATGTGATGCATTGATTGAGTTTACTTATTTGAGAATGAGCATGAGTATGAATTTCGGAGAATTCTGAGAACTTTCACTTTTGGCGATTAGTGCCAATAAACCGAGAAATCACTAATCACCAACGAACTCAGAATTTAACCTAATTAGTATCTTTTGAATTTATAATTAATTCTAAGACCCCTGAGATATGTTAGAAGCTCATCCGAGATCATATGAGAGAATTTTAAGAATTTAGTTCTTAACGGTTTAATTAACCGAGCAATTTTAGGTTTTTCTTCGTTACTTAGAATTTTAACCTAAAAATTTTATATTCAGATTCCTTGATTTATTTCGTGAGACATGAGATAGAGTTGAGGTGTTTTCGATGTCAGAAACGAGTCGAGGAGAGTTTATAGCCGTTTTCAGTCTAAACGGAATAATACGGATATATTCTACCGGAAAACTTTTTCATCCGGGGAAAATTATATCAGTGAAAAATAAAATAAATATCTCTCTCCTTCTCTCTCTCACCCACCGACATACCCTCTCTCTCTCTCCCTAATCTCTCTCCCTAGACTACCTATTTTCTACACCTAAATGGAATATCATCATTACATTCAATTAATCCATTCATTCTACTTCATTTCCTTCTTAGCTAAAGATAAGAGATAAGTTCATCTCTCTCATCTCTCTCTACTCTCTCTCTCACACACCGTATGAACAAGAAGAAAGAAAGAAAAATTCTCTTTTCTCTCTCTCTCAAAACCGCCACACACATATACACATAGAGATACAAAAACTCCATTGAAGCTTAGATCTTCAAGCTTCCATGCTCCAACAAGATCATCATCATCTTTAGTTCTTCAACCCTAATCCAAGAGGTAATTAATTCTTCAAGTCTTGAGTTCAATTTCAAAGCAAAATCATCTCCCTCTTATTCTTAAAATTTTCGGCATTCATAGCCCTAGTGAGTTGATTAATTTTTGTTATATTTTTCTTGAGGTTAAAGATGAGATCCTCCATGGAAAATCCAAGCTAAAGATTTGAGCTCACAACCCCTTCATTTTCGGTCCAAGTGCTTCAAGAGGAAGAGATTTAAATCTTCTAAGTATGTTTATTCATTTGATTTCTTGTAAATATGTAATCTCTAAAGCCTAAGGAAAGGAAATATGCATGCTTTAAATTATGTTAAGGCAAACTAGGGTGTGAGATGTGACGATCGATGTGAGGAAATTGTTAGGAAATCAAACTGTAGTACCCCAGACTTTTTCTACAGTCTTTAAAAATGAAAGTTATTAATAATTATGGCTTTGCACGCCTAAGATCATGAAATTAAATTCTAAGATTTACGGTGAAATCCGTTTCCGAAAATAATTTCCAGAAATCGGACGAACGACTACTGTATTAGGGTTTTCACGTCCGTTAAGTTTTTCGCCCAGAAACATAGAATCGAATTCTGTCAGAATTTACATTTACTTTTTCTTCGAGACGAGTTCACCGGAGAAAGTTAATTTTTGTGATTTTCCAGACGAATTTTGGACTGTGACGTCCCGACTTTTTCTCGGATTTTGAAAAACGATTTAGGTTTTCCGAGTACGTAAATTATTTCCAATCTAACGGACGAATTAGATTTTGTCAATTCCGTAACTAACTAGGAAAATATTTCTCGACTTTTAAAACGGCGTTTAAGAGCCGGAAACGAGTTATTTCGATAATTTTTCCCTCGCCAAACGCCTCCCTAACGACTCACCACTACTTGTTGGATATTTTACTTACTTTATAACTCACCAAAGGTGAGTCATCACCTCTCTCTCTTAACCCTCTTGTCCGCCACCCCATCCCCCATTTTCACTCTCATTTCTTCTCCAATTTCCTCCATAGAAGCTCAAGTCCAAGCTCTTCCAAGATCGACAACTCTTCTGTCTACCGATCAAATTCCAATCCGAGTTCATATATCGAAAGGTAAGAGCTTCGTCTCTAGTTTGATCTGAACAAATCTCCTTTTTCCTCTCTTCTTTTTTCGAAAACTTTGGAGGATGATAGCATGTGATTTCTTTGATCGATACATGTTCTAGGATGCTTAGAATTGAGTTCTACGGATCAAATCATGAAGGAAAAATCAAGAACCCTAACCCCTATCATTACCGAAATTTTTTAGATTTTGGGACTTTTCATTTGTGTTCGATTTCTTTGTCGAATTGATGATAGATTAGTGTTTCTTATGTTGTTAATTGATCGTATGAATTGTTTTAGATTTTTCTAAAAATAAAATCCAAAACTTAAGAGACGAACGAGGCTCAATTTAGGTTAGTAAATGTTAGGATATGCTCGATTGTTTGATGGAAATGAGTTATACGATGCATGAGGACGAATATATATTAATTTGAGAATTTTCTAAAAATAAAACGAAGAGTGTAAGAGACGAAGATGTGGTAATAAGTCGAGGCTCGATAACATTTTGATAATATGATTTACATGTTAGTAATACTTGATAGATGATAATCGTTGTCGTAAAATTTGAATGAAAACAGAGAACGTAAAATTTTACGTAAGAGACGAACGGCGGTCGATAAGTCGGGAATAAATGATGATATGAAGATGTGAATTGCATATTTATGATTCTTGATAGTTGATAAATAATGTTGTAAAGTTTGAACGAATTCTAAAGATGTAGGATTTTTCGTAAGAGACGATCAAACGAGAATAAGTATTGATGGAAAAGACGATTAAAGATTCTAATTGGATATTGATGATTATTAATGATTAAGGAACAAGTTTGTAGTTGACGACATGTTCGTCCGAGCTATGAAAAGATAAGTTGTAGTTATAATCGAGAAGTAGAAACAAGAAGTTAGGAACTTTTGAATGAGAAGTTGAACTTGAAATGGTTTAGTAATTGTATAGTTGAACGGCGAGGTTTTGATCGTCGTGTTTTTAATCGAGAAATAAAAAGGGGTTTATCACATATAATAATACGAGGTGACTGCCTTGGGTCAGTTTTTGTGCGAAATGAAAAGTGTTTAAGCTTGAATCGAACCTAGAAAAGCGTGCGTCGATTTTATCGAGCATTAGGGTTCACTCGGCAGTTTCTGCGACGTTCCACGGAAACTGCAATATCTTTTAGCTCGCTTATCGGAATCAAGATCCGCGAATTGGAGAGTAAACTAAAAACCCGTACCTTTCTTTTGGTATAAGATTCGACCCCTGTTTCGCAATCCTCTGTTCTGGACAGACTTACTGACCTCGTGCAGTGTATGTTCAAAATGTAGTTTCTTAAGTTGAATTCTTCCCAACTTAAATTCTTTCGATCTTATTAGTCGTTTCAAGTTATCGACTACCTTCTTTCTACAGACCTAAAGTGTCGAGTACAGAACCGAGTGAGCGTCAAACGAGATGCGTTCGTGTCTCGTTTCTTTTTAACTAAAAGAGTTTAGTTACGTGCAAATGCCTAAAATGTCTAAAGAACTAAAACTTATCCGATTCTTTTCGTATTCGTTTATCGTTTGCGACCGAGTTTTAAAGTATGATTTTCACGATGAAGGAGGAAGTCGACACCAAGGTTAGGACGGAAGATTAGAAGACGGAAGCACGTGTCTTGTTCTGTAATCTATAAGGTGGGCTTTCCTATATATCAAATAAAACGAGCAATGCTCAAAAACCTTTTCTTTATCGCTTTGATAATCATGTTTTCAAAGTGATAATCATGGCATGAAATGTTTTGTGTTTTATGTGAGTTCTCTTGTACCTTATGAGTTAATCAAAAGGGGTTAACTAACGATCGGCTTTGAGTTAGTCAAAAGGGACTTTCCAGAGTTAGTGCACTTGTAGCCTGTGGTGTATGTGGTATCCTGTTGAGGGATAGCCAGCCACGGTGAATTATGACTGGTCAAGATTCGAACGTAACATCTATGAAAAAATGCTGATCAGCTACTTTATGAATGAAATGAAAATGTTTAATAGGCACGGGCTCTTTTAAATGAAAACCCCGATGCGCTATAAAATGAGATGCCTGTTTATCTATAGCTATGATTATGTTTTCGGCACTGTGCCCACTGAGTACTTTTGTACTTAGCCCTGCATATGTTTTCTAAATGTGCAGGTTGAAGCGACGAAGCGGCGTTGGTTGAGTTAGAGTTCAATAAGGATTAAGGAAGACCTTGTATATAGTTCACAATTCCGTTGCTAGACTCTAAACTCTTCTTTTGATGTTGTGTTTTAACACTGTAGTCTAAGTTCTGTAATATAACTTAGAAGCTTTTGATGTATCTTACTCGAGTAATCTTTCGAGATTAACTCTTTCCTTTCGTTTATAAAGTCTTGTTCATTGAAGATAAGTTGTCATGTATGTATGTTTATTCTTTCATCCCCCTTCTTCCCCGCTTCTTTAATCCAACCCCAGTCGCACCCCAGCTTCTGCCGTCCCTCGGGATTTGGGGCTGTGACACAAACCCTAGGAATAAATCTAAGAATTAAGAAGAAAAGAGAAATAAAAACCCTAAAAAATGGTGAGGACCGAAATTAGGGAAAGAAAAGAAAGAAAAATAATTTCCATGATTTCTTGATAATTTCTTGTTTATATGTGATTATGATGATGATTGGAATGATAATTATGCATGAGAAAATGAAGAAAATCATTTGCTCCAAAATATTGTTGAAACCGAAAATAAGGGATTTATGAGGAGAATTTGATCTAGTTTGATGTTTGATGATTTGATGATGTTTATGAATATATTTTGAGTATGAGATTATGATGAAATGAATGATTTAATTCGTTATATTGTTTTTTTTTTTTTAGAGAAAACCGAATTAAATGAGTTTATGGAAGAAAGTATAATTTTATGAATTTTGATTATTTTTATGATATGATGATGTGAATGTGTTTGTGTTTAATTTGGAGTAATAGATGTTCAATAGGAATTTCAAGAGATGAAGGAAATAGAAATTTAGGCATAAAAATGCTTAAAATCGATGGAAATGAGTTTTAATTACCTAGTGTGTGTTCTAGGTGTTCTTGGTGAAATTATGAATTTTTGAGTGTGTGTTCTTGGTGTTCTTGGTGAAGAACATGAAGATTTAAAGACTAATAAAATTAATTATAAAATAAATTAATTAATTATTTTATTAATTAGTATCCTGCTAAACCGAGGAAACTACGGATTTCATGCACTGATGTCGGGTATTTCCACTCTTGCATAGCTTTCACCTTCTCCATACCCCCTTTGATTCATTCGGATGAAACAACATGTCCTAAAAAATTTACCTCCTTCAACCAAAATTCACATTTGCTGAATTTGGCATACAGTTTTTCAGCTCTAAGTTTTTCCAACACAATTCTCAAATGCTTCTCGTGCTCGACTTCATCTCTTGAATACACCAAAATATCGTCTATAAAGACAATCACAAACTTATCCAAATATTCGTGAAAAACTCTGTTCATCATATCCATAAATACTGCTGGAGCATTTGTTAATCCGAATGACATTACTATGAATTCGTAATGTCCATATCTCGTCCTGAAAGCAGTCTTTGGAATATCTTCTTGCTTGATCTTCAGTTGATGGTATCCAGATCTTAAATCAATCTTGGAGAAAACACCGGCTCCTTTTAGTTGGTCGAACAAATCATCTATCCTTGGCAAAGGATACTTGTTCTTCAGCGTAATCTTGTTTAGCTCTCAGTAGTCTATACACATCCTCAAACTACTGTCCTTCTTCTTCACAAACAAAATTGGAGCACCCCAAGGCGATACACTTGGTCGAATATAGCCTAAGTCCAACAATTCTTGCAGTTGGATCTTCAATTCTTGAAGTTCCTTTGGAGCCATTCTATACGGGGCTTTGGATATCGGGGCTGATTCGGGTTCTAAATCGATCGTAAATTCCAATTGTCGATCAGGGGGTAAGCCTGGTAACACTTCTGGAAACACGTCTTTGAATTCTCTCACGATTGGAACATCATCGATACTCAACTCTTGATTCTCATCTTTATTCAGATAAACTAGATACACTTGCGTATCTTTCTTCCTCATTAATCTTTGCGCTTTCATAGCCGAAATTATTGGTACGCTCTTCCTCCTTCTCTTCTCAACTCTGAAAACTACGGTTGACTCTTCTCCAGGGGGTTTAAATGATATTCGCCTCAAGTCGCATCGAATCGTCGCAAAATTCCCGGTTAACCAATCCATTCATAGGATTATATCTACGTACCACATCTGGATTACATTCAGGGATTTCGCGATCAACTTACGATTTTCGATCTCAAATTCTAAATTCGAGCAAACACGCGAAACTAACGCAGACTTTCCTAAAGGGGTTGCGACACTAAGCACCTGGTTTGATTCTTCTACCTTCAATTCTAGGTTCTCTAAGCAAATGCTAGATATAAACGAATGCGAAGCTCCCGTATCGAACAAAACAATAACAGGTATGCCGTTAATCTTTCCCATACCTGCCAAATTTCCTTTTTCTTTCTCTAGCGGCTTCTGCTCAATTGCATAGGCTCTTTGGAAATGCGGAGGCTCTTGCTGAAGAGGTTGTTGTTTTGGCTGCGGCGGCTTACATTGATGCTGGACAAACTTTTGCAGAGGAGTTGCTTCAATGGCTCTCATTTGCGAAGGCTGGAACTGATTTGGTCTTCCGCCTCTCAATCCTTGTTGCTTACTCGGGCACTGGTTCGAGAAATGTCCAGGTTGACCACAAGTATAGCAAACATTACTCCCACTCTTGCAGACGCCTTGATGCATTTTGCCACATTTCGCACAAGGAGGGAATCCTAAGGGTCCTATAGGTAGGTTACTTCGATTGACTTGCGGAGCTTTTCCCTTCTGGGGCTGTTGTTGGCCTTTCCCTTGCCACGGTCTTTTGTTCAGGTGGTTTCCACCACTCCATTTTCCCTTCCTCTTTCCATGCTGGCCAAATTGGGATTGTTGGGTAGATACAGTCGTCGTTGTCTGGCTTTGAAATTGAGGATTCGCTGGAGGATGCGATCCTTTCTCCAGTTGCATTGCCAACTCCATATCTAGGGCTCGGTTCAAGGCTTCAGCGTAAGTCAAACCACTTTGACTAGCAAGAACTACTCGGATATCTTGCCTCAGTCCTGCTCGAAACAACTCGCACATCTTCTCATCAGTGTCGACCATATCAGGCGCAAAACGAGCTAATTCACAGAATTCTCGATCATACTCGGCCACAGACTTCTTTCCTTGCTTCAGATTCGTGAATTCGTTGGATTTCTGTTTGCGATAACTCCTTGGCACATATTTTTCATACAAAGCTTCCTTAAACTGATCCCACGTCAAGTCCTCGTGCTCTTCGGGGGTATACATTCTTTGCTTCACCTCCCACTAGTAGTCGGCAGTTCTTTTCAATTGATACGTCATACACTCTAGACGTTCACGATCGGAGCAACGAAGGAAACAAAAAATTCGCTCAAGAGAACGAATCCAGTCCTCAGCATCAGCTGGACTGCCTTTACCATCGAAGGTTAGGGGATTATGTCGGAGAAAAAGTTCTTTGACTTGTCTCTCATTCGGAGGGGGCGGAGTAGGATCACGCTGTCCCTCAGGGTTATCTTCTGGGATTCTGTCATTTCTGCGTCTCGGTGGCATTCTAAAAATTACAACAAGAAAACTTTAGCCACTGCAATTCTTTAGTTTACTAGGAACCTTTCTCGATTCTGAAAACATTTCTCTTTTGGGAGGAATACGATTCTCGATCGGTACTTAAATAAATAAAAAGCAAATCAAGGATCTTCTCAAATAATTTCATTATTTCAAATTCTCACATATACATACATCTCATTCAATTTCCAATAGTCATCAAACATTCATATCATCATCACATATTCTCAAGACAATCATTGTTCTCAAACAATCAATCACAGAATAAAATATCATCACCTACATATTCACATACTCAATTCAAATTAATAACTTAAGAGATTCATATTTAATTTTTTTAACAGCCTAAAGGCTCATTTTAACATCGCCCAACAGCGGCCTCTTTTGAGGACTTATAACAATAGGGATTCACTTGAAAATTTCCCTTTTTCCTACTCAAGTTATGCAAGTCTTAAATCAAAAATTACATCACTGCTGAAAAACAAAAGAGTTCGTCTCTCAAACACACACGACAAGAACACTTAAATTTCCACGGCTTCTTTGAATCACTTCTACATGCAGTAATCATCCTCGCTCGGCCCATTGTCATCATATTGCTCTACGTCGGAGTCTACTCCATAGTTCTCTATGGGATCTTCTTCTTCCTCTGGGTCCTCTTCCTCTTCTTCTTCTTCCTCAAGCATCTGGTCTACAAACTGGTCTTCTTCATCGAAGTTGTCATCCTCAATGGTGAAACACTCGCGTTCAGCTTCCCTCAAAGCTTCTTCACAGTCTTCCAAGGTGTAGTTCAACGCGGCTAGCTCAGATTCAACCCATGGCGGGGTGTTGGGGTTTTCTTCTTGACGAAGGTAAGGAGCTACATCAGTTGAGAAACCAAATTGAGGGTTGCACTCATCTTCTGGCCTTGCTAAGGAGGTTGATGCACAAGCAAGAGGGGCAGGAAAGACATTACTGGGTAAGGCTTGGAGATAACCTTTTCCTACTGTTGCTGCATCAGCTGACTCATTTTCGTTCTCGTTGTCGTTGCCTGAACGGACTGGCCTAGAAGATTCTTCTTTGGGATGATTTGAAAAAGTTGCTTGTTGACGATGCATATAAGCGGCAAACTGATCTTCATTCGAAGAAAGGTTTCCATTGCATCCGCTCGGCTGCAATGTTGGCAAGTTAGACAAAGCAAAGGGGTCAAAAGATTGAATTGAAAGCACACCACTTACAAATGAATAATCTGAGCGGGAATTTTGAGGTTCAAGCACAGTTCGTGGTGGCGAATTGATTTGGAGGAAGACGGGGTCATCTTGAGGAATTGGTGGAGGAGCACGGACAATTTCATTTAGCAAGCTTGGAGTGTCATCATCATATGGTTCTGACGGAGGAGCACCATAGGTCATGAAACGGCCTAAAATTACGGAGATAAATGCATTCACATCGCTGTATAAGGTTCGGTCGAAGTAACGGTAGCCTAGAAATCGAGGAATAAGGGATGCTACCCAATCTTTCCATTCTTGACGTAGAGCTTGGATTAGATGCGTCATGCCTTCCAGCGGTCCTATGTCCATGTATTAGACTCTTCCCCATATCGAATGATAACACGCTAGAAATTCCGCTAGTGACTCAGTACTCATCTTTCTCACGTGCAAGTACTCCTGCATCCAGTCGTTATCGTCCATCCTATACGGATTTTTAAACGCATAAGCACACTTAAACAATTAATCGAGCATACTAGAATCTCCACCACATACTTATTTTTGCGTTCCAAAGGGGGATTTTCATTCATGGATTCGGGCAATTCCAAATCACGTAACCAATCGCACACGCGTTTCATCCTTTCTGATTTTTCCACACGAACACGCATTGGGGAGGACATTCTAAAGCAATCTAGTTATCAATCAACTTAACAACTTTCATCTCTAAACATCAGAACTCAAAAATTACTCAAAAGAAATTCTCAACACTTGATAATTCAAACATTACTTTAACTTGAAAAACTTTTAGAAAATAACATACGTGGTTGCCGGATGAGATGGAGGATAGCTTGGTGTGGTTTACTGACTCAAATAAGTCTAGGAATTAAATCTAGACTCGACTCATCAAAGAATAGCAGACTTCAGAGCAATCAAATCCTTGCTCTGAAACCAACCTGTCACCGCCTGACTCTCGAGGTGCGACTTACGAACAACAACACAACCTAATCAACTAACAATCAACTCAAATACGGGGAACATGCTCGGGGAAAACATCAATAAAACGCAACAACATTCGAATAAGGCTTTAAAGGCATAATGAAGCAATAACCGAGCATTTCAAAATTACATTTCAACAAAGATACAATAAGTCAACAAAATTAAGAATTCAACAAGCATTCAAAGACCATCGAGCACATTGCTCGGAATCAAAAACAACAAGTATCAGAGTATATATCAACAGACATCATTTCAAAGAGTTGCAGCGGAAAAACTTGACTCAAATCCCAACATTCACACGTATGAAGACGTGCAAATGCCAGTCCAACATTCGACTCGACTCAACCAACAACACCACACCACCAAGCGTCCATGCCATCACCATCCTGCTAACCTGCACGTTTAGAAATACACGCAGGGCTGAGTACTTCGTACTCAGTGAACACATGCCAAAACACTTGGAAAAGATGCTCTTAAAAAGCTATATCAATTGAACTTGCCCTACCGAACATTACAAGTACTTAAGCAACTTAAAACAGTTTTATTTGTGCATGCTAAAACATTTTCTTCTAAATAGACTGCGCAGTCAAACATAGCATATATCAATAGTATGCATCATCTGTCACAAATAATCTCACTGTGCCGAGAAGTAGGCCTCCTTCTCAAACACTGTGACCGGCCTAGCTGAAGCAAGCTCACAGTCACCTCAACATTCAACATACCACAAGTGGGTTTCCTGCCTTTTACAGGATAATAACAGTCTCAAGCAAACAGATGATAACACATACCAAACTCAAATAAAAACGGCAAGTCAACTGCATTTAAAATCATATAATATTCAATAGCATAATAACTTTCATTGTTGGTTTTGGTTCAGAAAAGGCCACCTGACTTCCGAAGATTCTAGCTAGGCGGTTTAAGGGCTATTGTCCTCACTTATCATTCCGTTCGGCTTGATCCTTCACAGATTGACATCGATAAAGAGAAATAAGATATTATGCAAGACGGATAAAAGGCGTTGGTTTCGACTGAAGGACTTCTACTTGAGTCGTTCCTCTCAAAGTTATTCTTTTCTAAAATATCTCGCATTCTCGCCTTTAAACTATTAACTCTACTCGATGATTGGTTAATGCTACTAACCAATGTCTTGGTACTTCTCGCTTTAATTATAAAACGGCGTCTATTTACATTCCATTACTCGAGTTTTCTTTTAAAGACTTAATCAATTCTCGATTTAATTAATCAACTTAACAATTCAATTATTTTGCATATAAATAAACTCAGTAATTCTTCACGTTATAAACATATAACATCATTTACTCAAACACTTAATTCAATTGCATAACAATTCCAAATAAATCACATACATTGTTTCAATTCTCAATCACATTTCAAGACACATTAATATTTATTCAAATTATATTTTAGAACTTAATTCAATTACGCATTTCTTTTCATAAAAACTCAAACAAAATACATCACCCTTTCTCGACTTATAAACAACGCTTTTCCAAATTCGTTATCTTATGAAGCATTTTATAAACTTTTACTCAATTAATAAGAATTCTCTTTAATTTTTATTAATCTCTAATGAAATAGGAATTTCTTTTCCATTTCTAATTCAATTCTCGTTTCTTAACTCGACTATTATCTTTCCAATTATTAACTCGGTAATTCTCCTCGGTTTATTCTCAATCTACATGGTTTGAAAAATAACTTAATTAATTTCTTTCAAAATTATTACTCGAATTCTATTCTATTATCTTTTTGATTAAATTATACGAGTATTTAACTTAACTCGTCTAACATCTTTTTCTCGACTCGATTAAATCTTCTTTTCAATTCCTTATTATTTTATTCTTTTTAACCCGATTTTCTCGACTCTTATTTATTTAATTATTTTTTTTCCTTTATTCCTCAATTAATTTTTATAAAAACTAGTTTATCTTTTTAATTTGATTACAAAATTTCTTTTTGATTTAATTTAATAAAAATTCAAATCTTCAAGTCTTATTTCAAGAACACTTACTAGATATATATTTCTATGCATTTTTAAATTCTTAACACTTTTAAAGCTTTTAATCTTCATTCTTTTGTCACAAAAATCCTATTTTCATTTAGGATTCAAACTAACACTTTAAACATACATTAACAATATTATATCATCAAGATCATTAAATCTTCTAAATTATCATAAACTATTTTCTTTAACAACTTCACATGCAATTTGTTTTTCTTATACTTAACAACATACAAGATTAAATCAACATATCATATAATTATTTCATGATCAAAACATCACTTAAATCATCAACAAAATCAACAAAATAATTTCCCCTTTTTCTTTCAAAACTCACGGCATTCATCAAAATTTTAGGGCAATCGGTTTTTCAATTTTTCATGCATATAATTCCATTCTCAACATGATAAAAATCATAAATCAAGCATGAAAGTAACAATAACTCAAGAAATTCACATTTTCTTATTTTTCCTACTAGTTTTCGGTATTAACCAAAATTTAGGGTTTTTAAATTCTTTTTCTTCTCTTAATTCATCGATTAAATCCTAGTATTCGATTCTCCTATCGATTTCTCCTCACTCGATCCTCACATCGATAACCAAAGTTTTCCTAAACATAAAATAAATACCATGCATGTATGTTTTCTTTCTTTTAGGGCTTAGAGATATACATATATACAATTAATCAAATGAATTAACATACTTTGAAAAATAAAATGGATCTTCTCCTCTTGAACCTCTGGAAATCGAAATGGATGGAAGAAAAAGGGCTCAACTTCTAGCTTGGATTCCTCTTGGAAGAACTTGACTTGAATCCTCAAAGAAAATACAACACAATAATTAATCATCCATTTTTAGGGCTTAAGAGCCAAAAATGAAGAAAAATGGGGGATGATTATTGGATTTCAACTCAAGAACTTGAAGGATTATTACCATTCAACTTGTAGATTGGAAGAACTAAGATGATGGTGATGATTTCCTCTTGATTTGCATGAGATTGAAGCTTGAATTCAAGGCTTTAATGGAAGAAATCTCAAGTGTGTGTGTGTGTTGCTCTCGGCAATGGGAGAGAGAGAGGGGGAGAGTTTTTCCTTTTTTGTTACTTGGTAGAGAGTTGTAGAGAGTGTGAAGTGAAATGAAAGAATTTTCCCTTTTGTATAGAGAGAGAGAGAGATCGAAAAAGTGAGAGAGAGATGGATAGTTTGCATGCATTCATCCACCTCACTTGATTTTGGCAAGATTTCCATCCAACAAAAAGGAATAATAATGATGATGTTTTGGTGTTGGAACTTGTATTAAGAGATAGGTGGATGGTTTGATGTGATGTTTGTTGCATGCAAATCTTGATTACACAAT
The DNA here is from genome assembly GCA_029490685.1 of Schizonepeta tenuifolia. Taxonomy (NCBI): domain Eukaryota; kingdom Viridiplantae; phylum Streptophyta; class Magnoliopsida; order Lamiales; family Lamiaceae; genus Schizonepeta; species Schizonepeta tenuifolia. Next base: position 297,660 of record CM055957.1, read on the forward strand.
GATGACATCCAACAAAAAGGAATAATAATGATGATTTTTAAAGAATAATCATGATGACATCTAAGTATAGTCTTGTAGATAGGTGTGGAGAGAGAGATTAGAGAGAGAGATAGAGAGAGAGGTGGCGGTGAGAGGGAGAGAGATGAGCGACACTTGTCTCGTTGCTTCATTACGGGTATTAATTACCCGGTCGTAAAGGTTTTCCAGATAAAACGATCCGTATTATTCCATTTATGTTATAAACGGGTCTAATCTCTCTTCGTCTCGTTTCCGACACTAAAACATCTCAAACCTAATTCATATCTCATTAAAAAGATTAACGATTCCGATCATCTAGTCTTTTAAGTCTTAAAAGAAATTAGTCGGCTTATTAATCCGCTTATTAATCCTTTAAAGATTAAATTCTCGCAACTCTTCTCAAATTATCTCGGATAAGCTTCTATCTTATCTCAATAACCTTAGAAGAAATTCTAGGTTCAAAGATTTTAATTAAAATCTATTCTAAGTTCATCGGCGCATAGCAATTCCTTAACATTATTCACTTCCTTGGAGTTTTTCTAAAAATCAAACTCGTATTCATTCTCATACAAACAAACTCAATAAATTCATCACATTATTATTTCAAGAAATAGAACGGATAATTTTCACGTAAAAACACATAAGGCATTCCAGTCGTTTTACTCATTTCTCTTTATTTAGTAAAGAAAATTTTTATTCCTCAAATCTCGTCATTTAACTTACTCGGTTAATTAACACGCTCACTAATGTTATAGAAGCTCGGGGTATTACATTTTTATCGGTTCAAGAACTTGATTTTTTCAAAGTTGTTAGTTAATTCTCAATTAATTCAACAGCAAACCTAACACATGTACAATCACTAATATTCGATTAGTTTTCTCATTCTATTTTTCTATCGACAATTATGTTCGATTCTTCGTCTCTTACAAAAAGTTTGACATTCTTAGAATTCATTCAAACTTTCAAATTATCATCATTAACTACTTAGATTAACTAATATGCAATCCAAAAGCTTATATCAAAATCTATACTTAACTTCTCGATGATTCTTTGCCTACAACGATTTCGTTTTTATGTAATACCCCGGAAATTCGTACTGACTTTAAAATTCAAAATTTAAAATAAAAATGACTTTGCACGCCTAAGTTTACGATTTTAAACTCGGAAACCAACGGTGAAATCCGTTTCCGAAAATAAATTACGGGAGTCAGCTCAACAACTACTGTATTTAGGGTTTCCGCGTACAATAAATTTTTAGTTCTAAAACTCAAAACGGAAAACCGTCTGATTTTTACATTCACGAAATCGCGATACGAACTCACCCGAAAAAGTTCGTTTTTATGATTTTCCAGACGAAACTCGGACTGTGATGTCGCGAGATTTTGTCGGAAAATATATTTTAAATATTATTTTCCGACTAAGTTAATTAAGTTAAGATTTATCGTAAAATCGGATCTCGCCGATTTTGAGCCGAGACGCGTTTTTCGCGTTTCGTTTTCCGTAACGTCGTATCGCGCTATAAAAGCGCGTATTCTCCTTATTCCTTTAAATTTCCAGCCGACATATGCCTTTCTCAAAAGGCATTATATTTCATTTTATATTATAAAGTTAGGACACCTATTAGCTAGTTTTGATTTTATTAAAATACCTAACTTTACACATATTGTTATTACTATTCCATTGATTAAAATAACAATTTAACATCCTCAAACTCTCATTCCTCTCTACTCTCTCTCGGCACCTCTCTCTCTTTTCTCTCCCAAAATTTCCACAATCACCATTAACAAGTTCATCAAGCTCCAGGCAAGGATTTCTTCGTAGATCTTCATCCAATCATCTTTTCCTCTTAGTTTCTTTACTAAAGTTCAAGGTAAACACATCTTTTATACTTCTATCCATTTAAGTTATTTTTCTTTTCATTTTGAGGATGATCGAAATTATGATGATGATGGGAATTAGTGGTTTGATCCTTAATTAATGATAATTAGGTGATCTAGTATAATTTCTATGGTTAAAAATTGGACAAAAAAATCACTAACCCCTAAGTATATGGAATACCGAAAATTGGGGGTAAGTTTTAGGGTGTTTTGATTTCTTAAATTAATGGTGAATTAACCTTAAGGGATACTTAATTGTGTATTAAAACAAAGAGAGAACAAAACCCCTGTGATTTAGAGAAGGGTCGAATTTAGGGCTTAGGGTTTGAACAAATTTTTCCTTAATTGGTTATGATTTCGTTTAGTAAATGATTAATTAAATTAATAGTAGTAGTAGGATTGATATAATATAGTTAATTGAGGAAGAAATTCATCCCTCCTTAATAAAGGATGAAAACCGAATTATATGTGTAATTTAGGGCTTTTTCATAGCTTTGTTTAATTGAAGGAATCATGATAGAATATGGTCAATGATGACATTAGTTGGTGTTAGGAATTTAATTGGAATTTTCTACATTAGTTAATGAAATAATAAGAGGCAAGGAACTCGACTTAAGTCTTGATTAATTGATGATATGAGATAATGATATTCGTAATAATGATCTACGTTAGTTAATGATTAAAGTCGTAGAAAAAGAACGAATTCCGTTAACTTTGGAAATTATGTAAGAAACGATCAAGTGATCGTAAGTATTAAGTGAAAAGTCGAGTTAGGGTTCTAACTAGTTAATAATGTTTTTTTTATGAGCTAAAGAACAACTTTGTTGTTGACGACTTGAGCATTCGGATGATTAAATGACGTGTTGTAATTATAAATTGTGGACTAGGAACGAGTTTGTAACTCGTTTTGTTGGTTTAGTACTTGGTAGACAAAGGCCGACGTCTAGAACGTCGTGCCACTAATTGAATCGTGACAAAGAGTCCTACACGTACGGGAGTACGTGTAGACTGCCTTCATATGTTAAAGACGGGAACTTATAGTTTCGATAACTTAGAACGAACTTAAGAGGTTTAACGTTAAAAAAACATTTGAGCCTTAGGGTTATTTTCGGCAGTTTTGCGACCCTTGCCAGAAATTGAAATATCTCTTAGCTCGTTTATCGGATTTAGGATCCGTAAATTGGAGCATAAACTAGACTTCTTAAGCTTTCTAACGGTACAGGGCACATCTCCTGTTTCCGATTCCCCTGTTCTGGGTAGCCCCCAGAACTACTGTCTTGTACAGTGAATTTTCAGGACTTTGTTTCCTAAGTTGTTTTCATTCCAACTTAGTTTCTTTTGATCTTTTTAGTCATATTAAGTATCGACTATCCTATATTACTGACCTAAGAGTCAAGTAAGATTTCTAAATGAGAATTGTTCGATTCTCGTTCCGTTTTAATTTAAAGAATATAGTTTAGCGTGCAAAGGCCTTAAAGGTTAAAAAACGTACGAACCAATTCGACTTAAGTTCGAATTCCTTTTTTTCTTTTACGATCGATTTCTGAAAATATGAATTATGTACGATGAAGGAGGAAGCCAGCAGCTCGAGGAAAGGCCGGACATTTAAAGAACGGCAGTTCGATAAATAGTTCTGTAAAGTGTAAAGGTGGGCTTTCATATATATGAAAATAAAACGTGGGTTTTTCCACAAACCGAAAGTGATATTACAGCTTTGATAACTGTGTTTTATCAAACGTGATAATCTTGGCATAAAATGTTTAACTGTTTTATGTGAGTTCTCTTGTATCTATCTGAGTTAACCTTCGGGTTTTCCAGATTTTATTTTAGTTAATCAAAAGGGGTTAACTCTCGATCGGCTCTGAGTTAGTCAAAAGGGGCTTTCCAGAGTTAGTGCACTTGTAGCCTCTGGTGTATGTGGTATCCTGTTGAGGGGTAACCAGCCACGGTGATTTAGTTTGGTCAAGATTGAACATAACATACCCTAAAAATGCTTCGAAGCTACTTTGTACAAATCAGTCAGAAAAAGTTTAGTAGGCACGGGCCTTTTCAACAAAACCTCGATGCGCTACGGTTATTAAATGCCAGATTATTATACTTATGATTATATTTTTCGGCAACGTGCCCACTAAGTACTTTTGTACCTAGCCCTGCATATGTTTTCTAAATGTGCAGGTTGAAGCGATGGAAGCGGCGAGGGTTGAACGAAGTTGTCTTAGGAAGACTTAGCTAGAATGAATCACTCTTCCGCTGCAGAACTTTAGTACCTTGAGATTATGTATATTAGTAGAACACTGTAGCTTATGTCAGCAAACTCTAGTAGTTTTTGATGTACATATATGTTATCTCCGTAAACTAGGATCTGTTTATAACCTAGTTCTTTCAGTATACTTCTATCGAGTAATCTTTTAAGATTAACTCTTCCTTTATGTAAATAAAGTCTTGTTCATAGTATGTATGTTGTCTCTTATGTATGTTTAGTTCAGTTAGTCCCCTTCTTCCCCGCTTCTTTATTCCAATCCCAGTCGCACCCCGGCTTCTGCCGTCCTTCGGGATTTGGGGCCGTGACATTTTATTTTTAGAAAAATCTATCTAAAATATATATTGAACCTCATGCTTCCTACTTCTCATAAATCATAACACATCATAAAAAACATAACAATCACTCAATCAAAATCCTACTTCTTTATCTCTTACAAAATTGTTTTTATTTTTAGAAAATCCTCAAATAATTCATGTAATCATATCTCAATGCATGAAATCATAATCTACAAACCATACATCTAAATTCAAGCTCAATCTTCATCAAATAATTAATGAAATTTTTGAAAATTTCTAATTAAATTCTAACATGATTTATACTTGATTCAAACCATAGAAACTTAATCCTAAGCATTAAATAATCATGAAATAAACTGAGAACATCATAATCTACACTTCATAAATTTCGAAATTTTCAAGAAATTAAAGAGAAGGATTTTTGTTTGGTTGGAATTAAAGAGGAAGTTCTAACCTTATCAAATATGCAATCAGAATTGACTTTAATCGAGAATCGAAAGACTTATGAGCTTCAAAGAGCTTGAAGAAATGAAGAACTTCTTGAAGAAAACTTGAAGAAGATGGGAAGAACAAGAGAGAGAAGAGAGCATATGGGGGGGGGGGGTTGTAAGAGAGAGAGAGGAGAGAAGAAAAGGTGAAATTGAATTGGTAACCTCAAGATATTATCAAGAGAGAGAGGGAGGCGGTTGGGGGGGGGGGGGGGATTTAATCCAAAATATCTCGTTTTACGGGTCTAATACTGCATACTAAAATCGATTAATTAATTTCTTAGACGGTTACATTTTTGGCGAAAACTAATTCGACCGATAGATCGGAAATAATTTACTTAGTTGGAAATGACGATTCGTTTCCTGAAAAACTTTAAAAAGTCGAGACGTGACAGTCCAAATTTCGCCCGAAAAAATAAATAAAACTGACTTTTACCAATAGACTCGTATCACAAAAAATAAATAAAACTGACTTTTTCGATCAAAGTTCTCGAACGAAAATTTTATCGAGCGTGAAAACCCTAATACAGTAGTCGGTTGAACGACTTCTGGATTTTATTTTCAGAAACGGATTTCACCGTTAGTCTTACAGCTGAAATTCCTTAACTTAGGCATGCAAAGCCTTAATTAATTATCAAACTTTTATTTTAGTGACGGAAGAAAAAGGCCGGGGTATTACAATATATATATATTTGAAGAAAATGAGTTTTTGATGATAAATGAAGTATGATGATATTGGTGATGATGATGATGTTAAGACGATCTTGATGAATTTATGAGTGAGTTAAGATGCATGAAAATCAAGATGTTAAGTAATAATAATTTTTATAAATCTTAATGATATTTTGAGAGAAAAACGATACATATGAGTATAAATATATATATGAGTGTTCTTGATATTCTTGAGTCAAATATGAAGATATGAAGATGAGTTCTTCATGTTCTTGAGGAATTTATGAAGATTTGAAGATGATAAAAAATAATTATAAAATTAATTATTTTTATATATAAAAATCGATATATATATATATATATATATGATGGTCCCGAAACGAGTTACTGGTGTATGGGGGGGGGGGAATACACCAGTTAGGATTTAAAAACTTAAACCTGAAAAATCACTTCAACTGAGTAAAAGATGATTCAGTTGGAATCTCACAGCTGAGTAAGCGAACTCAGCTGGAAGAGTGAGGCTGTGCGGAATGTGGTGGAAAATAAACTCGTTAAAAACAACTCACGCAAAACAACTCGGTTGGTCAAGAACCAAAACAGCTCGGTTGAAAATGTGCAAAAGCGGTTTGTATGTCGGTTAGATTGATCAGATAAATATGCAAAAGCAACTGAATAAAAACAAACACAGACACACAAGATTTAACGTGGTTCGGAGATAATCCTCCTACGTCCACGGGGAGATGTGAATCCACACACCTCAGTCCAAGTTCTTCTGGATAGAACCACTCAGCTTACGCGGGCTGAGCAACCGTTACGGATAAGTTTGCGGGTACTTATCGACCTTACAGCTTAGTTTCCGGGCACTAAACAGCCTATGTCAAGTTTGCGGGTACTTGACGACCTGACTACTCAATTACAGGAAGAGTAAGGTCCTAGCACACTTTTTAGGGTGTGAGAAAGGGTGGGATTTCCAACTACAGCTCGATCACGAATGAGAGCTGGATCTAAGGCTTGAATGAATAAATACTCAACCTAAGATCAAAGACAGATTTTCACTCTATGAACCCTCAGCTACTAATGTTCTATCACTCTTGAACTCTCAGCTGCTGATGTTCTTAGAATAGGAGTTTAGCTTGATTCTCTTGTGATTGCACTTTTCTCTCTTACTTCAGTCTGTCTCGTGTGTATATCTCTCGAATGAGAGAATGCCTCTATTTATAGGCGGAGAGAATCAACTAGCCGTTGGAGGAGCAGTTGATCTCTGATCGGTTGATAGCGATGGCTTGTCTCTCATCTCTGCAGACTTTCCCGATATGGCATCTGTGCTCTTCTGCTTTCCATCTGAGACAGCCTTGTGTTGGGCCAGATGGGGTAATGACTGAACGGTCAAACCCTCATGTGACTTCCTTTTGAAATTCAAATCTTAACCTTTCTGACAGTCAACCTCGGTTCGTCGGTTGAAAGTCTTGATCTGAGTGGTCTTCAGCTGATGTTCTGAACTGTTGGACTGTCAGCTGATTTTGAACTTCAAGCAGTTGATCTTCTTGTTCGAGTTCTACAACTGAGGTTCTGAAACTGAACACTCAGTTGTCTTCCTTGTATATACTCAGTTAGGTTTGAACCCTCAGATGACTTTCCTTTTCATCTGATGTTCTCTTCCTTTCTACTGTTTCTCATCTGATGAACGCTCAGTTGGTTTCCTTCACAACTGATGTTCTGAAGACTTCCCCTTGTTTGCATCTGAACATATGAACTCTCAGTTGTCTTTCTTCACAACTGTTGTTCTGTCTGAGTGACGCCTTGTTGCCATCTTTTAGCTGGAGACCTGTAAAGATAAAATCTCAACTTTGCTCAAACAGCGAGCCTAATTTCTAACATTAGGTTCTGGCAACATCTACTCGGTTGGGGTCTGTCAGTTTTGGAATTCATTAAAACTCATACTAATAAATTTCCCAACAATATATATATATTAAAATGATGGATTTCATTAAATAAAGATGAAATTAAAGAGTGAATGAGATATTGAGCATGTCTTGAGTGAATTGAGAAAGAAATAAAATTCCATGAATTTTTATGAAGAAATCGATATATATTGTCACAGCCCCAAATCCCGAGGGACGGCAAAGCCGGGGTGCGACTAGGGGTTGGATTAAAGAAGCGGGGAAGAAGAGGGGATGAATAAGAATGAATGAATAAACAGACATTAATAACAGAATAAACTACCATGAACAAGACTTCATTTTATAAAAGAAAGAGTTGATCTCGAAGGATCACTCGACAGGGTTCTCAAAAAGAAACTGAGTTCGTTATATGGGGCTTAGACCCAAAAGATAGATACATTAACTTCAAAAAAAAAAGATTGACAGCGGAAAGCGTAAAGCTGAATACAAGTTCTTATTCTAATTACGACTTCTTAACTCAACATCAACCACCGCCGCTCCCGTCGCTCAACCTGCACATTTTATAAAACATATGCAGGGCTAAGTACAAAAGCATTTAGTGGGCACATTGCCAAAAATATATAATAAGTATAGATAAATCAGGCATCTCATTTCTGTAGCACACCGGGGTTTTTCAATAAATACCCGTGTCTACTAAACATTTTCTTTTCTCATAAATGACTCGGCCGAGCATTTTCTGACAGATGTTACGTTCAATTTGCCCAACATTCCTCACCGTGGCTGGCTACCCCTCAACAGGGTACCACACACACCGGCTACCATGTACACAAACTCTGGAAAGTCCCCCTTGTATACTAACTCAGAGTACGATCGATTTAGTTAGCCCCATTGTATCTAACTCATAATTTCTGGAAAGCAGTCAGCTAACTCAGAATGGCACAAATGAACTCACATAAAACAAATATTTCATGCCCTGGTTATCACTTTGAAAACATAATTATCAAAGCTGTAAATAAAGATTTTCGAGCATCGCTCATTTTATTTTGTATATAGAAAAGCCCACCTGACTGATTACAGAACTACTATACGAGCTTCCGTCTCTGGTCTTCCATCCTATCCTCGGTGCTAACTTCCTCCTTTTATCGTAAAATAAACAAACTTAACAATTTGATCGCAACGATAAAAGAAACAGGAAATCGAAACGGTTTTAGTCTTTTAGGCATTTGCACTTTACTACTTCATTTTGATTAACTAATAACCGAGACTTCGATCAATTCTCGTCTACAAACTGACTTGGTTCATTACTCGACACTTAGTTCAGTAGATAATGGATGTCAATAACTTAGAACGACTTAAAAGTTCACAAGGAACGAAGTTGAAAAGGATTCAACTTAAGAAATCAAGTTTTGGAAACTTACTGCACAATACAGGGGTTCTGGAGTTCGCACAGAACAGAGACATTTAAAACAGGGGATGAAATTTACACCAAAAGAAATCCACGTATGTCTAGTTTACTCTCCAATTTACGGATCTCGATTTCGTTAAGCGAGCTAAAAGTTATGACAGTTTCCGTGAAACGTTGCAAAACAGTCGCGCGAAACCCTAATGCTCGACAAAACTCGACGCACGATTCCCTAGGTTCGATTAATGCTATTCCACTTTTATTTTCACGAAATTTTCATCTTAATACAGTCAACATGCAATATCCCTTAATCGGGTTCACATTCACGTCTTTTGATTAAACAAACGACGAGCATTTCCTCGTCATTTTCAACTAACCAATTACTATACCAAATCAAATTTCAAATTCAATTCTTATATCATTTTCGTTTATCAACTTCTCGTTTCTTAACTATAACTCATAACATCTAGTATCTCGGATGGAAAAGTCGTTAACTACAATATTGTTCGTCAATCCATAACAATCATTATTATTAAAAAGGATTTCCTTATTCGACTTTTCTACCGGCTTTTAAACTCGTTTCTTCGTCTCTTAACGAAATTTCAAACTTCTTAGAATTTATTCAAACTTTACGGTTACGATCATTAACTAACAAGATTATCAAAGGTTCGAATCACAATCCTAAATCATTATCTATTCTCGACTTATCGTCGATTGTTCGTCTCTTAACGAAAATCCTACATTCTCCGTTTTCGTTCAAATTTTACAACAACGATCATCATCTAACGAGCATCACTAATATGTAAACCATATTCTAAAAACATTAACGAGCTTCAACTTAACGATGTGTTTTCGTCTCTTACGTTTTTCTATTTACTTTTAGAAAAATTCCCAATAAATATATATTCATCCTCATACAATCTACATCTCATTTCCATTAACCAAACATGCATATCATATCATCTACTTCATCAAATCAACCATTCTTCATCTCTTATATTCCAACTTTTATTTTTAGAAAAATCTAAACTAATTCATATAGTCAATTAACAATATTTAGAACACTATTCTATCAATCAAACATCAAAGAAATCGAACTAGGAAAAACCCCTAAAATTCCATAAAAATTTCGGTAATAATAAAGGTTCAAAAGGGGATGATTTTCTTCATGATTCCATCCGTAGAATTTAATTCTAAACATACTAGAACATGAATTAATAAAAGGACAACATGCTTCTTTATCCTCTTGATTTCGAAAAAGATGAAGTGGATGAAATTAAGATTTTGTTCGGTTCGTTACGTAGGAGAAGTTCTTACCTTGCGGAATATGAACTCGGAAATGAAATCGATCGGTGGATGAGAGACTTGAGAGCTTGAGAAAGCTTGAAGGATGAAGTTTTAATGGAAGAAATTTGAGAGAGAAATGAGAGAGAGAGATTGAAGAAGTGGCGGCAATGGTGTGAAGGAGGAGGATGACAAGGCTTGATACTATACATAAAGGTGAAGAAAATATCTAACAAAGGTGGTGACTCGTTAAGGGGACGTTTGGCGTGAAAATTTTGACGGAAATATCTCGTTTCCGGGTTTTAAACGACGTTATAAAAGTCGAGAAATGATTTCTTAGTTGGTTACGAATTCGACGAAATCTAATTCTTCCGTTAGATTAGAAATAAATCACGTACTCGGAAAACCTAATTCGTTTTTCAAAATCCGAGAAAAAGTCGGGATTAGACAGTCTAAAATTCGCCCGGAAAAATCATAAAAACTGACTTTCTCTGGTGAACTCGTATCGAAGAAAAAGTGAATGCAAAGTTCGACGGTTTTTCAATCTGAGTTTTCGGACGCGAAAACCCTAATACAGTAGTCGTTCGACCGACTTCTGAAATTTATTTTCTGAAACGGATTTCACCGTAAATCTTAGAATCGAAAATCCTTAACTTAGGCGTGCAAAGCCTTTAATTAATAATCAAATTTTATTTTTCGTCGGAAAAAAATATCCGGGGTATTATGTATATATATATATATATATATATATATATAATAAATAATATAAATTAAAGAAGAAGAAATAATAATAAATGGAGTTATGAGTTAAATAAAACAAAAAAAGATACTTGTTTGTTGAGGATGTAAAGATTTTTATGATAAGAGAAGAAAAATGCATAAGGATGATGTTTGATGATTAAAAGAAAAATAGAATATTATTATTAATATTTATTCATTTGAGAAATAAAGGAAATTAGAATAAAGAGAATGAATTTTTCTATGAGTAAATGTTTTAGAAGTCAATTATACGAGTTAAAGAGATGAGTTACTTCTATTTGAGTTCATTTATTTCAAATAAGAAATTAATTAAGAGATATTATTGGAAAAAATAATAATAATAAAACTAGAATATTCAAGTTAATGGAGTGTTTCCTTAAAAATATGAAAAGTTTGAATGATGTGAGTTATAAGTTGATGTTTATGCTCTTGAGTATGCTTATATATTTAATTGATTTTATGAAGTGTTAATTGAGTGAAGAAAAGTTATAAAAGTTTAAAAAAACAAACAAGTATATATGCCGTATGAGAAAAAAACGAGTTTAATAAGTTTTAAATACTTGGATGTTAAATTCATGATGATATATGATGTACTAAGTGATTTGATGATGATAGTGAGTAGAAATAAGCAAGTTTGCTTTTTGAATCACTTAAATCGAAGTTAAAACGTAGAAGTTATTGAGCGTTGAAGTTTTAAAATGAAAAGTCGAGTTTTTATTAAATTAAAACGAAAATTGAGAATATTTAATCAAGAAAAAGATTAAATAATATTATTTGAAGTTGAGTTATTAAAGTTAAGAGTATATACGAGTATAAGTTCGTATTTAGAGGAATGATGACGTATTTTAGACTCGAGAAATTTTAAATAGAAGTTTGAATTTTTAAATTCAAAATAATTATTATTGTCACAGCCCCAAATCCCGAGGGACGGCAAAGCCGGGGTGCGACTAGGGGTTGGATTGAAGACACGGGGAAGAAAGGGGGAATTACTGAATAAATGATAAACTGACATAACTTTGATAAGATGGTAAACATGAAGTACTTCAATTAATCAAAAGAGAGTCGATCTAGAAGGATCGCTCGACAAAAGTTGTCTATGAGATCTCTAGGGTTTCAAGTACATAATACTTAAACCGAAAGTTAATACATCAAAAAGAGTGTCTTGCAGCGGAAAAAACGTAGATTGATTTCACATAAGAAGATGTGGAATCGAGGCTCAACTAGCTTTCTTTCCTTAATTACAACCATCACTCAACCTCCGCCGCCTTCGTCACTCAACCTGCACATTTATAAATACATACAGGGCTAAGTACAAAAGCACTTAGTGGGCACTTTGCCGAAATCATATCATATGTTTTATAGATTCATCAGGCATTCTCAAAGTAACACAACGGGGTTTTTCTTTCAAAGGCTTGTGCTTACTAAAACATTTTCTCAAACTTTACTTGATCAAGATTTTTTTGTTGTTTCATTCAAATTGACCAACTTCTGTTTCAACGCCAGGGGAGAGTTAACTTCAACCGCGCACGTTTCTCACCGTGGCTGACTACCCCTCAACAGAGTACCACACACAACGGCTACCGTGTACACTAACCTTGGAAAGCACCTAACGGTGTCACTAACTCAGAGTCCGATGGATTAGTCAGCACCCTTTTGGCTAACTCAGAATGGCACAAATGAACTCAAAAAAACAAATTCTTTTATGCACTGATAATCACTTTCAAAAAATACTTATAAAGCAATAAGTAAATATTTTGAGCAACGCTCACTTTATTTGTTATATAGAAAAGCCCACCTTATACGAATTACATAACTACTTTAACCTTCTGTCTTCCATCCTTTCTTCTAGTCGCGACTTCCTCCTTTTATCGCAAATAATCAAACTTTAGTAAATGATCAAGGCGGTTTAAGAGAAACGGACTCGATAACGATTAAACAAGTTTTAGGCCTTTGCACTTTAACTAGTCTTTACTAAACGAAACGAGACTCGAACACATCTCACTAAAAACTAACTTGGTTCTTTACTCGACATTTAGAACATCATAACGGAAGTCAATAACTCTAAATGACTTAGGTGTTCCAAAGAATTCAAGTTAAGAAAAGATTTCACTTAAGAAATAGAGCTGCAGAAGAATCTGCACAACTGCTGAAGATTCAAAAGCTCACGCAGAACAGACTGCTGAGAAACAGGGTAGGTTCTTGATACCAAAAGAAAGATACGGATGTCTAGTTTACTGCACAATTTATGGATCTCGATTTCGTTAAACGAGTAAAGAGTTATGGCCGTTTCCGTGAAGGGTCGCAAACTGACAGAAAAACCCTACGGGTCTAAACTTCAAACCACACTTTCTTATGTTTGTCAAAACATTTTACAACACTCAAAACTCTTGAAAATTCAACCAAACAAACCATACAAACTCACATTCACATATACTTGAGTTCTCGATGAAATAAACGACAAGCATTAACGTCTTTTGTCCTTAAAAATTATACTTAACAATTTCAAAGAATTTCTCAACAACATGTCAATCAATTTCTTAACTTCTATATCAATCATCAAATGATATTATTCCAATTAACATATGATCATTTACTCACGTCATACTCAAAACCACAATCACTTATTCATATATAACATGAAATTCTCAAAACCTACACAATGAACCCTAAGCATACTAAATCACTAATATCCAATTAGTTTTCTCATTTCATTTAACCGTCAAGACTTATGCTCGATTCCTTGTTTCTTACAAAAAGATAAATGTTCTTAGAAATCTTCCAAACTTTCAATTTAAGATCCTTAAACACTTAGATCAACTAATATACAAACCATATATTCATATCATCCTTTACACTTAGCATAATCTCGATTCTTCGTCTCCAACAAAAGATAAAAAGTGCTCGAAAAATTCTAACTAAATTATATGATGATTAACATGCATACTACTTCTCATTTATGCAAACAACATCATCAAATAAATTTTATCCTTAAAAATCCGATCGAATGTTCATCTCCAACAATAGGAACTGGCAACATCTACTCGGTTGGGATCAGTTGGTTTTAGAATTCATCAAAACTCTTACTAATAAATTTCCCAACAAAGAGTTTAACGAAATTATTTTTGTTAAGATTTGCAGTAATAATTTTCTAAAAGATAAGAGTCGAGCAGTAACGAGTCATCACTTTACTGCGTTTGAAAAATAAATTATTTCTAAGTTTATTATGCTTGATTGAAATAATGTGAATAAGTGAGATTTTCTTATTCCACTTATCTGTGGAATTAAACATTTATATGATCTGAATGCTCTATTATGATATGAATGATTTGTGATGATAATCGAGAATTAATGTTATGATTTTCTGAGTTCGTATAACCCGAGAACTTGGGAAGTGTAAGACGAGATGAATAGTAACTTCTCGTTTTGCTGGAATATTGAAATATTGTTTTTTAGAAGCGAGAATTCGAGTTTGAGAAGTAATTAGTAACCGAGTAAAGACGATAATCCGAGAACGTAAAACCGAGACAGTTATCGATGTAGAAAAGTTTAAATAAGATAAGAAAGACTCGAGTCAAGTAGAAGTCCATCAGCCGAGCCCTAAGTCTATTTTACATTTTCCGAGACGATAAACTTGTCCGTATTCGATATTATTCTTGAAGTACCGAGCGAGACTGAGAAGTAGTCGGAAGCGTAAAGTAAGCTACCTCGACTCAAAATACCAGAAGTCAGGTGGGCTTTTCTAAAACCAAAACTCTGATGAATGCTATTACTCATTGAGTAATATTATGTGAGCTTTTATTGACTTGCCACACACACCTTAATTATGATGTATTCAATATAAAAGATTTGAAGAACAGCTTCATTCTCGTCAAAATTGCTACAAAATTGTGTTTGTACCTTGAAAAGCTCATTTCGAGCTCATTTCAAGCGTAACGACCGAACTTGCATTTGTCACAAACAATATAAATTTTGTTGGATCAAAAACCACCACACACCCTATGTCACAGCCCCAAATCCCGAGGGATGGCAGAAGCCGGGGTGCGACTGGGGTTGGATTAAAGAAGCGGGGAAGAAGGGGGCTAACTGACTAAACATACATAAAAGACAACATACATTCAATGAACAAGACTTTACTAAAAGAATGGAAGAGTTAATCGCTAAGGATTACTCGACAAAAGTACACGGAAGTAACTAAGTTCAAGTTTACAGACTTATGCTACAGTGGTTTGTTCGATATACATATTCTCAAAAGACTTAGAGTATTGCAGCGGAAGTAAATCGTAAGCTAAAGCATCTTATCTTCTCAACTCAACTTCAACCACCACCGCTATCGTCGTCTCAACCTGCACATTTAGAAAACAATGCAGGGCTAAGTACAAAAGTACTTAGTGGGCACGATGCCGAAAACATAATCATAGGTATAGATAATTTGGCATTTCATAATTTGTAGCACATCGGGGTTTTACTGAATGGGGCCCGTGTCTACTAAAACATTTTCTGACTGATTTTCTCAATTTAGCTTGCAAGCATTTTTCTGGTATGTTACGTTCAAATCTTGACCAATTCTCATTCACCGTGGCTGGTACCCCTCAACAGAATATCACTTACACCACAGGTTACAAAGTGCACTAACTCTGGAAAGCACTTAGCAGCTAACTCAGAGCCGATCGTTAGTTAACCTAGTTAGATTAACTCTAAATCTGGAAAACACGAATGTTAACTCAGATAGGTACAAGAGAACTCACATAAAACATAAAACAGTTCATACCATAATTATCACTTTGAAAACACAGATATCAAAGCGATAAAGAAAGGTTTTCCGAGCATTGCTCGTTTTATTTTATATATAAAAGCCCACCTTTGTGATACAGAACTACTAAGTACTAGCTTCCGATCACCTAATCTTCCGTCCTTTCCTTACCGCTGGCTTCCTCCTTCATCGTAAAATAATAACACTTAAAATCGGGTTGTAAAAGATAATTGATCATTGAAAATCGAAATAGGCTTTAGTCGTTTCATTTCTTTAGGCATTTGCACGCTACTAGTTTCATTTTAATTAAACGGGAACGAGACTCGAACAAATCTCGTTTAGAACTCGAAAGGTCTCATACTCGACTCTTAGGTCAGTAGAGAGGGTAGTCGATAGCTTAATACGACTTAAAAGATCAAAGGAACTAAGTTGGAAAGGAAATCAACTTAGGAAATTAAGTTTTAGTCCTTTAGACGATTTAGGCATTTTCACGCTTAACTAAATTTCTTTACTTTAATGGATACGAGATACAAACTCGTCTCATTTAGCACTCAAGGCTCCATACTTGACACTGAGGTCAGTAGGAAGATAGTCATCAAGTTATTACGGCTTAAACGATCGAATGAAACTAAGTTGCGAACGAAACAACTTAGAAAAATGAATTCTGAAAAATCACTGCGCATTACAGTAACTCTGGGGACTGCCCAGAACAGGGGAACTGGAAACAAGGGATGAGCCCTGTACCGTTTGAAAGCTTGGGATGTCTAGTTTACGCTCCAATTTACGGATCTCAAATCCGATAATGAGCTAAAAGATATTACAGTTTCCGTCAAGGGTCGCAAAACTGCCGCGCTAACCCTAGTTGCTCGATAGAATCGACGTATAACTTCTTAGGTTCGCTCTAAGTTCTCGTATTCGATTTCTTAAGAAACTTGACTCTCAAGGCAGTCAACACGTACTCCCGTACGTGATGAACTCCTTTTCAAAACTCGTCCAATAGCACGACGTTCTAAACGTCGGCTTTCAACATTCAAGTACTAAACCAAAGCAATTAACAATTTCTCGTTTCTAATTCTCGACTATCACTATAACTCGTATTAAAACAACTCGAAAGCTCATGACGTCAACTACAAAGTCGTACCTTAGCCCATAATAAACAATATTATCAAGTTAGAATTCTTATTCGACTTCTCGGTTATTAATTACGACCAATTGTTCGTCTCTTACGCGATTTTAAAAGTTATCGGATTTCGTTCAAATTTTACGTCATCAAACAACATCTAACGAGATTCATTTTCATGCATATCATCACTTCATATCATTACTACATCTCAACTTAAATTGAGTTCTTCGTCTCTTACGACTCACGAAATATTTTTAGAAAATTCTAATTAAATTCATATCATCAATTAACATCAATTACTACATTATTTCATCAACAAAACATCATCTAAATCAACTACATGAAAAGCCCTAAATTTCTCAAAATTTTCGGTAATGACACACAATTAAAGAGAGTGATTTTCTTCATCAATCAACACCATTTATCCCTAAATCATACTACTATATCATCCATTAAACAATTGAAGTCCAATTACTCATTAAATTGAAAAACCCCAATTCCAAACCCTAGCCCTAAATCGGTTTTCATCAATACATAGGGGTTTCGATTTTTCTTTGTTCTAATCACTAATCGAACACTTCCCAAGCAATATCATACCATCAATTTAAGAATTCAATCAACCCACACTAAAGCCCTAAATTTTCGGTAATACCCTAGGTTTTAGGGCTCTTGATTTCTTTCAATTTTAATCCTAGAATTCATATCTAAACACATCTAATTACACTAATCGAACATCAAACATCTAATTCCATCATCCTCAATTTTCGATCCAAAAGAAAATAAAAAGAAAAGGATTTGGTATGGATAGAAATGAAGAGAAGAAGATTACCTTGAGGATTAATAAAGGAAGAAATAGACTTTGATGGAGGATTAGAGACTTGTGTGATTTTTCTTGTCCAAGAACTTGAACTCTTCAATGGAGGAAATGAAGAAAAGAGAGAGTGTATGCAAGTGTGTGTGTGGTTCGGTTTTATTTTTTTTTTTTGAGGGGGGGGGGAGGGATAAGGAAGATGACTAACATGCTATTATGTATCTAATAAAAGACTTTGGTGTAAAGTTAGATTAAATTTCTAATATGGTGAGTCATAGCAAAAGATACTATAAAGAAATGAAATATCAAGGTTGTGAGAGTGAGGAAATCGGTCATGAGGGAGAGAAAAAGAGAATTACGCGCTTTTTCCGACGCGATACGATGTTACAGAAATCGAACGACCAAAAAACGTAGTTCGGCACAAAATCGTCACAATCCGATTCGTCCAAAAATTCTAACATATAAAACTTAATCGGAAAATAATATTTAAAAAATTAATTCCGACAAAAACTCGGGACGACACAGTCCGAGTTTCGTCCGGAAAATCATGAAAATGAACTTTCTCGGGCGAGTTCGTATCGCGATTTCGTGAATGTAAAAATCAGACGGTTTTCCGTTCTGAGTTCACGAACTAAAAACTTTTCGTACGCGATAACCCTAAATACAGTAGTCGTCTAGCTGACTTCCGTAATTTATTTTCGGAAACGGATTTGACCGTTAGTCTTAGAATTCAAAATCGTAAACTTAGGCGTGCAAAGCCATTTTTATTAATAACTTTAAATTTTTAAGAACGTAAAGAATTTCCGGGGTATTACACCCTAAATATGATGTATTTAATCTAAAAGATTTGAATAACGGCTTCGTTCTAGTCAAAATATTTATAAAATCATGTTTGTACATTGAAAAGCTCATTCCGTGCTCATTTTCAAGCGAAACGCCCAAATTTTTGCATTTTTTTCAAGCAATATAATTTTTTTTGGATCCAAAACCACCACACACTCTTTTATTATGATTTATTCAGTGTAAAAGCTTCGAATAATGGCTTTGTTCTCGTCAAAATAACTACGAAATCGTGTTTGAACCTTGAAAAGCTTATTTTGAGCTCATTTGAAGCGTAATGACCGAAGTTGCAAGTTTTTCTCAAGCAATATAAATTTTGTTGGATCAAAAACCACATCACACCACCCCAATTATGATGTAGTAAATATAAAAGATTTGAAGAACGACTTAGTTCTCGTCAAAATAGCTAAAAAATCGTGTTTGTACCTTGAAAAGCTCATTTCGAGCTCATTCAAAACGTAACGCCCGAATATGCATTTTCTCAAGCAATATAAATTTATTGGATCCAAAACCACCATACACACTCTTATTATGATGCAGTAAATATAAAAGATTTGAAAAACGGCCACGTTCTAATCAAAATAGCAACAAAATCGTGTTTTTACCTTGAAAAACTCATTTCGAGCTCATTTCAAGAGTAACGACCGAA
Source organism: Schizonepeta tenuifolia (assembly GCA_029490685.1). Classification (NCBI taxonomy): domain Eukaryota; kingdom Viridiplantae; phylum Streptophyta; class Magnoliopsida; order Lamiales; family Lamiaceae; genus Schizonepeta; species Schizonepeta tenuifolia. The sequence continues at coordinate 316,793 of CM055957.1, forward strand.
GTTGCATTTTTCACAAGCAATATAAATTTTGCTGGATCAAAAACCACCACACATACCCTTATTATGATGTATTCAATGTAAAAGGTTTGAAGAACGGCTTCGTTCTAGTAGAAATAGTTACAAAATCATATTTGTACCTTGAAAAGCTCATTTCGGGCTCACTTGAAGCGTAACACCCGAATTTGCATTTTTCTCAAGCAATATAAGTTTTTTGGATCTAAAACCACTACACACTCTTTCATTATGATATATTCAATGTAAACGCTTCGAATAATGGCTTCTTTCTCGTCAAAATAGCTACAAAATCATGTTTCTAACATGGGTAGCTCATTTCGAGCTCATTTGAAGCGTAACGCCCGAAGTTGCAATTTTCTCAAGCTATATAAATTTTTTTGATCCAAAACCACCACACTCTCCCTTATTATGATGTATTCAATATAAAAGATTTGAATAACGGCTTACTTCACGTGAAAATAGCTACAAAATAGTGTTTGTACCTTGTAGAGCTCATTTCGAGCTCATTCGAAGCGTAACGTCCGAAGTTGTATTTTTCTGAAGCAATATAAATTTTTTGGATCCAAAACCACCACGCTTTCTTTTATTATGATGTGTTCAATGTAAAAGCTTCGAACAACATCTTCGTTGTCATCAAAATAGCTACAAAATCGTGTTTGTACCTTGAAAACCTGATTTCGAGCTCATTTGAAGCTTAACGCCCGAACTTTCATTTTTCTCGAGTAATATAAAATTTTGGATCGAAAACAACTACACTCTCTTTTATTATGATATATTCAGTGTAAAAGTTTCGAATAAAGCCTTCATTCTCGTCAAAATAGCTACAAAATCGTGTTTGTAACATGGGGAGCTCATTTCGAGTTATTTGAAGCGTAACACCCATAGTTTCGATTTTCTCAAGCTATATAAATTTTTTTGATCCAAAACCATCACACTCTCCCTTATTATGATGTATTCAATATAAAAGATTTGAATAACGGCTTCCTTCATGTGAAAATAGCTACAAAACAGTGTTTGTATATTGTAAATCTCATTTCGAGCTCGTTTGAAGCGTAACGCCCGAATTTGCATTTTTCTCAAGCAATATAAATTTTTTGGATTCAAAAGCACCACGCTTTCTTTTATTATGATGTGTTAAATATAAAAGCTTCGAACAACATCTCCGTTCTCGTCAAAATAGCTACAAAATCGTGTTTATACCTTGAAAAGCTCATTTCGAGCACATTTCAAGCGTAACGACCGAAATTGCATTTTTCTCAAGTGATATAAATTTTTTGGATCTAAAACCACCACACACTCTTTTATTATGATGTATTCAGTGTAAAAGTTTCGAATAACCGCTTCGTTCTTGTCAAAATAGCTACAAAATCGTGTTCGTAACATGGGAAGCTCATTTCGACTTATTTGAAGTGTAACGCCCGTAGTTTGGTTTTTCTCAAACAGTATAAATTTTTTTGATCAAAAACCACCACAAACACCCTTATTATGATGTATTTAATGTGAAAGCTTCGAAAAATGGATTTGCTCTCGTAAAAATAGCTACAAAATTGTGTTTGTACCTTGAAAAACTTATTTCGAGCTCATTTGAAGCCTAACACCCGCAGCTGCGTATTTCTCAAGCAATATAAATTTTTTTGATCCAAAACCACTACGCAGTCTTTTATTATGATGTATTCAATGGCTTCGTTCTTGTCAAAATAAATACAAAATCGTGTTTGAACCTTGGAAAGCTCATTTCTAGCTCATTTTAGACGTAATGACCGAAGTTGTGTTTTTCTCAAGAAATATAAATTCTGTTGGATCAAAAACCACGACACACACCCTAATTATGATGTATTCAATATAAAAGATTTGAAGAACGGCTTCGTTCTACTCAAAATCTTTACAAAATCATGTTTGTACCTTGAAAATCTCATTTCGTGCTCATTTCATGCGCAACGCCCGAATTTGCATTTTTCTCAAGCAATATAATTTTTATGGATCCAAAACCACCACACACTCTTTTATTATGATGTATTCAGTATAAAAGTTTCAAATAACAATTTCGTTCTAGTCAAAATAGCTACAAAATCGTGTTTGTAACATGGGAAGCTCATTTCGAGTTATTTGAAGTGTAACGCCCGTAGTATCGTTTTTCTCAAGCAATATAAACTTTTTTGATCCAAAACTACCACATGCACCCTTATTATGATGTATTTAATGTAAAATCTTTGAAAAATGGATTTGTTCTCGTCAAAATAGCCACAAAATTGCGTTTGTACCTTGAAAAACTTATTTCAAGCTCATTTGAAGCCTAACGCTTGTAGCTGCATTTTTCTCAAGCAATATTGGATCCAAAACCACCACAAACACCCTTATTATGATGTATTTAATGTGAAAGCTTCAAAAAATGGATTTGTTCTCGTAAAAATAGCTACAAAATCGTGTTTGTACCTTGAAAAACTTATTTCGAGCTCATTTGAAGCCTAACACCCGCAGCTGTGTTTTTCTCAAGCAATATAATTTTTTTTGATCCAAAACCACTACGCATTCTTTTATTATGATGTATTCAATGTAAAAGATTTGAAGAACGGTTTCTTTCTCGTCAAAATAGCCACAAAATCATTTTTGTACCTTGAAAAGCTTTAGAGCTCATTTCAAGCGTAACGACTGAAGTTGCATTTTTTCTCAAGCAATATAAATTTACTGGATCCAAAACCACGACACACTCTTTTATTATGATGTATTCAGTGTAAAAGTTTCGAATAACGGCTTTGTTCTCGTCAAAATAGCTACAAAATCGTGTTTGTAACATGGGAAGCTCATTTCGAGTTATTTAAAGCGTAATGCCCGTAGTTTTGTTTTTCTCAAGCAGTATAAATTTTTGTGATCCAAAACCACCACACACACGTTTAGTCGAGCAGTTTTTATGAAATAATTCGTTAGAAGGAATCTTGGCATAAATATTAGATAATTGGATTCCTTAATTTATTTTGGGAGATATAAGATGAATTAGAGAGAATTTTGACGTCGAGAAAGAGACGAGAAGGATTATTAAATGTTTGAGGGAATGAAATAAAATAACCGGGATATTTTCTACCGGAAAATTTTTTAACCGGACGAAATTAGCAGTTAAAAACTGCATTCTTATCCTAAATAGTATCCCTAAGTGTTAATACACTCTCATCAAGGCAAGTGAATGTCACTCTCTCCCTCATTTAGCCAACACACAATATTCTCTCTCTCTCTCAAGATCTCTCTCGGATCTCCTCTCTTTTCTCTCATATCTTTGCATATCTTTCTAACAAATAAATACATCTCCCCTACTCCATAATCACACATTCATCACCTCTCAACTCATCTCCCATCTCTCTCTCATAACCGAAGAAAGCAAGCAGCAAACTCCATCTCTCTCTCTTTCAGTTTTCTTCTGCCTAGCAGCAGATTTTGCAGCTCCATCTCCTCTCTTCTTCATCTTGTTTGCACCGTGATCATCAAGAGGAGTATCTCCTCCTTCACCCCTTCATCATCCTCCCTGTAAGAAGGAGAAGAGCAATGACTCATTTCCATTCACCGTGAGCAGCAGCAGCAGTTTTCATCATCTCCATAGCCGACGAACCTTACATGCATACACCTAAGTTCTTGATGAAATCATGCAACTTGCTTGAGGATTTATTGATGTAGATCATCAGCTCCATCTTCAAGATCACTTAAAGAAGTAAGCTAATATCTTTATCATTCTTTTCAAGCTTGAAACCAAGCTAAGAAATCTTTTCTTTTCCACTTATTTCCATCGATTTTCAAGTAAGGAGTTTGAACCTTATTTATTCAATCTTTGATCCTTACACCCTTGTATCTCTTTTCATGCAAGGAAAGGAAGTGAAAACCATCTCCTTGACACCCTCAAACCCATCGAGATCACCCCGAGCCAAGGAGAAGTTAATTTAATTTTTAAAGTATGATTTTATTCATTTATTCAAGATATGTATTTGTATAAGTATGATGATAAAGGAAAAACATGCATGATTTACTTTATGCTTAGGCAAACGTTAGGATTATGATGATGAGATGATGATCAAAATGAAGTTTAAAGCATGATTTAGGTTTTAAAAAGAAGAAGGATATAAGATAGCTTAAAAGGCTATAAAAATCGACTAAAAAGAAAAATAGGAGAAAATGATTTCTTGATGATTTTTGATGATTATTTGATGATATGATGATGATATATGCTTATTATGATTTTTCATGTGATTTATATGCATATATGTGATGATGAGAATTTTTGGTGAATTTATTTCATTTTTAATGAATTTAATCGATGAAAAATAGAGAAATTATGATTAAATGTTGATTTATGAATTTTATGATGTTTATGATGTTTATGAGCATGATGAGATATTAAAATATGATCTAGATGTGTTTATAAGACAAAATATGCGTTTTGTGAATTTTCTTCAAATTTCGAATTATATGTTATTTTGAAGAAAATGAAGTTTTGATGATTTTGATGAAATATGATGATGATGATGATGATGATGATGATGATGATGTTAATATGTGTTAGATAAAGTTTTAAATTAGTTTATAAGCATGAAATTTGATAAAAATAAGAGATATGATTTTTATTGATTTTTATGGAATTTAAAGAAGAAAAATCAAAGAAAATGAGAATAAATATATATAAGAGTATTTTTGATGTTCTTGAGTAAATATGAAGATATGAAGATATGTTCTTCATGTTCTTGAAGAATTTTTGAAGATTCGAAGATGATATAAAAAAATTAGAAAAATAATTATTTTTATTATTTTAATTCGAAAATTATATAATATATATAATGAGGAATTTCATAAAATAAAAATAAAATTAAGAAATAGAAGAGATGTTGAGTATATTTAGAGTAATTTGAGTAGGAAATGAAATTTCATGAATTTCCTTTATTAAAAATTGAGATATATATATATATATATATAATAATAATAATAATAATAAAAAGAAATAATCAAAGAAGATAAGAGTTTTATTAAACAAAGAAAAGCATTTCTTTGTTGATGATGATGATAGAATATTGATGATAAATGGATATAAGATATGATGTGAGTTTGATGTTATCGAGCAGCGTTTTTAAATGAAAAACCGAGTTTTTGATTAAATTAAACGAAAATTGAGTTTTAAAATAAAGAAAAGACTAAATAATGATTATTTAATGTTGTGTATTAAGATGAGATTGTATACGAGTGATGGTCCCGATACGAGTTACTGGTGTATGGGGGGGGGGGAATACACCAGTAAGGATTTTTAACTTTCGAAAAACTTAACACTTGAAATCAACTTCAACTGAGTGAGAGGACTCAGTTGGGATCTCACAGCTGAGTAAGCAACCTCAGCTAGAAGATTGGTGCTGTGCGGAATGTGGTGGAAAATAAACTCGTAAAATTAAACTCACGCTTTTATGCACGGTTGGTCAAAACCAAAACTGTTGTTGTGAAAGTATGCAGATTGTATGCGGTTAGATTGTCAGTTGAGATATGCAAAATAATGACTGAACACAAAACAACACGACACACAAGATATACGTGGTTCGGAGAGAACTCCTACGTCCACGGGGAGATGTGAGTCCACACACCTCAGTCCAAGTTCTTCTGGACAGTTCCACTCAACTTACGCGGGCTGAGCAACCGTTACAGTTTAGTTTGTGGGCACTAAACAGCCTAAGTCAAGTTTGCGGGTACTTGACGACCTAACTACTCAATTACAAGAAGAGTAATGTCCTAGCACACTTTTTAGGGTGTGAGAAAGGGTAGGATTTCCAACTACAGCTCGATCAAGAATGAAAGCTGGATCTAAGGCTTGAACAAATAAACACTCAACCTAAGATCAAAAACAGTTTCAAATTCTAGGAACCCTCAGCTACTAATGTTCTCTCAAATTGGAACTCTCAGCTGCTGATGCTCTTAGATGATGATGTTGCAGATTTGCTTTGATTTCTCTCGAGAAAGCTCTTGAATTTTTCGTCGTCTATGTGTCTATCTGCATGTCTATCCTTCTCGAATGAGAGGATGCCTCTATTTATAGGCGGAGAGAATCAACTAGCCGTTGGAGGAGCAGTCGATCTCTGATCGGTTGAAAGCGATGGCTTGTCTCTCATCTCTGCAGACTTTCCCGATATGGCATCTGTGCTCTTCTGCTTTCCATCTGAGACAGCCTTGTGTTGGGCCAGATGGGGTAATGACTGAACGGTCAAACCCTCATGTGACTTCCTTTTGAAATTCAAATCTTTGACAGTCAACTTCGGTTTGTCGGTTGAAAGTCTTGACCTTCATCTGAGTGATCTTCAGGTGATGTTCCTATCTGTCGAGTTCTCAGCTGACTTTGAACTTCAAAACAGTTGAACTCCTTGTTCAGATTCTATAACTGAGGTTCTGAAACTGAACCCTCAGTTGTCTTCCACTTCTTTACTCAGTTGGGTTTGAACCCTCAGATGATTTCTTTTTCATCTGATGTTCTCTTCCTTTCAACTGTTTCTCATCTGATGAACGCTCAGTTGGTTTCCTTCAACTGATGTTCTGAAGACTTCCCTTTGTTTACATCTGAACAAATGAACTCTCAGTTGTCTTTCTTCACAACTGATGTTCTATCTGAGTGACGCCTTGTTGCCATCTTCAGCTGGAGACCTGTAAAGATAAAATCTTAACTTTGCTCAAACAGCGAGCCTAAATTCTAACATTAGGTACTGGCAACATCTACTCGGTTGGGGTCAGCCGGTTTTGGAATTCATCAAAACTTATACTAATAAATTTCCCAACAATTTCCCCCTTTTTGATGATGCGAAAACCACTTACAACTTGAAACCACTACTGATCTAAACCTCACTAACTTATCTAAAATCTCAGCTGAAATTCTAGACAGTCTATAAGATAAAACATCAAAGGGTTATCACAGTTATAACATGGTATTTAAAAGAATTTGTGATTCAGAGCTTGGACAATGAGAAATTGTTCATCAAGGTGAATCTTATAACTGAATAGTTTTCATTACATCTGATTGTTACAAAAGATAGACTCAAATAAAAAAAATCAAAAAAATTACAACAGTTGCTAGAAAACTAACTGAGCTAGTATTGTAGCCCATACTTGCCAAAAATCCTTACAAAAATTTCCCTCTTAGCAGGTGACTCCTTAGAGATGTCCACTCCATGCTCCTTGCAGACCTGCCTCGCCTCAGATGCAATCTTCTGACGGTTCGGGTTGCTGGAATCCGAGAGAAGAGGTGGCCGATAAGTAACCCTCTTGGGAACTGGAACAGTGTTCAAGTCCAAGTTGGCGTCAATCATGGCCCTCCTGAATTGACTGAACATGCCCGGGTCACCTGAGTGCAACTCAGTCAGCGCCTATTTGAACGCTCTCCTTGGGTCGTCAGTTGCGTAAACCTTCCTGTAATAGAAGTCGTTCACGAACTCCTGCTTGAACATCTCCCAATCCTCATTCCACTCGGTCGGCATCCACTTGTCAGTATGCCTGAACCGACTCTCAACCTTGGACTTTAGAGGCAACCTTTGTTGCTTCAACCGAGCTTCCGCCTTTGATTGGATTCTGTTGATGCGGCATTGGCTGCGGGAGGCAACGTTGCGGTCCAGGTTCTGAGAAACCTTCTTCAGCTCAACCTCGAACTGGTTCACCCTCCTCGCCTGGTTGGCGGCAAACTTTCTGATCCAGCTCGGGTTCATGTAGTCCTTCTCCTCTACATCCATAGCCTTGGCCGCTGCAATGCACTCTTCGGTTGTTATCCCGTCGAGTTCAGAATCTAGCTCGGTTGCAATCTCGGCTATGGAGCTGTAGGAAACTCCAATCTTCTTTGCCTGCTCCAAGTCCTTAGACATTTCGGCTCCACCGACTTCGGTTGTCTTGGCAGCATCAGACTTCCTTCTCCTCAGCTGAGATTTGGATGGTTGAGCAGCTGGCACTCCTTCTTCTTGGGTCTCTTCTTCTTCCTATGCTTCACCCTCCTTCTCCTTCTCTTCCCCCTTTTTGGCATCAGCAACAAGGCTTGCTACTGAACCGTCCAGAGAGTTGAGTTTGGCCTCGGTGGATTGAACACGGTTGAAGAGTTCATCGACCGCACACTCCAGTTCGATCTTCTTCGCCAGTTCGGAGTCCTGGCGCTCTTGTTCTGCCTTCTTCAAGACAGAGAGGTTGTCGTTGACCTCTGTCTGAAATGCAACGAACTCAGCCCAACGCGACTCGAACCGGGACTCCCATTCAGCATCCTGCGTCTGTTGGGACTTGGCCAGATTTGAGTCAGCCAAGGACTTGAAGACATTCACTTCCGACTTCAAGCCCAACATAGTGGATTTCATTTCCGACACGTCCTGACTGGTGGAGGAGGAGAGATCATTCATCTTTATCTTCAGCTCGGCATTCTCCTCCATTAGTTGTTGATACTTCACTTCTTGAGCTGCCAACTCCCTCAGCTGGTCATCGTGTTGGTGCTGGAGGTTGGCGAGCAGCTCGGTCCTCAACTGGTTTACCCTCTCAGCCATTAGCTCGCAGATTTGTTCTGTTGAAGGAGCGAGCTGAGCAGCTGGAGAGGCTTGAGCAGACTGAGCTAGAGGCTCAGCTGTGACCATGGCTTGACGGTTTGCCAGGTACAGCTTCAGGTTCTCCTCCTCTTCTTTTGCGGCGGCGGCTGCTGCATCGACATCTTCAAGGAAGTCGGCTGATTTCACCAACATGCTGTCAAGGAAGTCGACACACTCCTTTTCAGCTGCCTCCCTTGTGTCCTTCCCTTCAGCCAGACTCTGGTCCAACCGTCTAGTGAGCAACGCGATCCGGTTGTTGTACGCCACCTCCAAGTTGGAATACTTGAAGTAGGCTCGGATGCGGGACTCGTCAGATTTCAGCCTGTCTCAGCTCAGTACCCTGATCGTGTCTTCCTTGACATACCACTGGCTAAAGATAAGGTGGAACTGGTACAGTAGCTCGGTTCCCAGTATGGCGAAGATGGGCATGTCGCGAGCCGCAGGGAATAGACCCAACAGCTTTTGAAAGCAGTAGGCCACCCTGCCTTCGTGCTCGTCAGCAACAGCCTGCAGGTCCTCCGCTTCGTTGATCGGGGAGGGGGTGAGATTGTATGGTTCGGGTTCAAGAGGTTCATCGATGTTGGCCAAAGAGTCGGTCACAACATCGGCATCGAGCTGAGAGCTCGGAATTTGGGATTCAGTTGGGGAAGAGGGTGGAATGGTTTCCTCAACATCGGCCGAAGGAGAGGTCACGATGTTGGCATCGAGCTGAGAGCTCAGAATTTCTGGCTCGGTTTGGGTAGAGAGAGCAAGAGGCTCTGGGGACGGTACAACATTTGCTCCAGCTGTGGGGAAGGTGGTAGCATCTTCGAGGTCCTCCGATGAGGAGGATGCATCCAACGTCTCCATGCCCTCAGCCTCATCAGCTCCGGGGTCTTGAGGTGCGATCTCGAATGATGCGGCCTCAGCTGAGCGGCTGGATTCGGAACGCTCCTCAGCAGGTGTGGACTCGACCTGCGCTCCCTATTCGTCTGGAGCTTGTTCCTCAGCTGGCTCCTCAGCTAGAACCTCAACTGGCTCATCAGCTGACTTGTCAGCTGGAACATCAGTTGGCTCATCAGCTGGCACCTCAGCTGCCTTCTTGATTGTCTTCTTGAACCTTACCCTTAACTTTTTCTGGGCAGGTTCATCAGTCGACTCCGTCTCAACGTCAGCTCGGCGACGTGAGGCTTTGGATTTTGTGGGGCGAGCAGCAGCTTGTTCTCCCTCAGCTATTGACTCAGCTGGCCTTCCCGACTCCCTCTTGTCCTTGGGAGTGTAGACACTCCTCAGCACCTCCTGTGCTTTCTTGGCCGTCGGGAACATCAACAGCTTCTTCAGCGTCGTCTCCTCGCAGTCAGCCCAGACCATGTTGCGGTCCTTTGTTGTGAGGAGGATGAGGGCAGAGATTTTGCAGCCGAAGTTGAGCGTGCCCTTCACACTCAGAAGCTTCTCTCTAGACTCGGTCGTAGTCTCAGAGATCTTCGACTTCTCCATCATCAACTGGTTCAGAAAATATTGGAACCAGTTGATTTGGTGTTGGTGCTCCAGGGCCAACAGCTATTTCAACTTGGGTCGGCTGATGTCGCCGAACGCGCCACTGTATCCGAACACGACCTTCGACACGGCGTCGAACAGCAGGCGGTGTTCAGGCTTCAGCTTAGTCCTTTGCATGTTGCTCCTCAACCGCTCTAGCTCGATCAGAGCATCCTGTAGAAATTCATCCGCCTGTTCGTCGGTAATATTCTCCAGGAACTCGGTGGCGGTGTGGTTGATTGGTATGATGTATCGGAGGACATCGGACACGTCAATGGAGAAGGAGACACGACGTATTGTCCTTGCCGGAACATCCCTTTGTCGGCAGGACACCGTCGTAGAAACTCCCTCTGAACCGTCAAGGGGGCGAAGAAGATTGACGTAGAATTCTCCGACTTGACGCCTGAGCAAGTGAGAGGGACAGAGCTTGGCCCATTCTAGAAGTCCGTTCTCACGGAGAATGTTGGCGAGAGGGGCTAGGACCGGCGACTCTAGATCCTCGTCGGAGAGGATCTGCTCGAAGTGAATCTTCGATACTAACATATCGAACGACTCTTCATACGTTGTAGGCACGAGGGAAGGTCCGGATGATGCCATTCTTTTGCTTTTGGGTGCCATTAAATCACTGCAAAGGTAAAATATATAGGGGAGGAAGAAATCTATTTGCAGAAAAGGGTTAGGCAGAAAAACTGGAAGACGATGAATAGTATGATTGATAAGCACGAATGAGGAAATTAGGAGATATCTTCCTGATTTTTCGCCTTATATAGGTCTTTGACTTTGGATGAGATCAACGGCTGGGGTTAAATGGCGCGAATCCATCAACGGCTGGGATTACGCGACTGTTGACTATCTTTGACTCGACGTTTTGATCCGAGTTCCAACCAGCGCGTGAGAAGGTGTACAGTTTCATGTCAGCCCAGTCGCACTATGAAGTAGGCTATGGATGCTCAGCCATACTTTACATTTAATGCAACATGATGGCTATTTTAATATAACTGACTAGCACAGGAATGTTTGAATTTATTTCAAACATTCTCATTTAAGAATATAACACCTTCAGTCATAAATGATACCTGCCAGCTGATGTCTGAATCAGCTGTGTTCATTAGTCGAGTTCCTCAGTTGCCGCTTACCATCAGCTGACTCGAGTTCGTCTGTTCAGCTGACGTTTGACGTCTTCAGTTGGCAATCAGTATCTGATATTCCTCTTTCAGCTGAGCTTCCCCCTTCATCTGAGCTTCCCCCTTAAGTCGATATCCGATTTTTCAGCTCGGATGACTCTTCTGCTCGGATGACTCTTCAGCTCAGATGAGTTTTTAGCTCGGATCCAAAAGTCCTAGAAGATCACACAGCATCTTGAACCGGGCTTCAGGAAGAGGTTTGGTGAGGATGTCAGCTCTCTGAATCTCAGTTGGGATCTTCTCCATGGACACATCCTTCTTCTCAATATGATCTAGGATGAAGTGATGACGAATATCGATATGCTTAGTCCGAGAGTGATGAACAGGGTTTAGAGAGATAGCTATGGCACTCGAGCTATCACAATGTATGGGAACCTGTCCAGTTGAGACTTCATAATCTCTCAGCTGCTGCTTCAGCCACAATACTTGCATGCAACAGCTTCCGGCAGCCATGTACTCTGACTCGGTTGTCGAAGTAGTAACACACGCTTGTTTCTTGGAGAACCATGAAACCAGCTTGCTTCCCATGAACTGACAGTGTCCAGAAGTAGACTTTCTGTCCAACCGATCTCCTGCTAGGTCGGCATCTGAGTATCCAGTCAGCTGGATATTGTCATCAGTTGGGTACCACAATCTAACATTGACAGTTCCCTTCAGATACTTAATGATGTTCTTTGCAGCCAACATGTGTGCTTCTCTTGGTTGGACTTGAAAACGAGCACACACTCTAACTGCGTATGAAATGTCTGGTCGGCTGGCAGTTAGGTAGAGCAGCGAACCGATGATCCCTCTATACTGGCTGGCATCAATGAGCTTTCCCTCAGCTCTTGGTTCGATCTTCCAGTTCGTGTTCATAGGGATCTTGGTTGTCTTACTTGTCTGCAATCCGAACTTGGTGATGAGCTCCCTTGTATATTTGGACTGGTTGATGAAAATCCCTTCAGGTGACTGCTTCACTTGTAATCCAAGGAAATAATTCATCTCGCCCATCATTGACATCTCGAACTTTTCCTTCATAAGATCGGAGAAATTCTTGCACAGCTCCTCCGACTTGGACCCGAAAATGATGTCATCGACATAAATTTGCACGACAAGTATATCTTCTCCAACTTTGATGGTGAACAGAGTTTTATCAACTGAACCTCGTTTGAACCCCGAGTCCAGAAGAAATCTACAAAGAGTGTCATACCATGCTCTTGGTGCTTGCTTTAGACCATAGATAGTTTTCTTCAGCTTGTACACTCTTTCATCTCCAGTCTCAAAACCAGGAGGCTGTTCAACATATACATCTTCTTTTATATCTCCATTGAGGAATGCACACTTTACATCCATCTGATATACTTTGAACTTGTGATGTGCGGCATAAGCTAGAAAGATCCGGATGGCTTCCAGCCTTGCAACTGGTGCAAATGAATCTTCAAAGTCAATTCCTTCTTGTTGGCAGTATCCTTGAGCTACCAACCTTGCTTTATTCCTCACAATGAATCCAATGGCGTCTCTCTTGTTTTTGAAAATCCACTTTAGTCCAATCACCTTGACACCATTTGGTCTTTCTACCAACTCCCATACACAGTTGCGTAGAAACTCATTCAATTCATCTTGCATGGCTGTTGTCCAGTGGACACAATTGAGAGCTTCCCCAACATTCTTCGGTTCTGGAACAGCAGCTACATAGCAAGAAATCATGGCAACATCTCCAGCTTGCTCGAACTCCTCTAGAACTGCCAATTCCTCAGCATATTGGGCATAAGTGTTGGATTCTTCCTCGGTTGATTCTGGATTTGCAACTCTGCTCCATGTGCGCACACCCTCGGTTGGATCTCCGATGATGTCGTTGGTGGAATGAACTTCATACCATCTTCGGTTGCGTCTTCCTTCTTCTTCCAACAGTGGTTGTTCAGACATCTGAGTTGGAGTCTTCAGAGCTGGTGATTGATCAGCTGTTGAGTCTGGATCCTCAACATTTACAATAGATTGAACTGAGTTCGGTTGGGCATCGGATGCTGATGTAGTTGGAGGGACATCAGCTGAAGTTCCCCCTGGGGACGAGCCGAGGTCTTCGCATTCATCTTCAGAGGAGTATGGGTCCTCAACCTCAGTTGCCCATACCAGTGGTTCAGCTCGGTTCTTTTCCCGAAGAGCTTGTGATCTGGTGAGAACTGGTAGAACAGCTGGATCCGCGTGTTGTTCCTTTACCTGTTCCCTGCACTCGAAGGTAGATTCATCAAAACTAACATGAGGTGTTATTTCCACAACACGAGAGCTGTTGTTGAAAACTCTATATGCCTTGATCCGAGCTGCATATCCAAGAAATATGCCCTTCGAAGCTTTGGCATCAAAAGTTTTCAACTGAGTCTTCCCATTGTTGTGAATATAACACTTAGATCCAAAAACACGAAAATAAGAAATATCTGGCTTTCTGCGTCTCCACAGCTCGTAGGGCGTCTTTCCCAACCGCTTGGTGAGAAGAGATTGATTCTGTGTGTAGCATGCTGTGTTGATCGCTTCAGCCCAAAATCTCTTAGGCAGTGCTGAGCTCGCTAACATGGATGTGGCAGCATCCTTCAAAGTTCTATTTCTTCGCTCAGCTACGCCATTCTGTTGTGGAGTACGCGCGGCTGATGTCTGATGGGTTATGCCATTCTTTTCGCAATACTCAATGATGGTTTCATTTAGAAACTCCATTCCACGATCTGATCTGATAGATATGATCTTCATCTCTTGTTGGTTCGATATCCGATCCATCAGCTTGGGCAGCTCATCTCGGGTCTCACTTTTGTGGCGCATGAAGATGGTCCACGTATATCTTGAGTAGTCATCAGTTACAACCAATGTATATTCGTTTCCATTAATGCTTTTTGGTGTAACTGGCCCGAAGAGATCCATGTGGATCAGCTGTAACACTCGGTCAGTTGAAGGAGTTGACTTCAACCGGAAGGAGGTTCTAGCGAGCTTTCCCAGCTGGCATGCACTGCAGATGTGTGTTGTTGAAAACACTCGGTTAGGTATGCCTCTTGCATGTTCTTGTCTGGCAAGTCGGTTCATCATCTTGAAGTTCAGATGGTTGAGCCTTTTGTGCCACAGCCAGCTCACATCCGAACTGCTTTTTGACAACAGGCAAGTGTCAGGGAGGCTGCTGTTCCAGTCAGCGTAGTATACATTCCCTGTTGGAGATCGATTTCCCAACAATATCACCTGCTTTGATCCGACATCTTTAACTCTGCAACCCTGTGCATCAAACTTGACAGAGAACCCATTATCACAGAATTGGCTGATGGAGAGCAGGTTATGCTTCAATCCATCAACAAAAGAGACATTAGAAATTGAAACATGATTGGTTTCAAGGGTACCGTAACCTCTGGTATAACCTTTTGAGTTATCACCAAAAGTAATTGATGGACCTTCTTTCTCCACGAAACTTCCAAGCAAATCCTTCAGATTTGTCATGTGTTTCGAGCATCCACTATCCATCACCCACATTGTTGTAGACGCCTTCTTCTTCCTCAGCTGTTTCTCCTGTACCTGCAAGGAGAAACTCGCTTAGGTCCCCAATTTCAGTTGGGTCCTGGAGGGTTAGAACCAGTTCCCGCTGGAACCGTGCGTCGCTTTTCTCTGTACACTCGAATAGCCTTGTCATTCCAAATGATCTGCCCATTTTCATCAATTATAACAACACCCCTGTTATCCTTAGGCTTGTTATTTGAAATGATGCTCTGTTTCTTGGGAGGAGTTGGATTTCTCCCATGTTGGGCTTTAGGAGGTGAGGCTTTCTCCCTGTTTTGATGGCGATTCTTATCCTGTTGAGTTTGTCTGTGAGGTCGGACGCCATTGTGGAATCTTCTTGGCTGATTCTGATTCCATTGCCTTGGCTGTTGACGATAGTTGTTCATGCCCGGATGTTGATTCATGTTGTGGCATGAGTAACCATAGCTGTCGTAACTTTTCCACATAGGTTGACTCTGTTGGAACCTCTGATTGTTGTGGTGATGGAACCGTTGTTGATTATGTCGGTTGAAGCTTGGTCGATTCTGTTGGTTCCATCTCTGCTGTGGTTGGTTTGTTGGTTGGTTATCACGTCGGTTCTGAGCTTGGATATGTTGTCGATTTTGAGCTTGATTGCGACTCCGACGTCTCCGGTTCCTCCTTTGAGTCTTGGAACATTCCCCCTCGGTTGTAGTCTCCAAGGATTGTTTCGTTGGTGCTCCATCTGCAGCTCCTTTGCCTTTCTCAGCCGTAGTTACCTTTATCGGTTGTGAGGGTGTTTGTTCAGTTGCATACTCAACTGTGTTAGGTTTGGCAACCATGACTTCCTCAGCCCTGGTGAAGGTAGCTGGTGGAATTCCAGTGTCCTTTGCCACGTCGTATCCGAGTCCAGACACATCATCCGTTTGCCGTCTGTATTTGATGGGATTCTCGATGATCTCGGATGACTGATATAGCTTTGTCAGGTTGTCCTTCTCAGTTTGAAGATCCTTGAGAAGAACAGCTATATGCTCGGTCTGGGCATCTGATGTCTTCATCAGCTGGTCGATCTGAGCCTCTTGCTTGTTCAACTGTTCGTTCTGTGCCTTGATCTGTTCCTTCAACTGTTCATCGGTTGAAGCCTCAGTTTGGTTGGCTGTACTCAGTTGACTTTTCAGCTGGTCAATTTCTTCAGCTTGTCTCTTGATCAGATCGTCCTTTTCGGTTAAGGAATCTTCAAGCTTGGCGAACTGGGCTTGAAGACTCTTAAACTCAACCGACTGCTGATGCAGTTCCTCACTGAGTTCTTGAAAATCATTCCAGGAGGGTTCCAACTCATCGTTCATAGATTCCTGCATGTTAGAAGTATTGGAAGAATTTAAGCGAGCAGGATTAGATTGTACCTCAATATCATCTTGGTCGGTTCCAAGTGCCATGAGGCATTGATCCGGACTGATGACATTGTTGGTAGAGGTCAGGTCATCTTCATCTTCAGTGTCTGTGAAGATGTCCATATCGTCAGCTGCCTCTTCAGCTACCATGGCCTTATTCTTTGCAGTTTGCTTCGCCCTCAGTGCTTCTCTTTCCTTCTTTGAGAGGTCTGGGCAATCGGCTTTGAAGTGTCTTTCCTTGCCGCATTCGAAGCAACCATTGGTGACTGGCTTCGAACTGTCTCGAGTTCGGTTTGATTTATAGAAACGTTTATATTTGCCGAACCAAGTATCCATATCGGCTAACTTCTTTGACAACGCTGCAATGTTCTGTTGCAGTTCTTCTCTGCTCGGCTCCTTTGCAATCGTGTCAGCCGACCTGGTTGGCCTTGACGATCTGGACTTTGAGTAGTCAGCTCGGAGGGCAACTGACTTTGATGCTGAGCCGACGTCCTCAATTCTATTTGTCTGACTTGAGGGCTGCGACCTCCTTCTGTTGACCTTATACTCATTTCCTTTCAAGATTGAGAACAATCTTTCAATTCCCATTTCACCTAGGTCAGCTCGGCTCTCGTGGATATTTGTGAAAGTATCCCACTCAGCCGGTAGAGCTTGCAACACTTTGAGGTTTATTTCTCTTAGAGTGTATTTTCCTTTCCGGATGGATTGGATTCTTCTGATGATGTCCATAAACCGAAGCTCTAGCTGATCTATAGTCTCATCAGGTCGCAGACTGAAATTGTCAAAATCTTGACATGCATGCGAGAACTTGTTTTCCTTTGTCTCGTCGCTTCCTTCACTTAGCGAGGCCAGGATGTCCCACATCTCTTTTGCGGTCTCACACTCCTCTATCCAGGGCAGATAATCTTGTCCAACCGTGGACATTATTGTGCTCTGAGCCCAGATATCCAGCTGGCTCACCTTGGCCTCCTCCGGAGTGTAGTCCTCTGGCTGTTTCTCCACATACTCCACCACTGCATCTCCATCGTTGGGATTTGTGGGAGTGCGAAGTATTCTGTCTCGTATGACGATTGGTCCAGATGTGAGAACTTGTTGCATCCTATGATGCTTGGACAAAAGGATCTTCTTCATTCGAGTTCTCCATGATGTATAGTTGACAACGGAGAACATGACTGTGATCTTGTCCTTGACGTCCATCTGCACAAACAAAAACAGGACAACAAAAATGCGAGGAAGAATGCACTAGCGTGAAAAGATCTGTTCAGTTGACCACTGAAGAAAATTCTCGAATTCACACCTCGTGAAACAGAGTCAGCAGTCTTTTGAACCACTGCTCTGATACCACTTGATGGTCCCGATATGAGTTACTGGTGTACGGAGGGGGGGGGAGGAATACACCAGTTAGGATTTTTAACTTTCGAAAAACTTAACACTTGAAATCAACTTCAACTGAGTGAGAGGACTCAGTTGGGATCTCACAGCTGAGTAAGCAACCTCAGCTGGAAAATTGGTGCTTTGCGGAATGTGGTGGAAAATAAACTCGTAAAATCAAACTCACGCTTTTATGCACGATTGGTCAAAACCAAAACTGTTGTTGTGAAAGTATGCAGATTGTATGCGGTTAGATTGTCAGTTGAGATATGCAAAATAATGACTGAACACAAAACAACATGACACACAAGATATACGTGGTTCGGAGAGAACTCCTACGTCCACGGGGAGATGTGAGTCCACACACCTCAGTCTAAGTTCTTCTGGACAGTTCCACTCAACTTACGCGGGCTGAGCAACCGTTACAGTTTAGTTTGCGGGCACTAAATAGCCTAAGTCAAGTTTGCGGGTACTTGTCGACCTAACTACTCAATTACAGGAAGAGTAATGTCCTAGCACACTTTTTAGGGTGTGAGAAAGGGTAGGATTTCCAACTACAGTTTCGATCAAGAATGAGAGCTGGATCTAAGGCTTGAACGAATAAACACTCAACCTAAGATCAAAAACAGTTTTGAATTCTAGGAACCCTCAGCTACTAATGTTCTCTCAAATTGGAACTCTCAGCTGCTGATGCTCTTAGATGATGATGTTGCAGATTTGCTTTGATTTCTCTTGAGAAAGCTCTTGAATTTTTCGTCGTCTATGTGTCTATCTGCATGTCTATCCTTCTCGAATGAGAGGATGCCTCTATTTATAGGCGGAGAGAATCAACTAGCCGTTGGAGGAGCAGTCGATCTCTGATCGGTTGAAAGCGATGGCTTGTCTCTCATCTCTGCAGACTTTCCCGATATGGCATCTGTGCTCTTCTGCTTTCCATCTGAGACAGCCTTGTGTTGGGCCAGATGGGGTAATGACTGAACGGTCAAACCCTCATGTGACTTCCTTTTGAAATTCAAATCTTTGACAGTCAACTTCGGTTTGTCGGTTGAAAGTCTTGACCTTCATCTGAGTGATCTTCAGGTGATGTTCCTATCTGTCGAGTTCTCAGCTGACTTTGAACTTCAAAACAGTTGAACTCCTTGTTCAGATTCTATAACTGAGGTTCTGAAACTGAACCCTCAGTTGTCTTCCACTTCTTTACTCAGTTGGGTTTGAACCCTCAGATGATTTTTTTTTCATCTGATGTTCTCTTCCTTTCAACTGTTTCTCATCTGATGAACGCTCAGTTGGTTTCCTTCAACTGATGTTCTGAAGACTTCCCTTTGTT
Source organism: Schizonepeta tenuifolia (assembly GCA_029490685.1). Classification (NCBI taxonomy): domain Eukaryota; kingdom Viridiplantae; phylum Streptophyta; class Magnoliopsida; order Lamiales; family Lamiaceae; genus Schizonepeta; species Schizonepeta tenuifolia. The sequence continues at coordinate 335,613 of CM055957.1, forward strand.
TACATCTGAACAAATGAACTCTCAGTTGTCTTTCTTCACAACTGATGTTCTGTCTGAGTGACGCCTTGTTACCATCTTCAGCTGGAGACCTGTAAAGATAAAATCTTAACTTTGCTCAAACAGCGAGCCTAAATTCTAACATTAGGTACTGGCAACATCTACTCGGTTGGGGTCAGCCGGTTTTGGAATTCATCAAAACTTATACTAATAAATTTCCCAACAACGAGTATGAGTATGTATTTTGAGAAAAAGAAGACGTATTCTTAGAATCGAGAAATTTTAAAAATAAATTTGAATTTTAAATTCAAAATAATTATTATTTGAATTATTATTATTTATGTAATGCCCCTGAAATTTCGTACTGTTTTAAAAATTCAAAGTTAATAATAAAAATGGCTTTGAACGCCTAAGTTCATGAAATTCAATTCTAAAACTAACGGTGAAATCCGTTTTCGAAAATAAACTACGGAAGTCAGCTTAACGACTATTGTATTTAGGGTTATCGCGTACGATAACTTTTTAATTCTAGAACTCAGAACGGAAACCCGTTTGATTTTTACATTCACGAAATCGCGATACGAACTCGCCCGAGAAAGTTTGTTTTTATGATTTTCCGGACGAAACTCGGACTGTGATGTCCCGAGGTTTTGTCGGAATTTAAATTTTAAATATTATTTTCCGAGTAAGTTAAATATATTGGAATTTATGGTAGAATCGGATTTTGACGATAATGTGCCGAGATACGTTTTTCGTCTTTCGATTTCCGTAACGTCGTATCGCACCGGAAAAACGCGTATCTTCCTAATTATTTCTTCATGGCAGCCGACCTCTCTCCTCTCTCATTCCCTTGATATTTCTTTTTATAACATAAAGTAGGAAACCTAATGTCCTTTAAAATCTTCCAAACTTTCCACCTAGTGTAGTTACCATTCCTTTAATGCAAGTCATCACCATCTTCCTCACATCTCTCTCTCTCAATTTCGGTACACACACACACAATTCTCTCTTCCATTTTTCTTTTCACCATTGAAGAAAGCTTGAAGCTTTGGCAAGGATTTCACTAAGGATCATCATCCATCCATCATTTTCACTTCATCTTTCATTAATAATCAAGGTATTCTTCATAGCTCCTAAGCTATCCAATTAGATTTTTGTTTCTCTTAATTCTTGTCTTGACCGAAAATATGGGTTTTAATTAGGATGGTGATTAAGTCTTATTTCTTGTAATTAGATGGTTAATAATCAATTTCTATGGTTGATTGGAAGAAGAATTAAAAGCCCTAAATTCTAGGGTAGAACCGATTTTTAGGGGTTCTATGTAGGATGAATTGTTTCTTAAATTAATTGGATAATAATCGAGGTAATAGTAGTAGAATCGATATTAATGGATTAATTGGAGAAGAAATCACCCTCCCTTAAGTATATGTTAATACCGATTTCTAATGAGGGAATAGGGGTTCCATGTAGTTTATTTTAATTGACGAAATGATGATAGATTATGGTTCCTAAGGATATAAGTTAATGATAGGAATTAAATTGGATTTTTCTAAAATATAATGTAAAAACGTAAGAGACGGAGTATGGGAATTAAGTCGAGTTTGATTAATGAATTAAGGTTATGATATGTGTATTAATTATCTACGATAGATGATGATTAATGTTGTAGAAAATGAATGAATTCCGTTAACTTTGGAAATTTTATAAGAGACAATCAATTGAACGTAAGTAATAATCGAAAAGTCGAGTAAGGATTCTAATTACATAATAATGCTTATTATTGATTAAAGAACAACTTTGTAGTTGACGACATGTTCGTCCGAGATGTTAAAATGACGAGTTGTAGTTATAATCGAGAAATAGAAACGAGAAATGTTAACTTGATTTTTGGTATAGTAATTGGTTAGTTGAAACGACGAGGTCTTAAACGTCGTGTCTATAGTCGAGTTTTGAATAGGAGTTCTTCACGTACGAGAGTACGTGTTGACTGCCTTGAGAATAAAATTTCGAGAGAAATTGAGTACGAGAACATAGAACGAACCTAGGATGTCATACGACGTTTCTAACGAGCCGTTAGGGTTAGCCGCGGCAGTTTTGCGACTCTTCCCGAAAACTGTAATATCTCTTAGCTCGTTTATCGGATTTGAGATCCATAAATTGGAGAGTAAACTAGACTTCCAAGGATTTCTAACGGAACAGGGCACTTCCCCTGCTTCCAAATGCTCTGTTCTGGGCAGCCCCCAGAACTACTGTAATGCGCAGTGAATTTCAGAACTTGATTTTCCTAAGTTATTTTCTTCGCAACTTAGTTTCTTTCGATCTTTTAAGTCGTAATGAGTTAACGACTATTTTTTTTTACTGACCTAAGAGTCGAGTAAGGAACCTTTTGAGTTCTTGTCACAGCCCCAAATCCCGAGGGACGACAGAAGTCGGGGTGCGACTGGGGTTGGATTAAAGAAGCGGGGAAGAAGGGGGCTAATTGACTAAACATACATGTAAAACATTGACAAACTATGAAACAAGACTTTGAAATATAAATAAGAAAGAGTTAATCCATAAGGATTACTCGACAAAAGTAGAAAAAGGAAAGTAAGTTCACATTTTACAGACTTGGACTACTGAGTATAGTTCAAAAGGTACATCTCCAAAAGAAAATACAGAGATTGGCAGTGGAAGGGGTTCTAACTAAGCATCCTATCTTTTTACTCAACATCAACCGTCGCCGCTCACCGTCGCTTCAACCTACACATTTAGAAAGTAATGCAGGGCTAAGTACAAACGTACTTAGTGGGCACGATGCCGAAATTATAATCATAAATATAGATAAATATGGCATTTATAAATGTAGCACATCGGAGTTTTATTGAAAGAATCCGTGTCTACTAAACATTTTCTGACTTTTTCTCAAAAATCACTCGGCCGAGTATTTTCAGGTATGCTATGTTCAATCTTGACCAAAACTAATTCACCGTAGCTGGCTACCCCTCAACAGGATACCACATACACAACAGGTTACAAAGTGCACTAACTCTGGAAAGCACTTAGCAGCTAACTCAGAGCCGATCGTTAGTTAATCTAAATAGACTAACTCTAAATCTGGAAAATACGAATGTTGACTCAGATGGGTGCAAGAGAACTCACATAAAAACATAAAACAGTTCATGCCATAATATCACTTTGAAAACATAGATATCAAAGCGATAAAGAAAGATTTTCCGAGCATTGCTCGTTTTATTTGTATATAAAAGCCCACCTTGTAAATACAGAACTTATAAGCCAAAAGCTTCCAACTTGGATCTTCTGTCCTTTCTCTATAGTTGGCTTCCTCCTTCATCGTAAAATAAACATACTTAAAAACGGGTCGTAAAGATAATCGATTAAAGAGAATCGATGAAAGATTTAGTTATTTTATTCTTTAGGCATTTGCACGCTTATTAGATTCGTTTTACTTAAACGGGAAACGAGACTCGTACCAATCTCGTTTTGAACTCTGAAGATCTCTTACTTGATTCTCGGGTCAGTAGGGAAGGTAGACAATGTCTTAATACGACTTAAAGATTAAAAGAAATTAAGTTGGAAAGAATCAACTTAGGCGATTTATATTTTAGTTCCTTGAACGACTTATGAAATTTCTCGTTTATTACTTCTTTAATGAAAGGATAAAATATATGATCTCGACTGGTTTTCATCACTCAAGGTCCTATACTTGACTGTAGGGTCAGTAGGGAGATGTTCGTTAGCTAAAAACGGCTTAAACGTTTGAAAGAAACTAAGTTGTGAATTAAACAACTTAGAAAACAAGAAACTGGAATTTCACTGCACAGTCCAGTAACTCTGGAGGCTGTACAGAACAGAGGTTTTGGAAACAGGGGGTAAGCTCTATACCATTAGAAAGCTTAGGAAGTCTAGTTTCTGCTCCAATTTACGGATCACAAATCCGTTAAACGAGCTGGAAGTTATTACAGTTTCCGGCGAGGGTCGCAAAACTGCCGAACAAAACCCTAATTGCTTGAAGGTTCGACGTATAACGTCTTAGGTTCGTTCTAAGCTCTCGTATTCATTTCTTTTAGAAACTGGACTCTCAAGGCAGTCATCACGTACCTCCGTACGTGACAAACTCCTTCTTAAAACTCACTCAAAAGCACGACGTTCTAACGTCGGATTTCAACTAACAAGTACTAAACCAACAAAGAAATTCCAAACGCGTACTAGCTCTCGATTATAACTATCGCCCATATTATATCAACTCGAAAGCTTATGACGTCAACTAGAAAGATGTTCTAAATTTCATTATAAACAATAATATCATATTAGAACTCTCATCCGACTTCTCGATTACTAGTTACAACTAAATGTTCGTCTCTTATACGATTTTCAAAAGTTGTCGGTTTTTGTTCAATTTTACGACGTTAAACTACGTCTAACGTGAATCATTTTCAAGCATGCAAACACATCTTAACATCATTATAACTCAGTTTATATGATGATCTTTGCCTCTTATGTTTCACTAAACATTTTTAGAAAATTCTCATTTAATTTCTATTATCAACTAACATGATTTGCAACATAAATCAACTAACAAATGATCTCTTATATCAAACATGTATAAACCCCCAATTACTCTATAATTTTCTGGTTTTAAACATATGTTAAGGGGATGATTTTCTTCTCCAATTAACTATATTTATTTACTAATCAACATCTTATATCATCCATTAATCAATTATAATTCCAAAAACAACTAACATGCATAAAATCCCTAAATTCAATTCAAAACCCTAATTTAGATTTCATAAACACATAGGGCTTTTGATTCCTTTTCATTCCAAACACTAAATAAACATCTATTAAGCATGAATCAACCATCAAAAGAAGGAAAAATAAAAATCCTACCATTTTCCAAAAAAAATTCTGCATTTACATAGGTTATAGGATTCTTGGTGTTGATCAATTTTAAACCATAATTATCATATGTAACACATCTAATTTCATTATTCTAATATCAATTCATCTATCCCATAACCTTAAAATTTCGAACAAGAAGGAAAAGAGAAGAAAAGAAAATCTAAATGGATAGAATTGTGGAGAAGATCATTACCTAGAGAATTAACAAAGGATGTATGGTGTTTGAATGGATGGATTTAGGACTTGAGTGATTTCTTCAAGCTTTGAAGGTGTCTTCAATGGTGGATAGATGATGAAGAAGATGAAGATTGAGGGAGAGAGAGAGAGTATTGCCGAGAGAGAGTGTGAGAGAGAGAGATGAAAGAATTTGCTTTGTTCAAGTATTGGTATGATGATAATGTTGAATGGTGTAAAGTGTAGTTTAGGTGTCATTAAGCTAATTAAGTCAACATGCAAGATTACACCTAATATGGTGAGGTGGCGGCTGCATGCATGGGATTAGGAGGGTACGGGTTTTTCCGGCGCGATCCGACGTTACGGAAAAACAAACGACGAAAAATGTTGTTCGGTACAAAATCGTCGCAATTCGATTTGACTTAAAAATTCTAACGTACGAACTTAATTAGAAAATAAATTTACAAAATTTATTTTGACAAAAACCCGGGACGACATATTCCGAGTTTCGTCCGGAAAAACATAAAAACAAACTAACTTTCTCGGCGTGTTCGTATAGCAATTTCGTGATTGTAAAATTAAACGATTTTTCCGCTCTTAGTTTACAAACTAAGAACCTTTCGTACGTGCTAACCCTAAATACGGTAGTCGTCTAGCTGACTTCTGTAATTTATTTTTAATAACGGATTCGACCGTTAGCCTTAAAATTCAAAAATTTTAAACCTAGGCGTGCAAAGCCATTTATTTGGTTAACTTTAAATATTAAGAACGTAAGGAATTTACGGGGCATTACAGTTCTAACGAGATTTGTTCAAGTCTCGTCCCCTTTTAATCAAAAAGATTCTAATAGCGTGCAAATGCCTAAAGAACTAAAAGGACTACGACTAAAACAAAATTCCAATCTCCGTTTTCTTAAATCTTTTACGACCGATTTATTAAAATATTGAATTATGTACGATGAAGGAGGAAGTCAGCAGTAAGGAAAGGACGGGAGACTAGAAGACGAAAGTACGAGTAATAAGTTTTGTAAAGTATAAAGGTGGGCTTTCTATTATATAACAAATAAAATGTGGGTTTTTCCACAACTCGAAAGTAATTCTTTATCGCTTTGATAAACGTGTTTTCAAAGTGATAATCATGGCATAAACTGTTTAAATATTTTATGTGAGTTCTCTTGTACCTATCTGAGTTAACCTTCGTATTTTCCAGATTTATTAGTTAACCGCTAGGATGTTAACTATCGATCGGCTCTGAGTTAGCTATTAAGTGCTTTCCAGAGTTAGTGCACTTTGTAACCTGTGGTGTATGTTGTATCCTGTTGAGGGGTAACCAGCCACGGTGAATGAGAAATTGGTCAAGATTTGAACGTAACATATCAGAAAAATGTTTGTACAAGCTAATTTATGTAAATGAGTCAGAAAATGTTTAGTAGACACGGGCCCCCTTTCATTAAAACCCCGATGTGCTACAATTATGAAATGCCTGATTTTCTATAAGTATGAATATGTTTTCGGCAACGTGCCCACTAAGTACTTTTGTACTTAGCCCTGCATATGTTTTCTAAATGTGCAGGTTGAAGCGATGGAAGCGGCGAGGCTTGAATTAAGTTGTCTTAGGAAGACTTTAGTTAGTATGAATCACATTTCCGCTGCAAAACTCTAAACTTATGATGTTATGTACATTACGTATAACATTGTGGTATAAGTTCTGTAATATAACCTAGTTTACCTTTTTGGGAACTTCGTCGAGTAATCCTTGATATTAACTCTTCTTTTTGTAAATAAACTCATGTTCATAGAATGTATGAAGTCTCCTATGTATGTTTAGTTCAGTTAGTCCCCTTCTTCCCCGCTTCTTTAATCCAACCCCAGTTGCACCCCAGCTTCTGCCATCCCTTGGGATTTGGGGCTGTGACAGAGTGGTATCAGAGCCATCGTTTTTGCTCTGGATACGAGTCATCCTTCGAGTAGTAGTATAGAATATTCGTTCGTACTCTATATCGAGTCTTCTTTCGAGTCATAAGATAGAATAATTTGTTTATACTCTAGATCAGAGTCTTCTTTCAAGTAAAATTAACAGTTAAGTTATAATGTTAAGATTTAGAGTGTAGACAACAACTCAACCTCCCGCTACGTCGACTCAACGAGGAAAGAAAGAAAATAATTTTTAATAATGTGATTTCTTTTTAATAAGAAATTTTATGAACAAGTATTCAATGAAAATGAGAATGAGAATGAGTTGTGTGCCAATAATAAGAATTTTATGAAAGTATAATTTAATTTATACTTTGTTTTGACTATGTGATTTTGTGATAGTACGAGTACTATCTTATGTGAAATTATTTGCGCAATAATTTCCTTTATTTCAAAAAAAATACATGGCATGAGAACCTAGAAGGAATCTAGGGATTTTTCCCGGTTCAATAAGAATGTAGACTTGAAATCTAAGGTCTTTTCCGATACCTCGAGAACTTAGACATTTTTAAGAAACGTTAATCCAAATGATTTCGAAAGGAGATCCACAAGACGAGAAGAATTTCTGTTGATGAATGTCACGTGCGTATAGTGACATGAATAAAGACTCGGCAAAGTCGACCTTTGTTGTAAGTGGCATGAACTAAGTCTCTTGGAGATGACTTTGTTTTACTTATTAGGAGCCGTTCAAGTATTCGATTAGCTTAAAATTTATATCTTCCTCGAGAAGATTGAGTATTCCGAGCTAAATTGGAAAGTTTCCGAAAGTTTCTTTTTAGAAGTAGTTGTGTGCGCAATTCGAGAAATTGCTACTCGATTTAGGAAAGTAAATTCTATATGAAGTGAACGATAGAACGAGACAGAAGTTCCATGTGATTGAGAGACCGTTATGTGGACTTGATCAACCCACATAATAAGAAACTCAGTAATATGGGTCTTATGCTCCGCTAGCAAAACCTTTTTAGTTTGGTATAAGTGGTTTAAAGAGACGAATGTTACTTACATATAAGTAACATGTAACGACGTCGTTCTGTTTCTTTTCGTTTTATTTTTCAGTAGAGTTCGCCTTGTTCGAACTTTGCGAAGAGAGTTTTTTTTACTATTATGAGTCAAGCACGATGCTTGATTAAATTTCCGACGATCGCTCGATTTTAGCGACGACGACTAGAACCTATGTTCTAAAAAGTTATTCTTAGGATATATTCCATTTCTCTTTTGGAATTTATATTTTTATACTTCGTCCTTGAGCGAAGAATACGACACCCATGAGTATTAAGAGTTGTAAACGACAAAGTCTTTTGTAAATGAATGTTACTTTTGCATAAGTAACATGAACAAAGCAGACGTGCTTTGTTTTAATGAATGAGAATTGATGAAAAGTTTTCTTTGAGAAAGAAATAAGGAATAATGAAGGAGAATAATAAGGAATTAAAGTATGAAATTAAAAGAATGAGATAAGGAATGGGAATAAAATCTTGAAATTTTATTTCTATATATTGTGAGTATGAGAGCAATTTTCTGTGAAATTGCTAGATGTTTAAGATAAGTTTGTTAGATTAAGTGTGGTGATATTACAATTGAATAAGGAATATTCATTTTGTAATTTAAGATTTTCCGTAAGATAAGATATCATCATACCGTTACTGATCTGTGTTTCTTAAAAACTTTGTAGGATGGCTTCCAGTAGTGACACGGCTTCGGAGAGTCAGTCCCCGCCACAGCGTACTTGGGCAGATCAGTTATTGGATAGGTATAGAGATTGTGAGGCAAACCCGAGACATGACGTAGGACAGAGGATTAGTTACTTTTCGTTAGTTTATAATCCAGTCTGGCGTTCTATTACGGAGGGTCAGGCTATACTTTACTTGGTTAGACGACTACCAGAGGAATGGCGTGGTTGGGCACACGATACGGCATGGTACTATCTTGGGATGTTTGGCGACGATACAGAGCCGACAGGGGATTACAAGGGATTTGCTTTAGAGATACACATGCGTTTCTTTCAGAGCAGACACATATCAGCATATCCTGTTCAGGCGCATCCTCCCCACACTCACTTCCCGGTAGATTCAAGGTCAGAGCATGACGAGATAGGTCTAGAGATGATTGCACAGTTGGAGATCCCTTCAGTGATGGTACCCAGTGAGGACACAGGGGAGTTAGTTGTAGAGACAGTTGATGGATTAGGGTTACCCGCTCCTTTTCAGCACGAGCTTTCTGCGAGAGTTTAGGGACCATTCGATTCGGGACCAGAGTACTTAGACACGGATGCAGAGCTTGCCGCCCTGTTACAGTTCCCATCTTCTTACAGACCCCTTGACGAGATATGCTCGGAGTTGGCTAGAGTTAGGACAGAGTTTGAGGCAGGACCGTCCAGGGTCCGTTCCAGAGAGGAGTACGAGTCCTGTTCACTTCCCAACCACCTGCTGCCTCCGAAAAAGCGGGCATCAGTGACCTGCTGGGACTACTTGGTTTCGGATACCGAGACGACAGTTTCAGATGTTCCTGTACCGCCACCACTTACACTTACAGACGTCACTACTTTGAGGGTTGACAAGGCACTCCAGTTCGCTTTCGGTTCAGAGTCAGAGGACGAGGACTCAGACAAGGACCCCGAGGAGGATTAGGCCATAGAGGGCAGTGGTCACTTGACCGCAGTTTGTTGAGCAAGGCGTCAGGGACGCATAGTAGTATAGTAGCCTTTTCTTATGTACATAGTCGGATCAGTAACTAGATAGTTTTGTAGTACTCCAATGGATACGAAATTTTATGAATCGTTTTCGTTCTAGTACTTCCAGTAGTACAGTAATGCGATATGTTAGTGCATCCTGTGCACGTAGGCAGTTAGCCTAGCTTAGACTCGTTGTAGTCTAGTTTTGTATAAGTCCTTGTTAAAGGCAAAACTAACATATTCTTTTTGATGTATATATAATATACATGACCCATGAGAGGTTTTTAGTCACAAGAAAGTTTCTTATGAATCATATAACTAAACCAGAATGCCAAATGAACTCGTGTAACGAGTGTTTAATTTAACCTTGGAGGTTAAAAGTTGAAGGAACTAGAATCAAAGTTAATTTGTTATTCTAGTTTACGTGAAAGTATTAAGTGGGAAAAGAAAGGGTTAATGAGAAAATGAAGGCTTAAAAGCAAGTACTAATGAGAGAATTTTTGTATATTATAGTTTTAAAAATGTCGCTGAGAGCTGTTAACGATCGAAGAGGACCGGATAGTCCTAGAGAGTCTGATAGAGGTCAAGAACAACGTATAAGCGAGGAAAGGCAAAAACACCCAGCAACCTTTTCATTTCCCCTATCTCCGCAACGTCATAGCATTGAGGATTTATTCTTCGGAAGAAAACCACCATATTTCGATGGATCTGGTAATCCGAGTGAGGCTGAGCAATGGATACGTTCTATAGAGAGAATCTTTGAGCCGATTAGACTTAGTGATGAGGAGCGTCTAGCATGTGTTGGGTATCAGGTAACTGGACCAGCTAAATATTGGTGGAAGACTAGACAGAGAATTATGCCGGTAGAGCAAGCGGCTCTAACCACTTGGAATGATTTTAAGGAGGCATATTATGAAAAGTACGCATACGATCAAATGGAAACTGAGGAAGAAATAGCAAGGAAGCTTCAGGGAGAACTTAAGTATGAACTGGGAATAGCAGTAGCCAGACAGGAGGGACTGAGTTATGCAGAACTACTAGGACGAGTCCGTGAAATAGAGGCATTAGTGCCTAATAAAGGAAAGATGGTAATGCCCACACCAGCACTAAACCAGACTTCAACCCAAAACCCTTCCAACAATAATATTATCCATAAGGGAAAGAGGAAATGGGAAAGGAGTAGCAGTGAGTGTTACCAGCGCCACAACAATCAAGGAAAATAGAATAGGACTCGGCAAAGTTTCCAGCAGCCAGAAAAAGGAAGTAACTATGGAAAGGAAGTAGAGCAAATGAATAAACCACAGGGAAATAAACAGTCAGGGCAAGGCAAGAGAAACAATCTACTAGGACAGCTGCAAGGCCAGCCAAGGAATGGTAACCAAGGAAAAATCACTAATCCAGCTTGCCCTAAGTGTGGTAAGGAACACCCCGGTGATTGTCTAGCAAACTCTGGTGTTTGCTTCAACTGCAGACGTAAGGGACACGTTAAGAGGAATTGCCTAGAATTGAGGCAAGCGGCAGAACAGAAACAGGAAGTTTCTGCATGTCCTAGATGTGATAAGAAGCATGAGGGTGTGTGTCTAGCAAACATGGATAGATGTTTTAAATGTGGGATGCTGGGGCATATAAGGAAGGATTGCCCAACGCTGCTTCGGACGGCAAAACCAATTCCGTACGGCCAGCTTCAACCATCAAATACAACTCAAGTCTAGTCACAGCCACAGCTGATACAATCACAACAGAATGCAAGCGCATACACGATTAGGCAGGAGGGGCATAATGAAGGCAAGGGAGATTTGGCAGGTATGGGTCGAACCTTAAAAAAATTACCCTGCCAAAATTTTTGCTTCATTTTAGAGCCTTATATTCGGTTATAATTAGTACCTGTTAACCTTTAGGAGTAGAACTAGGACGCTTTAATTGTGAAATAGGAACAATTACGCTTCAGGGAGTGACGATAATCTCATAGTGTTATTCCCTTAGTTTCGTTGAGCATAGAATTTAATTTAGGGTCTTTCTGTTAGAACATAACAATCGATTGGGAAGTAATAAAATGTACGACATATATATATAATTTCAGAAATGGACTAGTTGTTTGAGAATTACCACGATTCTCGACAACGAGAGAAAAATCTCTTTCAAAACCTCAAGTAGAGAACCTACAGAGTTATGTGAAATATCGATGGGCAGGAGGATATCAAAAAAAAAAATATCCGCCCTACAAGCCAAGATGTTGATGATGAAGAGGGATACGATCGTTTATCTCATGTACCTAGTTGGAGATCTAGGAGCCAAGAAGATCATTCAAACGTGAGCATTGTGAACGAATATGAAAATGACTTTTCAGAAATATTATCTGGTTTATCACCAGATTGTCGTGTAGGTTTCACGATCGACTTAGAACTACGAGCAGCTCCCAAATCAAAGGCCTTATGTAGAATGGTATCGAAGGAGTTAGAGGAGCTTAAGATCCAACTGCAAGAGTTGTTAGATGATGATTTCTTTAGACAAACGTTTTCACCATGGAAAACATTTTAGATGTTCATCATCGAAGAAGGATGATTCTGCGAGAATGTATATAGGCTGTCAAAAGTTAAATAAAGATAACCCTTAAGGATAAGTATTCTTTTATGAGAATAGAATACCCCTGATAAGCTTAAAAAGAAACAAGTGCAATTGTGAGGATAGACTTAAGGTCTAAGCATCACGAGTTAAAGGATAAACTGGTGATATACCCAAAATTTTCTTCCAAACCAGATAAAACCATTACGAATGCTTAGTTATGCTGTTTAGTTGGCTAGTGCTCCGTAGTATTCATGAACCACATGAATAGAATTTTTCACCTAGACCTAGAAAAAATTCATTTTAGTATTCATCGACGACAATTTCAGTTACCCCAAGAATGAGGAGGAACACGAAGAACATTTGCGAATAGTGCTAGAACGCCTAGAGTCGGGAGTTAGATGCCAAATTCAGTAAGAGCAAGCTCGAATGAAGAAGTAATGTTTCTTGGATATATAGTGTCGACAGAAGATGTTAAGATAGATTCATGCCAAGGTAGAGGCAGTACTCAAATGAAAAAAAAAAATCGCCTACCAGTCTAAATGAAATAAGAAGTTTCCTAGGTTGGACAGTTATAATAGAGGTTTCCATTAAGGAATTTTCTATGATTACTAAGACTTATGACACAACTACATAGAAGGAAAAGAAGTATAGATGTATAGACAAATGTGAGATAGGTACGCAGACGTTCAAGAAAAAGTTGATCATCACCCCAGATTTAGCCCTACCAAAAACGACAAGGAATACGAGGTAGATACCAATGCTACGAAGAACGGGTTAGGATGGTATAAATGCAAGATGAGAGAGTGATAGCTTATACTTCACGACACATTAACCTCAGCAAATTGAGTATCCAACCCACGACTTAGAGCTTGTAGTCGTAGTACATGCAATGAAATTTGGACACACCATCTATATGGTGTAAGGGATGAGATCTTCACAGATCATAAAAATTTGGAGTGTGTATTCGAGCAAAGGAATTAACATAAGACAAAGGAGATGGCTCGAACTAGTAAAAATATTATGAATATTAAATTAATTTACCAGCTAGGAAAACAAAACTAAGCGTAAGAATAGACACGCTGAGTCGTAAGACTCCAACTAAGTTTAGGTATCTTTTCAAAGGAGAAGAAACGCTTATACGAGAATTTGAGATGATGGGTATAGAAATGCAAGATACATCAACATTGATTGTAGGACAAATAACGACACAAGTAGCTATACCAAATTATGAGAAAGATTATAAGTATCTAGAGAAAGGACGAGTCAATGGATAAGCCTCAACTATGGATAAGAATGGATAAACTAGACAGTGACTCTGAAGCAATGAGTATTATGATAGAAATTAAAGAGTAGACTTAGTATTTCCGATGACGACGAATTTAAGATTTAAGAAAGGATTTCTAGTGGAATAGAGTGAAATGAGATGTTGCCTAGTTTGGTAGAAAGATTTTTAGCTTATAAGAAAGTGAAAGCCTTTCAATGACAACTATACGAGTTGTGATAACCGTTAAGGTATTCCGGAATGGAAATGGAAGGATATGGTTACGATTTTATGACAACGAGATGTTTGTAGGTCACAAGGTAACAAACTTAACTTTAGTACCGTTTCTCACCTCCAGTTGGAGGGACAGTCCAAGGAAACAATTTCGATACTCGTTGATATGCTAAGAACGATAAGATTAGCCGAAGAGCGAATTGAAGAACACATAGCCAACAACTGAATTGTTATAACAATAATTATTAAGCTACGATAAGTATTACGACTTACGAGACCTTGTAGAATGAGAAGATTTACATAGTTGCCTTATTATTATAAGGTAGGTGAAAGCAAGAATTTAGGACCAGACGCGGTCAATGAAATGATCGAGATCATTCGATAGATTCGAGTCAGAATAAAACGAGTTTAAAGAAGACAAAAGTCTTAAGTATATACGACAATTCGAACTTAATAATCGAGAAGGAAAATACAAGCTCCTTAAGATTTCTCCGTTAATGAGAAACATTAGTTTCGTGTCAAGTTCAGACTTCGATAAAGATTTATATAATTAGCAAATAACTTGGAAAAGATAGCTTTCAATGCGAATAGTTATGGCTTTATCGCCAAATTTATGAAATACTTATTTTATGCATATCTCATTTTGAGAAAAAGTATGTACGTTCGATTCTATACACATAGTTGGTCAGCAAGACGTTGATCTTGAAATCGACTTAAGTTATTAGGAAAGATCGAAAACGATCTTGGATCAAAAAGTGCAAGGGTTAAGGAGCAAGTCGAGACGATAAGTAAAAACGTTATAAGATCATCACCGGCAAGAGGAAGCCATGTGAGAATTCGGAAAAGAGTTGAGTAAGAAGTACTCCAAGCTGTTTAAAGAGGATAAGCAAATTTCGGGATGAAATTTTTCGCAAGGGGGGTAGGATGTAATGCCCCAGAAATTTCGTACTGTTTTAAAAATTCAAAGTTAATAATAAAAATGGCTTTGCACGCCTAAGTTCATGAAATTAAATTCTAAAACTAACAGTGAAATCCGTTTTCGAAAATAAACTACGGAAGTCAGCTTAACGACTACTGTATTTAGGGTTATCGCGTACAATAACTTTTTAATTCTAGAACTCAGAACGGAAAACCGTATGATTTTTACATTCACGAAATCGCGATACGAACTTGCCCGAGAAAGTTCGTTTTTATGATTTTCCGGACGAAACTCGGACTGTGATGTCCCGAGGTTTTGTCGGAATTTAAATTTTAAATATTATTTTCCGAGTAAGTTAAATATATCGGAATTTATGGTAGAATCGGATTTTGACGATAATGTGCCGAGATACGTTTTTCGTCTTTCGATTTCCGTAACGTCGTATCGCGCCGGAAAAATGCGTATCTTCCTAATTATTTCTTCATGGCAGCCGACCTCTCTCCTCTCTCATTCCCTTGATATTTCTTTTTATAGCATAAAGTAGGACACCTAATGTCCTTTAAAATCTTCCAAACTTTCCACCTAGTGTAGTTACTATTCCTTTAATGCAAGTCATCACCATCTTCCTCACACCTCTCTCTCAATTTCGGTACACACACACACACAATTCTCTCTTCCATTTTTCTTTTCACCATTGAAGAAAGCTTGAAGCTTTGGCAAGGATTTCACTAAGGATCATCATCCATCCATCATTTTCACTTCATCTTTCATTAATAATCAAGATCTTCTTCATAGCTCCTAAGCTATCCAATTAGATTTTTGTTTCTCTTAATTCTTGTCTTGACCGAAAATATGGGTTTTAATTAGGATGGTGATTAAGTCTTGACCGAAAATATGGGTTTTAATTAGGATGGTGATTAAGTCTTATTTCTTGTAATTAGATGGTTAATAATCAATTTCTATGGTTGATTGGAAGAAGAATTAAAAGCCCTAAATTCTAGGGTAGAACCGATTTTTAGGGGTTCTATGTAGGATGAATTGTTTCTTAAATTAATTGGATAATAATCGAGGTAATAGTAGTAGAATCGATATTAATGGATTAATTGGAGAAGAAATCACCCTCCCTTAAGTATATGTTAATACTGATTTCTAATGAGGGAATAGGGGTTCCATGTAGTTTATTTTAATTGACGAAATGATGATAGATTATGGTTCCTAAGGATATAAGTTAATGATAGGAATTAAATTGGATTTTTCTAAAATATAATGTAAAAACGTAAGAGACGGAGTATGGGAATTAAGTAGAGTTTGATTAATGAATTAAGGTTATGATATGTGTATTAATGATCTACGATAGATGATGATTAATGTTGTAGAAAATGAATGAATTCCGTTAACTTTGGAAATTTTATAAGAGACGATCAATTGAACGTAAGTAATAATCGAAAAGTCGAGTAAGGATTCTAATTACATAATAATGCTTATTATTGATTAAAGAACAACTTTGTAGTTGACGACATGTTCGTCCGAGATGTTAAAATGACGAGTTGTAGTTATAATCGAGAAATACAAACGAGAAATGTTAACTTGATTTTTGGTATAGTAATTGGTTAGTTGAAACGACGAGGTCTTAAACGTCGTGTCTATAGTCGAGTTTTGAATAGGAGTTCTTCACGTATGAGAGTACGTGTTGACTGCCTTGAGAATAAAATTTCGAGAGAAATTGAGTACGAGAACATAGAACGAACCTAGGATGTCATACGACGTCTCTAACGAGCCGTTAGGGTTAGCCGCAGCAGTTTTGCGACTCTTCCCGAAAACTGTAATATCTCTTAACTCGTTTTGAGATCCGTAAATTACAGAGTAAACTAGACTTCCAAGGATTTCTAACGGAATAGGGCACTTCCCCTGCTTCCAAATGCTCTGTTCTGGGCAGCCCCCAGAACTACTGTAATGCGCAGTGAATTTCAGAACTTGATTTTCCTAAGTTGTTTTCTTCGCAACTTAGTTTCTTTCGATCTTTTAAGTCGTAATGAGTTAACGACTATTTTTTTTACTGACCTAAGAGCCGAGTAAGGAACCTTTCGAGTTCTAACGAGATTTGTTCAAGTCTCGTCCCCTTTTAATCAAAAAGATTTTAATAGCGTGCAAATGCCTAAAGAACTAAAAGGACTACGACTAAAACAAAATTCCAATCTCCGTTTTCTTAAATCTTTTACGACCGATTTATTAAAATATTGAATTATTTACGATGAAGGAGGAAGTCAGCAGTAAGGAAAGGACGGGAGACTAGAAGACGAAAGTACGAGTAATAAGTTCTGTAAAGTATAAAGGTGGGCTTTCTATTATATAACAAATAAAATGTGGGTTTTTCCACAACTCGAAAGTAATTCTTTATCGCTTTGATAAACGTGCTTTCAAAATGATAATCATGGCATAAACTGTTTAAATATTTTATGTGAGTTCTCTTGTACCTATCTGAGTTAACCTTCGTGTTTTCCAGATTTATTAGTTAACCGCTAGGATGTTAACTATCGATCGGCTCTGAGTTAGCTATTAAGTGCTTTCCAGAGTTAGTGCACTTTGTAACTTGTGGTGTATGTGGTATCCTGTTGAGGGGTAACCAGCCACGGTGAATGATGACTTGGTCAAGATTTGAACGTAACATATCAGAAAAATGCTTGTACAAGCTAATTTATGTAAATGAGTCAGAAAATGTTTAGTAGACACGGGCCCCCTTTCATTAAAACTCCGATGTGCTACAATTATGAAATGCCTGATTTTCTATAAGTATGAATATGTTTTCGGCAACGTGCCCACTAAGTACTTTTGTACTTAGCCCTGCATATGTTTTCTAAATGTGCATGTTGAAGCGATGGAAGCGGCGAGGCTTGAATTAAGTTGTCTTAGGAAGACTTTAGTTAGTATGAATCACATTTCCGCTGCAAAACTCTAAACTTATGATGTTATGTACATTACGTATAACAATGTGGTATAAGTTCTGTAATATAACCTAGTTTACCTTTTTGGGAACTTCGTCGAGTAATCCTTGAGATTAACTCTTCTTTTTGTAAATAAAGTCATGTTCATAGAATGTATGAAGTCTCCTATGCATGTTTAGTTCAGTTAGTCCCCTTCTTCCCCGCTTCTTTAATCCAACCCCAGTCGCACCCCGGCTTCTGCCGTCCCTCGGGATTTGGGGTTGTGACAATTTAACGAAATTATTTTCATTAAAAGTTCGAAGTTATTAGTTTTTAAAAGCTAAGACTCGAGTAGTAACGAGTTAACAGTTAATTATGTGAACTATCTTTAAGTTGTCAAGCTTAATTGAGATTATGTGACTAAGTAGGATCTTATTAATCTACTTATTTGTGAAGTAAATCATTTATATGACGTGAATGCTTGCTCATTGATAAATGTTTGAGTTTGATGTAGATGTTTGAGTTGAAGTGAATGTGATGTTGATGATAGTGTTCAATGGTGATATGAATAATTTGTGATGATAATAGTCGAAAGATGATGTTATATAACTCGAGAACATGAGAAGTTAAGACGAGTTAAATAGTAACTTCTCGTTTTGTGTGAAATATTATAATATTATTTTCTAGAAACAAGAATCCGAGTTTGAAAAGTAATTAGAAGACGAGTAAAGACGATGATTCGAGAACGAGAAATCGAGAAAGATGTCGATGTAGAGAAGTTAAATAAGTTAAGAAAAACCTGAGTCAAGTAGAAGTCCTTCAGCCGAAACCTAAGTCTATTTTACGTTTTACGAGATAGTAATCTTGTTCTTATTCGATGTTATTCTTGAAGGGCCGAGCGGGACTGACGAGTAGTCGGGAAGCGTAAAGTAAGCAACCTCGACCCAATATACCAGAAGTCAGGTGGACTTTCAGAACTAAAACTAAATGATGTTTTCATGCAATAAACCATGCTAGGATTGATTTCTAGACTTCAAAAACAAACTAAGATGAACACTCCTCCAAGTCTTGAGAGTGCCGAAAATGAAGGGGAGGAAAAAGAGGGTGATCCTAGTCTAGAAATGATCACAAGAACTTGAAGATCAAGAATACCTCGTCGGATTACTCATTGGATGATCGGTGACTATTTTCCTCGCAACTCTATACCTTGGAAGTTTGGTCTGCAATGGAGGAATTCATCTTGTGTGTGTGTGTGTGTGTGTGTGTAGCTGACGAGATAGAGATGAGAGAGGCAGTGATGTCGGCTAAGAGAGAGGGTAGAGAGAAGAGAGAGAATTGGAGAGTAAAAGTTTGTTAGATGAATATTAATTAATATTTATTGTAAAAGTCTAAAATTAAAAAAAAAAGATTGTATATCATAATTGGAGAATCATAAACCCCAATGAAAAATGTAACTATATCCATTTGTATGGTTAACTTTCTTTCTTTTAACGCGCGTGTATGGCCAGCTACAGTGTGATCGAATAAAATTTATTATATATATATATAGGGATGAATTAGTATAAAAACATATCCTAGTGTGAGAACGTGAGAATATGCTTAAACCAATTCATAATGATGCTTAAATTTATATTTTGACATGCTTAATAAGATAATGGAGAGAGAGAGTTGATTGAGGGAGAGAGGGAGAGCGTGAGAGAGAGTGAGTTGAGAGTGAGAGTAGGATAGATTTAATTAGGAATTAGTTGCACCCGGTGGTCAAAAATGCGATATAAATTTTGCCGGAAGAAAAAGTTATCCGGTGCAAATTAACCGTACTTTTTCATTAAACTCTCAAATGACTTAAAACTCACCACGACTCTTTTTCGACGTCGGAAAACTCTCTACTTCGTCTTAAACTTCACCAAATAAATCAAGGAATCTAAAAATCCAGTTTTCAAATTAAAATTTCAAGCAACGAATAAAAACTCGGAATTCACTATTCATATTAGGGTTTTCTGGACCTTCAACTTGAATTTTTCTCAGACGATCTCTGACGACTCTCAAACATATCTTAAAGCTTCTAAAATAATTTTTAGACTCAAAAGACACTAATTAGACGTAATTCAGAAAAGTTCGATGAATAATGAAAACTCGGGAAAGTTACTATTCATCTAGAAAACGAAACTTCTCATAATTTTCCGAAATTTGAACTCATACTCAAACTCATATAATCATGCTCAATCAATTCATCACACAATCGATTCGGATAACCGAAACGAGAAAAATCACGTAAATGCACTCAAGAGCATTTTGGTAAATTCATGAGAAAAAACATTTCTCGGAAATTTTTATTACTCAAAGGCACATGATTAGGGCACATAAACTCAATTAAGACGAATTTAATGACTTATAAAGAATCGGGGTATTATAAAAATACCATCGAAAAGTTACTTTATCCATTCAACTTTATTATGAACAATTTATTTCTTAACATGTGTGCCCGACCAAATGGTCTTAATTAAAAGATACGGAAGGAGTATTAAAATAATAAAATTAATTGTGGGACACAGACACTGAGAAATAGTTGTGGAAACAGACTGAGAAATAATTGTGGAACAGAAGAACCTTATCAGAATATAATTTATGACACAATAATTGTTGCAGTAAAACCATATGTGCAACACCTACATACGGTCATGCAATAATACTCAAATAGAATAGTAGAGCTAACAATTAACATGATGTGTCATCATCTGGCTTCTTCTCAACAATATCACCATCGGTCTTCTTGAAGAGCTTGTGCTTGAGATGCTGAGCAAACGTACGCGGCGGAAACAGCGGTGGCTCCGTCTCGGAGACAGTCTCCGGCAGCGGCTTCAGGATGATTTTCTCCTTTGGCGGCTCGCAAAAAACCGCCCAAGAAATCCTCACCTTCTCCTTATTCACCAGTCCCCGGTGTATAATGCTCTTGTACTTGCCGTTGCTCAGAATCTCGATCGTGTCTCCAATGTGCATAATTATGGAGTTCGGGATACATTTTGCAGTGACCCATTTGCCCTCGTAGAAGAGTTGGAGCCCCGGAACCATGTTGTGGAGGATGAAGGTGAGTGCGCTGACATCGGTGTGTGCTTCGACGCCAAGGGCGAGCTCTGGCTGAGGGCATTTTGGGTAGAAATTTATCTTCATTTGCATGATTAGATCCTCCAAACCACCAACTTCTTTTTCTAGTCTACCTTGGTCTAATCCTAGCCCGATTGATAGGACTGATAGTATCTTCGTTGCTAGGCCTCTTAGCTGCTTTGCATACTCGATTGTTGCCGGTCTACACACACATATTGCATAAGATTCATCAATTATTCAAGACTTGATCGAATTGTGAGTTATTCGAATAGTTTGGTCATATATGTAGTTAAAAAGAAAATTGTACTCCCTTCGACCATTGATAGTGTCCCTACTCTTTGGACATAGTTATTAAAGAGTAAAAAGATAGAAAATGGTAGGATCCCATGACTTTTGAAGAGTTAAATATATATGTATATAGAAATGTGACATTATCAATGAAACTGATGAAAAAGGAAAGACAGATATTATCAACGGATTAGAAGGAGCAACATAATTTTTTATTGTCTTCGACAATTAATTGAGAAATAGTTCAAGATGAAGACTATTAGATAATTCATTTTGAAGTCTTCCTAGCCAAATCATCTTTTCCATGATTTTGTAACATTTGCTATTGCATCTACAAATGATCGGCACATTGTGAGAGAAGTGATAAATCTCTCAAATTTTATACAAAATCATACAAATATTGTGACTATATATCTATAAACAAAATCTTGCAGATTTCTCACTTCCCTTAACGAGTGATTTTCATAAGTAGATGTAGTTGGAGATTTTGCACAAGCATGCAATAAAAAATCAACGAGATGGTTGTTAAACCATATCGTTGATTCGCAAAGCATGTAAATCGCAAATTAGTGATAAACCTCACTAGGAAAACCTAGATCAACATGTTTGGCCTAAAAGGACTCATGTGTTTGTGATGTTTAACTTTGATTACTTTGTCATGTAAATACTCACTACTCCAAAAGAAGAAATCTTAAGAGGATTATAAATTAAGTGCAATCAACTAACTTTAAACCATGTACTTTGACACAAAACAAGGCTTTTTTTTTTTTTATCACTCAACTACAAACTAACACTTAATTTTCTATTGTTTATACATGTGCCATCCAGATTGGATCTTCTATTTACTAACGGTGTAACATCCTTTATTGCATACGTTATATTATGACACGTATAGATTTGGTGATATTTATATACCTTATTTGGGTGGATAAACCCTAGTCCCCATATTTAAAATTCCAGATTACTACATGTGATGCATCAAGTATAGACAATAGAAGATATAACATAGTTAGGCAATAGAAGATCTCATTTGATGTTCCATCTTGAATGATTTGCATCTTATCATTATCTATACCCATATATCATGAATCCAAGTATCACAACACAAAATAGTGGGGACTTACATATAAGCCTCTGGCTGCTTCGGCCAAATCGCTAAATCCCTCGTCTCCTCCGGGTAAACACAATGGAAAAAGTAGTCCTCCCACTCGAGCTGGCCGCTGGCGTTGTTAGCCAGCTTGCTGCCGTAGCCCTGCACATTGCCGGCGGCCTGATCATTGGCGTACTTCTCCTTCTCCTCCACCGGCAGCTCAAAGAACTCCTTCCCTGCAACCTGCACCCGATTCATGAGATCCTCCGATATGCCATGGTTGATCAAGTGCATCACACCCCAATCCATAGCCGCCTTCTTAATCTCATCGTGGCATTTCTTCCGCGTCTCCTCGTCTTTCGAATCGATCTCTTCAAGATCGATCGTCGGCAGCTGCGGCCCCTCGTTGCTCATTTCTTCTGCAAAAATGTCGCGGATGCTTTTCAGCTCTTCTTCGGGCCGTACGTAGTCTTTCGGTATCGTCTGGAGCCCGCTTCGGGCCAGTTCTTCTACCCGCGGGCTTGGAGCTATTGTTGCAACCATTTGTTTATGTTTTTTCTATGAAATGAAAGTATGTTACGTGAAGATAAGTGACTTTATTAATTGCATGTATGTTTGGATGAGAGGTATGTATATATATAGGGGATGTGGTGTATATTTTGCGAGAATAGTTGGTTGGAAAGAGTCAAGAAAAAATGGTGAGTATATTGTTGACTGGGGAGTAGAGGCATGAGTTTGATGATGATGGTAAGTTCGGTTGGTTGAGGTATTGGGTCTCTCTTTTAATTACGTGTGTTACATTAATATTAATTTTGTACAAGATACGTATATGATGTTATTAATCTGCAATTAGTTGATCTTGATATATAGAATAATAGTGAAAATATGCTGGCAAATTCTCTAGTGAGACGGGTCTCACATTGTGAGACTGGGTTGACCCGGTCCAGATCCGGGTTGATCCGGTCAACCGTTGACTTTTTATTTTTTTATTTTTTTTGGCTATAAGTTGATATGCACATCACCATATAATCATATGCACTGTACTTTATGTTCATATGCACAACCTTTTTCCACTAGTTTTTTTTAATCATGTCATATGCACTTCAAAGTGTATCCACATATACAAGCATGTTAACCGATATGCACCACATTATATTTCCATATGCACAACCGAATTTCGATTTTTGTTTTTTAAATTTCCAAATTTATTTTGCAGTCTTTTTTTTTGTTTGTCGCTTCTTCTTTGGTCAAGATTCGAACGAGGGGAGCCGAAGGCCTCGGAGCTAGCCGAAAAAGTCTAAATTATTGCCCGACGATTATCCTTATATTAGTAATCGGAGCAAAGGCGGAGCCGTAAAATCGGAGCCGAAGGCTCTATTGGAAAAAAAAACTGTAAATAAAAAAAAGAAAAAAAAAAACTAGAAAAAGTTGGTACATGTGGATACTCTTCGGTGTGCATATGAATATATGGTGCTGTGCATATGGATATATTGCAAAAAAAAAAAAAAAACTAGAAAAAGTTGGTGCATATGGATACTCTTCGGTGTGCATATAAACATTAAGTGATGTGTATATGAATATATGGTGGTGTGCATATGGATATATTGCAAAAAAAAAAAGCGCGTGCACAACACGCTCCACGCACGCGTCTCACTGTGTGAGACGCGTTGCACAGGAGTCCTTCTCAAATATGCTAGGGAAAAAAGATTAAAAATAACATTTGTTGACAATTAAATCTCAGTTGTTTGGATTAGTTGCTTACGCAACACATTTGTCAAAAAGAAAAAAAAAAATTGTTTCTAAACGATCGTTTTGCTTGTCGATCGGAGGTTAATTATGTTAAAATTATAAGTTGTCCACGCAAGTTTTTATTCACCTACTTTATTTTAGGATAAAATACAAAAATAGCAATTCTAAGAAATAAATTATCAATTATAGCAATATTTTTTAAAATTACTAAATAATAGTAATTGTAGACTTATTTGCCCTTCCTTCATGTTTTATATATTTTGGCAGATAGTTTCATTTTCTTATTACGTTTCTTGTCTTAGTTTTAACCCTATATATTCTTGTGTTTCTCCCAACCCACACAGCCAGCCGCCACCACCAAGACCACCCGGCTAATTTCTGGCTTCAACTCGCCGGCGACAATAACATTTATTATCGACGGCACCCTCCACTAGCACACCATCATCTGGCTGAAACATATTAGAAACAACAACAAACATGGCTGCATATGGTAAGCATAAAACCGTCCTCCTCGCCGCCGTCGATCTCATTTCTCGCAAATGGTTGTCCCTTGTTCCTCCCCCGCTCCGCCTTCCTCTTCTGCAGCCTTCCCATCCAATCCGTTTTCATCTCCAGCAAGCTTGTCCTCCTCGCCGCCACCTCCGTCCACCTCCTCCTTGCCTTACCCCAACTCCTAATTTTTGATCCGCAATCGCAGATTTGGAAATTATGTTCTGAAAGTCTCGTCACAAATATACTTGTGGAAAATTTCATTAAAAAATATGCGAAATCACATTATAATTTGTGTGGTTTCACATGAAAAAAAATGTTAAATTACATTACAATGGGGATTCACATGCAAACAAATGGAAATTCACATAAAAAAGATGGGGATTCACATGAAAAAAAAATGTGAAAGCACATTATAATTTGTGTGGTTTCATATTTAATATGAATCCACATGCAAAAAATTTGGAATTCACATGAAAAAATGGGGATTCACATGAAAAATAATGGAAATCACATCATAATTTGTTTGGTGGAAGGCGGCGGCGATGGGAGTATGTCCGGCAAAAGATAAAGAAAAAATGGAATGAAGAAATTGCGGCGCTTACATAAAGAAAAAAAACATTGCATCAGTTACATAAAAGAGAAGAAAAAAAAAAACGCTGCTTATCCAGTTATTGCTAGAATATAAGGGTAAAAAAATGTGGCTTATCCAAATGTGGTATTATCCAACGATATAATACTTATAATGATAAAAAAGTCCTAAAGTGCTAGAATTAAATACTTTTAAAATTTATTGCTAGAATTAGTATTTTTATCTTTAAAACTGCTAGAATCTAACAATAATTCTTTATTTTAAGGGTGTTAAATAACACATGAATTGAAAATGTGTTACTATTATTACATAAAACTAAATTAGTTTGCATCCAATTTGCTACTACGATCAAAAGTTGAGATTATTAGTGCAATTATCTCCATAAGATTAAATGTTCAATTGTTCATGACAGTGGATCAAGTCTGTCGCGCTTGTACCTAGAAAGTGGGTTTATCTATCATGTGTAGTTTCCATACTATTACACAAGAATATAATTTATCAGATACACACTAAAAGTAGTGGATATAGTTTCTTACCATATATATAGAAAAATAAAAGCGCATAGCATAATGCATAGTAGGTAACAATATTGCTAAATTAAACAATAATAATCGCATGAACTTCAATTGAATAAACACAATTATAACATGAGAACTTTGAATATGCAATTATAACATGATTCACATCCTCCTCGACCGACCGATTGAAAATGAAGAAAGAATGTGTCCATGGACTAGTTTGAGAGTTGGTTCTACCTAACAATAATAATCGAGATGTCATATATGTACACGCACTTATAATGCTTTGAAATAAGAATTAAAAAACACATTCAAAATGATGGATGCCTGCGATCATTTAGTGCATTTAATGTCCACGAAAATTATCACTTTAAACTCAAATATATTTGGTTTTGTATTGACAAGTTGGATTTTCTACTGCTGCAGTGTTTCATTTTTATTTCATTCGTCAATTTTTTTATATTTGGCAATTTAAACATAATTATATAGCTTATTTGGGTGAAATAAACCTAGTCAATGTCATATGTCGTTCAACTATTGGTAAAAATAGAGAATAAAACACAAAATGAAAGTAGGAAATCTAATTTGGTTGTATTTAGTCTTTATGTGTGTGTATTTTATACTATGTATTTTGTGAGAAAAATATATTTTATGAATTTATCATATGAACAAAAACTAGTAAGTAATTCTTCATAAATTGACTGAAAATTATTTTTATTATAAATAACTCAAAAATAATTAATTAAACATATTGATAAAAAAAAATACTCCCTCCGTCTCGAGTTAGTATGATGTACTTTTAATTATATATATGTGAGATATATAATATTAGAAACACTATACTAACCCAAAAATGAGGGAGTATAAATTATACTTTCTCTGTCCACGATATGGTTGCCACATTGTGGATGACACGGGTTTTAATAAAACTAGTGTGTAGCCCGTCGAATATCGACGGGATCGACAGAGAACCAAATGAAATTGTAATTTATAAGTTTAAATTATAAAACTAATTTAATATTTTATATCGAAGTGAAAGTATTGGAACACAGTTCATTGAAAAAGTATTACAC
The DNA here is from genome assembly GCA_029490685.1 of Schizonepeta tenuifolia. Lineage (NCBI taxonomy): Eukaryota > Viridiplantae > Streptophyta > Magnoliopsida > Lamiales > Lamiaceae > Schizonepeta > Schizonepeta tenuifolia. The sequence continues at coordinate 362,134 of CM055957.1, forward strand.
GACTATATCAATTAATTAATAAGGGATAACATTACTCGAGTAATTATACCCCCTCTTTGAAATCTAAAATAATCAAATTCATACTTCTACACGCCTCACAATTTTTATATATGTACACAGAGATGTTGATACAACCTGAAACCAATGGGCCACTCGAATAAATTGAAAAATACATAGAGTTAGGGTTGAATATTGAAACATGAATAAGTAATCAGACTATCTAAAGTGACTCGTTCGAATTTCAGGGTTAATTAGGTTTTCCTGATTAGGTGTTGGGTGAGCCCGTCGGACTAAAGTATTTTCTGGAAAATGATGAATTATGAATACAAAATAGTATCTCGTCTCAATCTTTGAGTCAAAGTTTTCTCTCAATCATGGTTTATAATAGAAGACCGCCACCATTTACTTCTTAGTCCTTAGCTCTCATAAATCCTCTTGACATCATCTCATCGTCGGTCTGAATCGGCTGACAATGTGAATTCTCCCACTTTAATAAATAGTATGAAATTTATTTTATTTTTCAGAATTAAAAAAAGGAGGAATTAGTTGAAGCTTGAATATTAATAAAATATATAGTTATGGATAAAATGGTTAGAATTATGTGTTGGTGGAGATTGAAGACATAAAGAGATGAAAATATGGCAATTTTAAAAAGATTCATTCTCTAGAAGTAGAATAAGTAGTAAAGCTCGAAAATTAAGATCCGTTTCTTGGAAGTAGGAGATGAGTTTCAAGAGTGAAGTATTGATTTTCTTCATTTAATTATCTTTATTATTTTATTTTTCAATTCTTTTTCCTGAGAAAATGTATATAAGCTAAGATTTTTACAAACTTTTTAACAGGACTGACCAGCCTGAAACCCGAAGAGCTAGGGCTAGAGCCGAGAACATTAAATCTGAAAAAAGTTTATTTCGATTTCACCTGGACTAAATAGCCAAATAACCCAATAACACTAATCCAAAACTAAAAAATTTGACCCAAAAATTGACATTCCTAATTGTACCTGCCCAAATTTAAGAATATGTTCTCTAGGGCAATGAGGGAATGTTATGTGATCGAATATGTGGTGCTTGCTTATATTACTCTCAAATTTGTGAATTTATAAGATTTCAGAAGGTAATACAGTGAGAATAATAATAGAGAAAGAAGAAACGAAAAGAGTATTAGTTACTTATAGTCAGCACACTTCTTTCTAAAACACTCAATCTCAACTTTATTAGCACTTCAAACTTTGATCAATTATAATTGTGATTGGCCTCCCTCTGTAACTCATGTATTCACTAAAAAATAAAAAATAAAAATCCTAGAAATGATAATAGTAAGTATCACAAATCACCAAATGATAATAGAAAAATCTCCAAATGATTTGTCAGAAAAATCATATCAAGCGATTGCATAACCTTCCGTAGGCTCATATCAATGACTTTGAAGCAGTTTATATGAGTCATTGGTGTCTCACCCCAAATAATAGATTTTGTCTTTTTAGAAGTCTTCTGACCCTATGTGATTTTATCATGTTGCATGTGGAATTCTCATCGTAGTCTAATGGTATACAAAATCTAGAGTGTTCAGTCATACCCCTGAAAAGTTGTAGTGAAAGTTATATCACACGAGGTTACTGGAAGTACAATATCTTCCCCCCTTACGTAAAGCCAACCTACCGATTAACGAACATACTGATTTTAGCAAATGCAAATAAAGAAAGAAACCTACATATTGAGGAAGCTCTGTAGTTCGCTACAAAAAGTGTTATAGGTATATGTCTTTCATGTACCATAGTATCCATGCTATGAAAAATGTCTACCCATACCACTATTAATTGCAGTTATTATCTTTTCATAAATGATCCTTTCCTCGTCCGTGAGAGAGGGATATAGTCTAACATGCTCTGCTTTCATTTCTGCTATACTGTAAGATGTCGGTAGTGTGCTTTCCATTGAATATCGACAGTGATTTTTTTTTCCAGATTTTGTACTATATCATGTGTAGATTTTATTCATATAGTAATAAATGCTCCCATTAATTAATTGAACCTATTTATTTATATAGTACTCGTTCAAATAAGATTTTTAAAAAATCAACTTGTTCACATCTTATGTCCGTATAATATATGTTATTATTTGAATATTACAAAGTAAACATTATAATATATTGAATAAATATCCATTATTTAAATACAATTATCCATCTAAAATCTGATTAAAAAAATGTGTATCTTCTTATTGTCTCAAACTCGCATAGTTATACACTATTAAACTCTAAATATAACAAATAAAATATTGAACAAATAAGTTTCAAGTATAAATCTGAAAATTATATTTCATCTTTCCTCTTTAATATGACTAATTTTTTATTTTGGGATGTCTAGTCTAGGATGGCACATGCTAAAAAAAATATCTCATAAAATATTGTGGAATCAATCACTTTAATCAATTTATATCATTCTCGTTCATACTCGTGCAGAAAGAAAAGTGTCATTTTAAATGGGACAGAGGGAATACAATTTAAGAAACTAGTTTCTAAATTCATTCTACTACTCACTTCTATTACGACATGGTGTCATAATTGAATGGTGAACATGGCACTTTTTATGAGACAGATGGATTAGTTATTAAGATTCAATATATAAATGTAATACAAAAATTAAAATAAAAAATGATACGCCAAAGCTCATGGCTTTTATTTTCTATCACGGGGCTTTCCACAATCTTGAACTTTATTATCCCTCTGCGGATTGGCGAGTTCACAATCCGAAAGCACACATTATAGAATCAAAAGTATGTGCCAAATTTGATATTATTATGCTAATAGAATGTGCAAATTAAACAAATAAGATCCAAACATATAAATTTTTTATAATTTTTTAAGGGCATTGATGTCTAATTGTATTCTTGATAACCAATAATAACATGTCACAGCCCGATTTCTAATGTATGAAACGACTATAAACCATTGGACGGTGAGGATGAAATAATGGAAAATAAACAAGGGAACATGCTCAGATACAAGAGAGTATTTATTGAAAGTGATAACATTTATCAATTTGCTTTTAATTTTTCATTTCAAACCTCAAGGAAATAAGTTTATTAATTAAGAGTCGAGAGGGAATCAAAATAAAGTGTCGAGCACAAAGCTCATTAAGCAAACATCAGAGCTGAAAGAAATTAAGACACGATCAAATATCGGTGTTGCAGCGGAGAATTACATTAGGTCCCAAAGTTATATGTATGAAGACATATAATCCAAGTTTAAATAGACTCGACTCGAATACAACGAATGCCACCAAGCACACTGCACCATCATCATCCGAGCTAACCTGCACGTTTTAGAAATAACATGCAGGGCTGAGTACTCCATACTCAGTGAACACATGCCAAAATAAATTTAAAGCTTGCTCGATAGAGCTATAAATTGAACTTGTCTTCCTTGCTGCATCACAAATGTTAGAGTTATAAAATAGTTAACTTGTGCATGCTAGAAAAATCATTTCACTTTTGAAAAATGTCTGCGCAGACAATAATATATAACTCATGTATGTACCAGTTCTACAATCAAATATGAATGTCGAGAAGTAGACCTCCTTCTCAAACACCATGACCGACTCACCAAAAGGAAAACACACGATCACCTCTATGTGTACGCAGAAATCATGTCTCACACAGGTTCAAATTCGTTCTCCTCAAGTAGATGACAACATACATAAAAACTCAAACATTGGCAAGTCAATTAATTTAAAAACTCACACAATACAATAATCATCATATCTTATAATATTGCATTCATCGATTTGTTTCGGTTAGAAAGCCCACTTGTCATCCAGTGGTTTTGCTCGGAATAATTTTCTTTCCTTTTCGATCCTTACTTCTGGACTCCACTCGTTTCTCACTCCTGAACTCCACTCATTCCTTTAAGAATAAATTCTTATAAAGACGAGTTCTATTTTCTCAAATGAAAACAAAATCTAAACTCGATTACTCGGATTTCTATTTGACTCGGGAAATCGAACATTCTCGGCTCGACTTAATCGAATTTTCTCGACTTTTAACTCTACTCAAGTACTATACCAACAGACTTTCCTCAGACTCGAACATTCATACTCAACAAACTTGGTACATCAGACAAAATAAAACTTATTTAAATAATCAAAATCGAGAAATCACTATTCATTCCCTAAACTCGAAATTTAACGATTTCGCACATCAAATGACTTCAAAAAATTACGAGGTTAAATCTCGATTACTTTAAACATAATTCATTCACATTCACGTTGTCACATCCAAAATCAAGTATTCACAGATAGGTAAACGACTGACTTCAATAATTAGTCAGAAAAAGAAAAAATTTCAAAACTTCTCCAAATTTTCTAGAAAAAATTTCAGAAATTCACATATATTCATACATGCTCAATTTCATACTCAGAAACTCATTCAAGACTCAAAACATTGTCTCATGTTGACTCGATACTGCTTGAATTTTTAACTTAAAAATGGAAGTTCGCGGTTTTGAAATGAAAACGATTTTATTTATCTTATAAAAATTCTACGATTCCAAATATGGATTATGCAAAAATTCTCGGAATAAAGTAAGGCACTATTTTCTCGAAAAACATGCACATGTTCCAAAAATTCTCAAACTTTCACAATTAGCTTAAAATAAATCTAATTGAACAATTACTTATTCAATTTTAACTTTTGATAAATGAATCGAGAAAACCCTAACTCTAATTTCTCATAACTTTCAAATTTTATCACTTTTTCATGCATAAGGGTTCGTTTTCACTCAATTCAAGTTCTAATATGCTAACTTTAATTATCTAAGCTCATTTAACTCCTCAATTTATTCAATTTCATTGCAATTTTAGAAAATCGAGTCTTTAGTGCACAAATAGATTTTGCATAACTTTTTCATACGATATCCGAATTCAGAAATTCAAAAGGCTAACATGCTTGTTTTAACTTCAATTTCATCTTAGAATTATCAATTCCTTCATTTGAAATAAAAAATTTCATCGAATTCTTCTTTAAATTTTCTGCACAACTTGAAAATCTTTGTACTTGATCTTTTTCATTATTTTCAAGTTCTAGTGTACTTATAAAAATTCCAATTGCTCAATTCTTCCATCAATTTCATCTTTTAACCTCAAATATAAAAAAATATACTTCATACTACCATTCCATCGACTAAATTGGGGATTTTTACATAGAACTTTATTTCTTTCTTTTTAATGCATATTCATGCTCCAAATAATTCTAATTTCATTATTCTATGCTCAATTTATCTTATTAAACTCAAGGACTGTTGGAAATGGTTTAAATATTAACCATTATTGAGGATAAATATTGTTGATTAAATATTTATTATTTAATTAAAATATTTATTGGATGTTAATCTACGCCGTGAGTAGATGAACGTGGTATATTTAATATCTCTAAACCGATTTCTGGTAAGTGAGATATTGTATGCTAAAGGTTGGATGTTGAAGTAGTAATTAACATGTTATTAATTATAATAAATGTTAGTTGTCCCACATCGGTTATATGTGGATGATTTGACTAGTATTTAAGGCTATGTCTGTATGAGCTTAATAACTTGTTGGGTTGGTGTGTATGGATGTGTATGGGTGCCTACGCGCGCGCCGCCGCCGCCGTCCGTCCGGACGGGCGGGCTCGGGCTCGGGCCGGGCCTGGGTCTTGGACTTGGATCTTGGCAATTGGTGCTTTGGGCCTTATCTTTTTGGACCAACCCCACAAGCCCAATTCGATTAATTGTTAAGCCCAATCCAGCAGCCCATCCGTGAAGCCCATCGGCCCAAAAGACCTTTGGCTTCTGTAACAGCCAAGGCTGTTCACTTCAGCTGGCCACCTCTTCACGTCCAGAAACCGCCGGCCATGAATGGCTGTGTTAATGCAACGAGCCCCTCCACATGTCCGAGAGCTGCTATATAAGGGAGGCATTGTCATTGCATTCTGGTACTAAAAAACGAAAAGCAATCTTCTCTTCTCTCAAAGCAGCATAGCATTTCATAGCATATCATACACCAGTTCAGTCTTCGTTCTAGTTCAGTTCGCCGGAGCTCGGTTCTGTTTGTGGTGCTACTACAGCCGAGACGTTTAGATCGTTTTAATCTCTGGGGACGAGCCGCCTTACCGTGAGCACTATCGGGGCGTATTCTCGTCTTGCGGGCAGAAGTCTAACTTCGGACGATCTGGTTTTCTAATCTCTGTTCTTTAATTTCCATTGTAATTCTTACAAATTCTGTTTCTGTTCAAAGTTCATCAATAAAAAAGAAGTATTGTTCATTGATATCTACACGAGCAAGTATCCGATTCCTAACAATCACAAGACGAGAATACCAAAGTTACTTGTTCGTGTGCTTCCTCAAAACTGAAGTTCAAACCCTGCTGAAAAAAATGTCTACCAATTCGAGCACCGGCGCTTCCACTCTTTCTTCCACCATTTCTGGAACCATTGGCTCCTCGAGCTCAACCATGGCTCATGTTCAACCTGCTGCTCGGCTAATGCCTATCGCCGAGAAACCTCGCAGTTTTTTGGGAACTGACTTCAAAAGATGGTCCCAAAAAATGATGTTCTACATCACCACAATGGGGCTTGCCAGCTTCCTGCGTGAAGAAAGACCTCCTGTCCCAGCCGAGGACGAGGCAAATGTGCAAGTTCGTATTGACTACGATACTTGGGTGCATTCTGACTATCTATGTCGGAATATGTTGTTGAACGGGCTTGATGATGGCATGTTCAATGTTTTCAGCATCAAGGAGACCGCCAAAGAAATTTGGGATGCTCTTGAGTTAAAGTACCATGTTAATCCTGCTAGCACGAAGAAGTTCGTAGTGACGAGGCTCACCGAATTCCAAATGGTGGACAGTCGTCCTATGATGCCCCAAGTACAAGAGTTCCAAACTCTTATACACGATGTTCATTCCGAGGGGATGCCTCTGCCCGAGGCGTATACTGTGGCGCTCTTGGTTGACAAGTTGCCGCCAAGTTGGAAAGAGTTCAAGGGATATCTTAAGCACAAGCAAAAGGAGATGACCCTTGAGACGTTGGTGGCTAAGCTTCAAATCGAAGCTCAAGTCCGTGATCAAGACATGAAGGCCAAGGCTCCAATGGAGGCTAAGGCAAACTTGACCGATGGTAGGTGCAGACCTTCAAAGAAGCGTTCTTATCCTGCCAAAGGCAAAGGAAAAGAAGTGGCACCTCCGACTAAGTTCACCGGAACGTGCTACAATTGTGATAAGCCCGGACATATGGCGAAGAACTGTCGTCTGCCGAAGAAGAAGGGAAAGAACAAGGTCAACCATGTCCAAAAGGACTTTGACACTTGGGACAAAGACAACCTTGTTGCCATGATCACCGAGGTAAACCATGTCTCGGACCCTAATCCTCTTACTTGGTTTCTTGACACAGGTGCAACCGTTCATATCTGCATGAACCGGGACTTGTTCTATACCTACAAGGAAGTTCAAGACCGTTTTGTCACTGAGGCGAGTGAGCGTACCTCACCTGTTCTTGGAGTTGGGACTGTTGTACTCCAACTCATTTCCGGTGTGGAGATAACTTTGAAAGATGTGCTGCATGCTCCGGCAATCCGTAAGAATTTGGTGTCAGGCGTCAAACTAGTTAGGGCTAAGTTTGATATAGATCTTCGTAGTGATTTTATAATCATACGTAAGTTTGATAAGACTCTTGGAAAATTTCACATTGTTGATGATATGTTCAAGTTGAGTGTTCGTACTTGTAAGCCTTCTAAGGCAGTTGCTAATGATAATAAAGCTACTACTTCTGCTTACTTGCTTGAGTGTTGTGATTTATGGCACTGTAGACTTGGTCACGTAAATCTAAATGCTATAAAAAGACTTGCGAACATGGACATGTTAAAAATTGATTTATCTAAGATACAAGACAAGTGTGAAGTTTGTGTTGAAGCAAAAATGGCTAAGTTACCGTTTAAGTCGGTTGAACGAAGCACTAAACCTCTAAAACTTGTTCACACCGATGTGTGTGACTTAAAGTTTGTGCAAACTAGAGGTGGTAAAAGGTATTTTATTACCTTTATTGACGATTGCACAAGGTATTGTTACCTTTACTTGTTAAGAAGTAAAGATGAGGCTATTGAAGCTTTTAGAAACTTCAAGAATGAAGCCGAAAATCAACTTGGTTGCCGAATCAAAATGGTTCGAAGTGATAGAGGTGGAGAGTATGTTGCTCTGTTTGCTGAATTATGCAACGAAAGTGGTATAATCCATCAAACGACTGCTCCTTATTCACCACAATCAAATGGCGTTGCTGAACGTAAGAATCGTACTCTTAAAGAGATGATGAACGCCTTGTTGATTAGTTCAGGATTACCCCAGAACATGTGGGGGGAAGCTGTTTTGACAGCTAACTATATCTTGAACAAGATTCCACTCAAAGGGAAGGACGTGACTCCTTATGAACTTTGGAAAGGGAGGAAACCTTCATTTAAATACCTCAAAGTGTGGGGGTGTTTAGCTAAAGTTGAAGTGCCTTTACCAAAACAAGTTACAATTGGACCTAAAACGGTAGATTGTATCTTTATTGGTTATGCACTTAACAGCAGCACGTATCGGTTTGTTGTACACAAATCCGATATACCCGACATTCATGTGGGTATGACGATGGAATCAAGGAATGTTGTATTCTTTGAGAACATCTATCCTAATAAGGATAAGGTTAGTCCTAACTCTAGGAAGAGAGTTGAGGATGAAGATACGAGCTCTAAACTTGTAGATGAGTCTATGAGTTCTGAACCCATAGATGAAAATGTTGCATCGAGTTCTAATCCGGTGTTTTATGGACCGCCGAATAGAAAGCGACTTAGGTCTATGCCTGTGAATGAGCCTAAACGTGGTACTAGAGTACGGAAAGCAAAAATTTATGGACCGGACTACGTCGTTTTAATGCTAAACGGTGAACCGGTATCCGTAAAAGAAGCCTTATCTGGTTCGGATGCGGCTTTGTGGAAAGAAGCTATAGACATCGAGATTGAGTCTATTATGCTTAATCATACTTGGGTGTTAGTTGAACTACCACCAGGCTGTAAGGCATTAGGATGCAAGTGGATCCTAAAGAAGAAGTACAAGTCTGACGGTACTATTGATAAATATAAGGCCAGACTTGTTGTTCAAGGCTTTAGACAAAAAGCCGGTTATGATTTCTTTGATACCTATTCGCCCGTGACGAGACTTAGTTCTATTAGGGTGCTTCTCGTTATTGCTGCTTTGCGCAATCTTGAGATTCATCAAATGGATGTTAAGACTGCATTCTTGTATGGGGAGTTAGATGATGAAATCTATATGAAGCAACCGGAGGGGTTTGTTTTACCTGGAAAAGAGCACATGGTATGCAAACTACAACGGTC
>CM055957.1:372033-394685 GCA_029490685.1 Schizonepeta tenuifolia
GGGGATGAAAGAATAAACATACATAAGTGACGGCATAATTTCTAAGAACAATACTTCATTAACGAAAGAAAGAGTTGATCTTGAAAGATCACTCGACAAAGTACTTCAAAAGCTCCTAAGTTATATTACAGAACTTAGAACACAGTGATTATTATACATAACATCAGAGTTTAGAGTCTAGCAGCGGATTTGTGAACTATATACAAAAGTCTTCCTTAACTCTATTCACTCTAACTCAACCGTCGCCGCTTCCATCGCTTCAACCTGCACATTTAGAAAACATATGTAGGGCTAAGTACAATAGTACTTAGTGGGCACGTTGCCGAAAATATAATCATAAGTATAGATAATCAGGCATTTTCATTATAGTAGCACATCGGGGTTTTTCGTTAAATTCCCGTGTCTACTAAATATTTTCTTTCTCATTTTCATAAATTAGCTTGATCAAGCATTTTTCATAAATGTTACGTTCAAATCTTGACCAGTCATAATTCACCGTGGCTGGCTACCCCTCAACAGGATACCACATACACCACAGGCTACAAGTGCACTAACTTTGGATAGCTAGTCTCAAAGTCCGATCGTTTAGTTAACACATAATGGTTAACTCATAAGGTACAAGAGAACTCACATAAAACAAAGAGTTCATGCCATAATTATCACTTTGAAAACACGGATATCAAAGCGATAAAGAAAAGGTTTTCGAGCATTGCTCATTTTGTTTCATATATAAAAGCCCACCTTGATTAAATACAGAACTTAAGACACGTGCTTCCGTCTTCTGATCTTCCCTCCTATTCTTGGTGTTGACTTCCTCCTTCATCATAAAAATCATACTTTAAAGCTCGGTCGCAAACGATAAACGAATACGAAAAGTCGAGTTAAGTTTTAGTCTTTTAAACTTTTCAGGCATTTGCACGCTAAACTAAATTATTTTAGTTAAACTGGAACGAGACTCGAACACATCTCGTTAGAACTCATCTGGTTCCTTAATCTACACTTATGTCGGTAAAACTAAAGTCGATAGCTTACAACGACTTATAAGATCAAGAGGAAATAAGTTGAAAAGAATTCAACTTAAGAATTTATGTTTTGGAAATTACTGTTCAGATCAGTAGGTTTGTACAGAACAGGGGATTGCGAAATAGGGGACGAATCTTATACCAAAAGAAAAGGTACGGGTGTCTAGTTCACTCTCCAATTTACGGATCTCAATTACGATAAACGATCTAAAAGATATGACAGTTTCCGTGAAGGGTCGCAGAACTGCCGAGGCTAACCCTAAAACATCGGAAAATCCAACGCACGACTTTCTAGATTTGTTTTATGTTCTCGTACCTAAACTCTCGCAAAATTTTACCCTCAATGCAGTCAACACGTATTTCCATACATGAAGAACTCCCTTTTATTTCTCGTCTATAAATACGACGATCAAACCTCGTCGTTTAAACTATACAATTACTATACTAAATCAAGTCCTCGTTTAAATTCCTAACTTCTCAATTTAAACCATATTTATCATTCCATTACTCGGATTAACACGTCATCAACTACAAACTTGTTCTCTTAATGATAAGATTCATTAATATCCAATCACTTTCTTAGTTCGACTTTTTTATTATTACTTATATTCATTTATTTGCCTCTTACGAGATATCCAACGTCATTGGACTTCGTTCAATTTCTACAACGTTATTCAACATCTATCAAGACTCATTAGTATATGATCCATATACTTAACTTATTAATTAATCTCAATTTATTATCAAACTTTTGCCTCTTATGATTTCCTTGTTATTTTTAGAATAATCCAATTAAATTCATATAATCATTAATAACCAACTAGAGTACTAATTCATCATCAACTCCTTAATAGAATTAAACTACATCAAATCCTTAAATCCTAATTAATTTTCGGTAATCATATTTAATTGGGAGGAGTGATTTTCTTCCTCAATTCAATCCATTAATCCATTTCTAATCCTTCTACAACTTGTATTATTCAAGAATTAATATTACTACATCATAAATTGAAATTCCAACCTTGAAACCCTAGGCCTTAAACTCGGTCCTCATTAGATTTTTAGTGTTATTCATTTCTTCTTGCTTAATTCACCAATTAAACACTTCCTAGGCCTAATTATCCAATCAATTTAAGAATTAAAACATCCTACTAATTTCCCCTAATTTTCGGTTATAGCTTAGAATTAAGGTTCTTGATTTTTCCATCAGTTAAACCATAGGGATTAATTCTATCCATCTAATACATAAAATTAAAGATTGAATCACCTTCCTATTTCATCTATTATTTTCGATCATGATGAAAATTAAAGGATCAAAAATCCAATTGGATAGATTTTTGGAGAAGATGATTACCTTGATTTATTATGAAAGTAGAAATGGAATTGGATGAAGGATGATCAAGAAGTAGTGCTTGGGAGCTTGAAGAACCTTGTGCTTCAATGGAGGAAATGAAGAAAAGCTTGGAAGATGATATGTGTGTGTGTGGCGTGAGTTTGAGAGAAGGAGAGATAAGATGACAACTAATGATATTAGATATTTAGATTAAGCTTGAGGTGTCCCATTTAATATTATTAGAACAAATAAGACAAAAATGAGTCATAAAGGTGTATACTATAAAGAATTGAAATATCCTATAAAGTGAGGGAGGGATGTCGGTCATAGTGAGGATTTTTCCTCCAAAACCGCGTTTTTCTGGCTCGTTACGACGTTATGAAAATCGAGAAACAAAAACGTATTCGGTTACGTTTTTCGTCGAAATCCGATTCGACCAATAAATCCGAAATAATAAATATACTTAAAAAGTATATTTTAAACTTTAAAATTAAATAAAAATTCGGGACATCACAGTCCGAATTTTGTCCGAAAAAAAAAAATAAAAATGATTTTTCCTAACTTGTTTGTCTCATAAAAAGAGTGAATGTAAAGTTCGACGGTTTATCGAACTGAGTTCTAGAACTCAAAAGTTTTCGTACGCGAAAACCCTAATACAGTAGTCATCTAACTGACTTCCGTAATTTATTTCCGGAAACAGATTCACCGTTAGTCTTAGAATTCAATTTTATGAACTTAGGTGTGCAAAGCCATAATAAATATTAATTTTAAATTTTTAAGACAGTAGAATTTTTTTTCTGGGGTATTACATTCTACCCCCCTTATGAAAAATTTCGTCCCGAAATTTGCTTATCTTCTTAAACTGTTCGGGGTACTCCTTCCTCAACTCTTCTTCGAGTTCTCACGTGACTTCTTCTTGTCCGTGATAATCTTGTAATACTTTTACTAACCGTATCGACTTGCTTCTTAACTCTCCCGCTTTTCGATTCAAAATCGATTGCGGTCTTTCTTCATAACTTAAGTCAGTTTCAAGATCAACGTCTTGCTAACAAAACCACGTGTGCAGAATCGAACACACACATTTTCTCAAAATGAGATACACATATAATAAACATTCTATAAACTTGGCAACAAAGCCGAAACTATCCATATTGGAAACTATCTGTTCAAGATATTCACCAATAATCTAAATCTTTTGTCTAAGCTGATGCTTGACACGAATCTAACGATTCTCTCTCTAATGGAGATATCTTAAGAAACTTTATCTCTTTTTTCGAATTTTTGCTCTGATTGTCGCATATACGTAAGACCTTCGTCTTCCTTAAACTCCTTTCATTCTGACACGAATCTATCGAATGATCTCGATCATTTCACTGACCGTAGCCGGTCCTAAGTTCTTTCTTTCACTTACCTTATGACAATAAGATAGTTATCTGAAACTTCTTTTTCTACCAGGCCTTGTAAGGCACAATACTTATCGTAACTTAATAACTATCGTTATAACAATTTTATCAACGTCAAAAATATTCTCCTATTTCTTCATAGAAATATTTAACGGTTATCACAACCCGTATGGTCGTCAGTGTAAAGCTTTCACTTGCTGATAAGCTAAACATCTTTCTACAAATGAGGTAACATCTCGTTTCAATCTATTCCACCAGAAATCCTTTCTTAAGTCTTAAATTTGTTGTCATCAGAAATACAAAGTCTACTTTTTAATTTCTATCATATTACCCATTGCTTTGGAATAACCATCTGGTTTATCCGCTCTTATCCTTATTCGAAGCTTCTCGATCGACTCGTCCTTTCTCTAGGCACTTGTAATAGTCTAGTGTAGCTACGATTACTATTATTTGGCTTGTTATCGCTTCAGTTGTATTGAGCACCTCTCTATTCTTCATCTCGAATTCTCGTATAAGTGTTTCTTTCTTGACGAAGAAACATCTAAACCTAGTTGGAGTCTTGTGACTCAGCGCATCTGCTACTACATTTGCTTTTCCTAGATGGTAATTGATTCCGCAATCATAATTCCTTACTAGTTTGAGCCATCGTCTTCATCTCATGTTCAATTCCTTTTTTGCTCGAAGAAATACTTTAAACTCTTATGGTCCGTAAAAATCTCAACCCTAACACCATAGAGATGGTGTCTCCAAATCTTCAGCGCATGCACAACGGCTGCTAGTTCTAAGTCGTGGGTTGGGTATTCAAATTTCGTGAAGTCGGAGTTGTAGTGAAGCATAAGCTATTACCTTTTCCATCTTGCATTAATACGCATCCTAACCCGTTTTTCAAAGCATCGGTGTAAAGTACATATTCCTTGTTTGCTTCCGGGGAAGTTAAAACTGGTGCTGTGGTTAGCTTTTCTTGAGTGTCTGGAAACTTATCTCGTACTTGTCGGTCTATTTGTACTTATTTTCCTTTCTATGTAGTTGCATCATAAGTCTTAGAAATCATAGAAAATTCCTCGATGAATCTTCTATAATAACTGTCCAAACCTAAGAAACTCCTTATTTCATTCAGATTTGTAAGCGAATTCCATTTGAGTACTGCCTCGACCTTGGCAGGATCCACTTTGATGCCTTTTGCTGATACGATGTGTCCAAGGAACATTACTTCCTTCAGCCAAAACTCGCACTTACTAAACTTGGCGTAAAGCTTCTCGGCTCTAAGCGTTTGTAAGACTATTCTCAAGTGTTCCTTATGTTCTTCCTCATTCTTGGAGTAAATGAGAATGTCGTCGATGAATGCTAAAACAGATTTGTCTAAGTATGGGTGATAACTTTATTCATGAGGTCCATGAATACTGCGGGAGCGTTAGTCAAGCTAAATGGCATAACTTAGGAGTTCGAAATGGCCTTATCTTGTTCGAAAATGGTTCTAGGTATATCTCCGGGTTATTCTTCAACTAGTGATGTTTAGATCTTAAATCTATCCTCGAAAATACACCTGTACTTTTAAGCTTATCAAAAGGTCTTCTATCCTTATAAAAAGATGCTTATTCTTAAGGGTTATCTTATTTAACTTGTGGTAGCCTATGAACATTCTCATAGAACCATCCTTCTTTCTACAAACAAACTGGCGCTCCCCAAGGTGAGACGCTTGGTCTGATAAACCCAAGGTCTATTAACTCTTGTAATTAAATTTTAAGTTCTTCTAACTCTTTCGGTGCCATCCTATATGGGGCTTTAGATTTGGGGGCCGATCCTAGTTCCAAATCAATCGTGAAATCTACGTGACGATCTGGTGGTAAACTAGATAGTATGTTTGGATAAACGTTCTTATACTCGTTCAGAATTTTCATGTCTTGAATGATCCTCTTGGCTCCTGGTTCTCCAACTAGGTACATAAGATGAGCTGTGCTATCTTTCTTCTTCATCAACTTCTTGACTAGTAAAGCGGATATTATCGGTACTCTCCTACCCATTGAAAACCCATGAAATCCTGTTGGTTCTCTACCTGGGGGTCGAAAAGAGATCTTTCTCTCGTTGCAGAGAATCATAGTGTAATTCTCAATCAACTAGTCTATTCCTAAGATTATATCTACGCCGAACATTATATTACTTTCCGATTGTTTGATATGATCTTAAAAAGACCCTAAGTTAAATTCTATGTTTAAGAAAAACTGAGGGAGTGACGATAATTCCTCCTAAGGCGTGGTTATTTTTATTTTACGATTAGCGCACTCTGGTCCTACTCTTATAGTGTCGACAGACACTAGAAATAACGACTGTAAGGTTTTGGTATGAGGTAGAAGAATGACAAGGTAATTAAGAAGTTTGTCCTATACCTGCCAACTTTCCTTTGCCCTTATTGCGCTTCTCCTGCCTAATCGTGTATGCTCTTGCATTCTGTTTTTGTTGTGTCAGTTGTTGCTATGACTGGGCTGGGATTGCGTTTAATGGTTGGGACTGGTCATACTGGTTTGGTTCCACCGTTTGAAACCGCATTGGGCAAATCCTCTTTATATGCCCCGTCTGCCCACATTTAAAATAATTACTCGTGTCTGCTTGACAAACACCGTCATGCTTCTTATTACAAAGAATAAGTAGGAACATCCTGTTCCTGTTCTATCGCTTGCCATGGTTCTGGGCAATTTCTTCTCGCATGTCCTTTCTGACCACAGCTAAGACATGCATCACCGTTTGCTAGACAATTACCGAAGTGCATCCTATTGCACTTAAGACAGGTAGGTACATTGATTTCTCCTTAGTTACTGTTCCTTTGCTGCCTTTGAAGCTGTCCTTGTAGATTATTTCCCTTCCCTTTGTCCTGATTGTTTATTTCCTTGTGGTTTATTCCTTTGCCACATCTTCTTACCATAGTTGTTATCTTTATTTGGCTGCTGAAAGCCCTGCCGATTTCTACTCTGTTTTCCTTGATTGTTGTGGCGCTGGTAACAATCACTGCTAGTTCCTTTCCATTTCCTTTTTCCCTTATAGTTAATATTATTGTTGGAATGGTTTTGGGTTGAAGTCTGGGTTGGTGGTGATATGGGCACTACCCTCTTTCCTTTAATTTGCACTGCTGCCTCTATTTCTAGGACTCGTCCCAGTAGTTCTGCATAGCTCAGTCCTTCGTGTCTGGCCAATGCTATTCCCAGTTTATACTTAAGTTCTCCTTGAAATTTTCTTGCTATTTCCTCTTCAGTTTCCACTTGATCGAATACATACTTATCATAATATGCCTCCTTAAAATCATTCCAAGTGATTTGAGCCACTTGCTCTGCCGGCATAATTTCCTGTCTAGTCTTCCACCAGTATTTAGCTGGTCCGGCTAGCTGAGACGCAGCACATACTAGGCGCTCCTTATCACTAAATCTAAGAAGCTCAAAAATTCTTTCTATAGAGCATACCCAATGCTCAGCATCACTTGGGTTACTAGACCAATTGAAAACTGGTGGATTTCTTCTGAAGAATAAATCTTCAATGTTACGTTGTTGTGGAGGTGGGGAAAGTAGAAGGGCTACTCGATGTTTTTGCTTTTCTTCGTCTATACGTTGTTCTTGACCTCTATCATATCCTCTAGGACTATCAGGTCCTCTTTGGTTGTTAACAACTCAAAGCGACATTTTGGAACTATAAGATACAAAAAAATCTCTCATTAGCACTCGCTTTTAAGCCTTCATTTACTCACTAATCCTTTTCCCAACTTAACAATTTCACGTAAAAGAGAATAAATATTAACTTCGATTCTAGTCCTTTCAACTTTTAACCTTCAAGGTTAAATTAAACTCTCGTTACACGAGTTCATTTGACATTCTGGTTTAGTTATACGATTCATAAGAAACTTTCTTGTGATCAAAACCCTCTCACGGGTCATGTATATATATATATATATATATATATACATCAAAAAGAATATTAGTTTTGCCTTTAACAAGGACTTATACAAAAACTAGACTACAACGAGTCTAAGCTAGGCTGACTGCCTACCTGTACAGGATGCACTAACCTATTGCATTACTGTACTACTGAAAGTACTAGAACGGAAATGATTCATAAAACTTCGTATCCATTGGAGTACTACAAAATCTAGTTACTGATCCGACTATGTACAAAACAAAAGGACTACCACTACTACTACTACTACGCGTCCCTGACGCTCCGCTCAACTAACTGCGGTCTAGTCTGAACTGCCCTCTACGGCCTATAAACTCTCGGAGTCCTCCTCCGGGTCCTCCTCAGGATTCTCCTCAGAATCCTCCTCCGGATCCTTCTCCGGATCCTCATCTTCTGACTCTGAACCTAAGACGAGCTGGAGTGCCTCGTCAATCCTCAAAGTAGAGCCATCAAGAAGTGTAAGTGGGGGTGGTGATGGTGCCTCTGAACCAATCTCCTCTGAGTCTGAATCCAAACAATCGTCATCAAACACTACTGTACGCTTCTTCAAAGGAAGAAGGTACTCTGGAATGGAACCGGACTTGTACTCGTCCCTGGAATGGACCCTGGACGGTCCTGCCTCATACTCTGCTCTGACTCTGGCCAACTCTGAGCAAATCTCGTCAAGGGGTCTGTATGGATATGGTAACTGTAACAGGGCGCTAAGATCTGCGTCTGTCTCTAACTACTCTGGTTCTGTCTCGAATGGTCCCCGAATTCTCACAGAAGGCTCGGGTAGAAAAGGAGTCGGTAACCCTAACCTATCAGCTGTCTCTGCGTTAATCACCGGGTACTCTGCCTCTGAAACTAACTCCTCCGTGTTCTCGCTAGGTCCAATCACTGGAAGGATCTCTAACTGTGCAGCCATCTCTGGACCTATCCCATCATGCCCTGAGTCTGAATCTGCCGGGAAGTGAGTGTAGGGAGGGTGCGCCTGAATGGGATATGCTGCTATGTGCCTGCTCTGAAAGAAACGCTCGTGTACTTCTAAAGCGAATCCATAGTAATCACCTGTCGGCTCTACATTATCGCCAAACATCCCAAGATAGTACCATGCCGTATCATGCGCCCAACCATGCCATTCCTCTGGTAGTCATCTAATCAAGTCGAAAATAGCCCGACTCTCTAAAATAGAATGCCGGGCTGAATGATGAACTGCCAAAAAGTTACTAATTATTTGTCCTACGTCGTGTCTCGGGTCTGCCTTGAAATCTCGGTACCTATCCAATATCTGATCTGCCCAAGCACGCTGTGGTGGGGAATGACTCCCCCGAGCCATGTCACTACTAGAAGCCATCCTACAAAACTTGTAAGAAACACAGACCAGTAATAGGTTGGAAAATAAC
Source organism: Schizonepeta tenuifolia (assembly GCA_029490685.1). NCBI lineage: Eukaryota > Viridiplantae > Streptophyta > Magnoliopsida > Lamiales > Lamiaceae > Schizonepeta > Schizonepeta tenuifolia. Next base: position 381,113 of record CM055957.1, read on the forward strand.
TTATCTTACGTAAATACTTAAATTACAAAATGAATATTCCTTATTCAATTGTAATGTCTCCACTTAAACCGACAAACTTATCTTAAATACCTTAGCAATTTCAAGGAAAATTGCACGTAAACAATATATAGAAATAAAATTTCAAGATTTTATTTCCATTCCTTATCTTATCATTCTTTTGCATTCTTACTTTATTTCCTATTACTTCCTTCCGTTATTCTTTCTTACTTTCTTCCATTATTTCTTCCTTAGAGAAAATTTCTTAACGATTCTCACTTATTAAAACAAAGTACGTCTACTTTGTTCATGTTACTTATTCAAAAGTAACATTCGTTTACAAAAGATTCTGTCCCTCTCGACACTTGAATCTCATACTTATCGTGTTCTTCGTTCGATTATGAATTATGAAACAAATTCCAAAAAGGAAATGGAATAATAACTAGAGGATAACCTTTTAGAACTCATACTTATCGTGTTCTTCGTTCTAACCGTCGTTGGAATCGATCGATCGTTGGAAATTAACTAAGATTTGTACTCAATTTGTGGTAATTATAACAAATCCCTTCTTGAAGTTCGAACGAGGCGAACTCCAATTGAAAATGACTTCATTCATGTTACTTTTACGGAAGCAACATTCGTTTCTTTCGTTTACTAGGTACAGAATTAACGTACCTTATCATTACTTATCTTATTTTCTCGAAGGAAATTCTTATCGATTATTTTATATATTTTTTTTTATAAAAAAAAAAGTTGACTCTGCCGAGTCTTTGTTCATGTCACTATACGCACGTGACATTCGTCTATAGAAGTTCTTCCCGTTTCACGATCTCCTTTCGAAATCATTTGAACTAACGTTCTTAAAACGTCTAAGTTCTCGAGGAATCGGAAAGATCTTAGGTTTCAAGTCTATGTTCTTAACGAACCGGGAAAATCCCTAGAATCATTCTAGATTCTCGTGCCATCATACTTTCAAATAAAAGAAATCATTGCGCAAACAATTTCACGTAATTCACATAGCAGAAAACAAGTATGATTCTTATACTTTCACAATTTCACTCTTTGGCACATTGTCATTCTTAACTTTTTTGGAATACGTATTCAAATTTTTTTTTTAAAAGAAAACACATTTCTAAAATTCTTTCCTTTCTTTCATACTTATCGTGTTCTTCGTTCGATTATGAATTATGAAACAAATTCCAAAAAGGAAATGGAATAATAACTAGAGGATAACCTTTTAGAACTCAAGTTCTAACCGTCGTTGGAATCGATCGATCGTTGGAAATTAACTAAGATTCGTACTCGATTTGTGGTAATTATAACAAATCCCTTCTTGAAGTTCGAACGAGGCGAACTCCAACTGAAAATGACTTCATTCATGTTACTTTTACGGAAGCAACATTCGTTTCTTTCGTTTACTAGGTACAGAATTAACGTACCTTATCATTACTTATCTCATTACTTTTACGATAGCTTACAACGACTTATAAGATCAAGAGGAAATAAGTTGAAAAGAATTCAACTTAAGAATTTATGTTTTGGAAATTACTGTTCAGATCAGTAGGTTTGTACAGAACAGGGGATTGCGAAACAGGGGACGAATCTCATACAAAAAGAAAAGGTACGGGTGTCTAGTTCACTCTCCAATTTACGGATCTCAATTCCGATAAACGAGCTAAAAGATATGATAGTTTCCGTGAAGGGTCGCAGAACTGCCGAGGCTAACCCTAAAACATCGCAAAATCCGACGCACGGCTTTCTAGATTTGTTTTATGTTCTCGTACCTAAACTCTCGCGAAATTTTACCCTCAATTCAATCAACACGTATTTCCATACATGAAGAACTCCCTTTTATTTCTCGTCTATAAATACGACGATCAAACCTCGTCGTTTAAACTATACAATTATTATACCAAATCAAGTCCTCGTTTAAATTCCTAACTTCTCAATTTAAACCATATTTATCATTCCATTACTCGGATTAACACGTCATCAACTACAAACTTGTTCTCTTAATGATAAGATTCATTAATATCCAATCACTTTCTTAGTTCGACTTTTCTATTATTACTTATATTCATTTATTTGCCTCTTACGAGATATCCAACGTCATTGGACTTCGTTCAATTTCTACAACGTTATTCAACATCTATCAAGACTCATTAGTATATGATCCATATACTTAACTTATTAATTAATCTCAATTTATTATCAAACTTTTGCCTCTTATGATTTCCTTGTTATTTTTAGAATAATCCAATTAAATTCATATAATCATTAATAACCAACTAGAGTACTAATTCATCATCAACTCCTTAATAGAATTAAACTACATCAAATCCTTAAATCCTAATTAATTTTCGGTAATCATATTTAATTGGGAGGAGTGATTTTCTTCCTCAATTCAATCCATTAATCCATTTCTAATCCTTCTACAACTTGTATTATTCAAGAATTAATATTACTACATCATAAATTGAAATTCCAACCTTGAAACCCTAGGCCTTAAACTCGGTCCTCATTAGATTTTTAGTGTTATTCATTTCTTCTTGCTTAATTCACCAATTAAACACTTCCTAGGCCTAATTATCCAATCAATTTAAGGATTAAAACATCCTACTAATTTCCCCTAATTTTCGGTTATAGCTTAGAATTAGGGTTCTTGATTTTTCTATCAATTAAACCATAGGGATTAATTCTATCCATCTAATACATAAAATTAAAGATTGAATCACCTTCCTATTTCATCTATTATTTTCGATCATGATGAAAATTAAAGGATCAAAAATCCAATTGGATAGATTTATGGAGAAGATGATTACCTTGATTTATTATGAAAGTAGAAATGGAATTGGATGAAGGATGATCAAGAAGTAGTGCTTGGGAGCTTGAAGAACCTTGTGCTTCAATGGAGGAAATGAAGAAAAGCTTGGAAGATGATATGTGTGTGTGTGGCGTGAGTTTGAGAGAAGGAGAGATAAGATGACAACTAATGATATTAGATATTTAGATTAAGCTTGAGGTGTCCCATTTAATATTATTAGAACAAATAAGACAAAAATGAGTCATAAAGGTGTATACTATAAAGAATTGAAATATCCTATAAAGTGAGGGAGGGATGTCGGTCATAGTGAGGATTTTTCCTCCAAAACCGCGTTTTTCCGGCTCATTACGACGTTATGAAAATCGAGAAACAAAAACGTATTCGGTTACGTTTTTCGTCGAAATCCGATTCGACCAATAAATCCGAAATAATTAATATACTTAAAAAGTATATTTTGAACTTTAAAATTAAATAAAAATTCGGGACATCACAGTCCGAATTTTGTCCGAAAAAAAAAATAAGAACGATTTTTCCTAACTTGTTCGTCTCATAAAAAGAGTGAATGTAAAGTTCGACGGTTTATCGAACTGAGTTCTAGAACTCAAAAGTTTTCGTACGCGAAAACCCTAATACAGTAGTCATCTAATTGACTTCCGTAATTTATTTTCGGAAACGGATTCACCGTTAGTCTTAGAATTCAATTTAATGAACTTAGGTGTGCAAAGCCATAATAAATATTAATTTAAAATTTTTAAGATAGTAGAATTTTTTTTTCTGGGGTATTACATTCTACCCCCCTTATGAAAATTTTTTTCCCGAAATTTGCTTATGATGATAGAAATGTTATGTAGTATGTTTGTGGATGATTATATAATTTATTGGAATTTTTCTAAAAATAAAATAAAAATCGTAAGAGACGAAAAGTCGTCAATAAATTAAGATTCGTTAATAAATTGAGTATGTCGTTTACGTATTAGTGAATCTTGATAGTTAATGAACGATATTGGAAAGTTTGAGCAAAATCGGAGAACGTCGAATTTTTATTAAGAGACGAAAAATCGTCGATATGTCGAGATTAGATAATGATTTAGGTTTATGATTTGAATATATGTCAATCTTGTTAGTTAATAATCGTTATTGGAGAATATGAACGAATTCTAAGAAAGTTGGAATTTCGGTAAGAGACGAGTAATCGAGTCTAAGTGTCGATAGAAAAGTCGAATAAGGAAATTAATCAGATATTAATGATTGTTATTGATAAACGAACAAGTTCGTAGTTGACGATATTTCAATTCGAGATATGAGATGATATAGGTTATAATTTATAAACGAGAAATGGAAGAATGAAAGTGAAATTGAAATTAAATTGGTTTAGTAAATGGTTAGTTAAAACGAGGAGGAAGTGTTTGTCATATTATTAAACTGGGAAAGGAGAAAGTATTCTCGATTAATGATATTCATGAGTGAAGCTAAGGATTATGATGATGTGAAATAAAATATGAAATACAAGTTAGAAATTGACATAAGTTTGAAATTGAAATGAAATTGATAAGTTTAATTGGTTAGTTGAAAGACGAGGAAATATACGTCGTGTTTTTAATCGAGAAACATGAAGGAGTTCATCATGATAGAATGTGCGTATTGACTGTCATGAGACTGTAATTTCATGAGTTTAAAGATTGTATAGCATTGAACGAACCTAGGGAATCGTGCGTCGAGTTTTACGAGTACCTAAACTTTACATAGGATTTAAGAGATAAGAAAGAAAAGGAAAGAAAAATTTTCTATAATTTTTTTTATATAAAAAAAAACCGAAGAAAAAGAAAAAAAAAAGAGAGAGGAAATTAATTGTGATTATTTGTTGATTATATATGTGCTTATGGTGTTAACTTGAGTGATTTATATGCATATGTGAAAATGAGAAATTTTAATGATTTATTATATATATATATATATATATATATATATATATATACGCTAAAAATTTTAGGATTAAATGAAGAATATTTGTTTTAATTCTTATTTAAGGATTTGATTGTGTTTATGAAGGATATGAGTATATGTAAGCATGGAAATATGATTAAGATGAAAGTTAGAATTATTTTGTTAATTTTTCTTGAGAAAAGTTGATGTATTTGTGTGTAGGGAAATAATGATTTTTGATGGTTCATGATGATATAGTGATGATCTTGATAATTTTTGAGTATTAGATGTTGCATGAGAATTTAAGAGACGAGGTAAAATGAATTTTTAGAAATATATATATATATATATATATATATATATATATATATATATATATATATATATGTTCATGAAGTTCTGGAGCTAATTATGAAGTTATGAGTGTATGTTCTTGGTGTTCTTGGTGAAAACATGAAGATTTGAAGATGTTATAAAATAAATTTATTTAAAATCGAAAAATAATAATAAAAATAAATAAATAAGAAAGAAAGAATAAATAATTTATAAAGGAGTTATGAATTAAGTAAAACAAAGAAAGGCATTTCTTTGTTAAGAATATTAAGATCTAGATAATAAGAGAAGAAAAATGCCTAAGTTTAATATTGGCATTTAAAAGAAAATAATAATATTAGTTGAGAAATAAAAAAGAATTAGAATAAAGAAAATATTTTAGAAGAGGACCATAAAAGCTTAAGAGATAAGTTATTCGAGATTGAGTTCGTTTATTTATTTTGATTTAGAAATCAATCAAAGGATTTTTATTGCTAAAATAGAGATAATAAAATAAGAATAAACATGTCACACCCCGACTTCTGAGGTGCGACTTATGAACAACATCACAACCTAATCAACTAACCACCAACTCAAATACGGGGAATATGCTCGGAGAAAATATTAATGAAAAGCAATAGCACTCGAATAAGACCATCAAGACATAATGGAGCAATAACCGAGCATTTCAAAATCACAAATCAACGGGGTTATGAAAAGTATTTCAAGTCAACGAGATTAAGAATTCAACAAGCATTTAAACCATCGAGCACATCGCTCGGAATAAAAAACATGTATCAAAGTATATCAACAGACTTTCATTTCAAAAGAGTTGCAGCGGAAACTTGACTCAAATCCCAACATTCACACGTATGAAGACGTTCGAATGCCAGTCCGACATCCGACTCGACTCAACCAAAGACACCACACCACCAAGTATCCATGCCATCACCATCATGTCAACCTGCACGTTTAGAAATACACGCAGGGCTGAGTACTTCGTACTCAGTGAACAATTGCCGAAAACATTTGGAAAAAAGATGCTCTTAAAACTATATCAATTGAACTTGCCTTGCCGAAACATCACAAGTACTTAAGCAACTTAAAATGATTTTACTTGTGCATGCTAAAATATTTTCTTTTAAATAGACTGCGCAGTCAAAACATAATATATACTCAACAGTATGCATCATCTGTCATAAATTAACTCACTATGCCGAGAAGTAGGCCTCCTTCTCGAACACTGTGACCGGCCCAACCGAAGCAAGGCTCACAGTCACCTCAACATTTAACATACCACACGTGGGTTCCTGCCTTTTTACAGGATAATAATAATCTCAAGAAAACAGATGATAACACATACCAAACTCAATAAAAACGGCAAGTCAATCGCATTTAAAAATCATATAATAATACTCAATAGCATAATAACATTCATCGATAGTTTTGGTTTAGAAAAGCCCACTTGACTTTCAAAGATTCTGGCTAGCCGGTTTAAGGGCTATTTTCCTCGCTTATCTTTTCGTCCGGCTTGATCCTTCACAGATCGACATCGATAAGAAAATAAGATACTACGCAAGACGGATATTAGACGTTGGTCTCGACTGAAGGACTTCTACTTGAGTCGTTTCTCTCAAAGCTATTCTTTTCTAAAAGATTTCGCATTCTCGTCTTTTGATCTTAGCATATTCATCTTGACCCACAGGTTCCCCCTTGTGCTCACTTAGATGAACATTCAGTTCCCAAGGAGTCTTAGCAATAGGTTTCTCATAAGCGTTGAATCTCCTCAACACTTTCTCAACATAGTGAGATTGCGACAATGCAATTCCATTAGGCGTTCTTAGAATCTTAATTCCAAGAATAACGTCAGCTAAGCCCATATCTTTCATGCTAAAATTCATACTTAGCATCCTCTTGGTTTCACCAATCACACGAGAGTTACTACCCATGATTAACATGTCATCTACATAAAGACAAACGATAACATAATCGTCACTCGTTTTCTTAATATAGACACATTTGTCACTCTCGTTGATCTTGAAACCATTTGACAACATCACTTCGTCAAACTTCAAGTGCCAACGCAAAGGCGCTTGTTTCAATCCATATAAAGACCGTTGTAGTTTGCATACCATGTGCTCTTTTCCAGGTAAAACAAACCCCTCCGGTTGCTTCATATAGATTTCATCATCTAACTCCCCATACAAGAATGCAGTCTTAACATCCATTTGATGAATCTCAAGATTGCGCAAAGCAGCAATAACGAGAAGCACCCTAATAGAACTAAGTCTCGTCACGGGCGAATAGGTATCAAAGAAATCATAACCGGCTTTTTGTCTAAAGCCTTGAACAACAAGTCTGGCCTTATATTTATCAATAGTACCGTCAGACTTGTACTTCTTCTTTAGGATCCACTTGCATCCTAATGCCTTACAGCCTGGTGGTAGTTCAACTAACACCCAAGTATGATTAAGCATAATAGACTCAATCTCGATGTCTATAGCTTCTTTCCACAAAGCCGCATCCGAACCAGATAAGGCTTCTTTTACGGATACCGGTTCACCGTTTAGCATTAAAACGACGTAGTCCGGTCCATAAATTTTTGCTTTCCGTACTCTAGTACCACGTTTAGGCTCATTCACAGGCATAGACCTAAGTCGCTTTCTATTCGGCGGTCCATAAAACACCGGATTAGAACTCGATGCAACATTTTCATCTATGGGTTCAGAACTCATAGACTCATCTACAAGTTTAGAGCTCGTATCTTCATCCTCAACTCTCTTCCTAGAGTTAGGACTAACCTTATCCTTATTAGGATAGATGTTCTCAAAGAATACAACATTCCTTGATTCCATCGTCATACCCACATGAATGTCGGGTATATCGGATTTGTGTACAACAAACCGATACGTGCTGCTGTTAAGTGCATAACCAATAAAGATACAATCTACCGTTTTAGGTCCAATTGTAACTTGTTTTGGTAAAGGCACTTCAACTTTAGCTAAACACCCCCACACTTTGAGGTATTTAAATGAAGGTTTCCTCCCTTTCCAAAGTTCATAAGGAGTCACGTCCTTCCCTTTGAGTGGAATCTTGTTCAAGATATAGTTAGCTGTCAAAACAGCTTCCCCCCACATGTTCTGGGGTAATCCTGAACTAATCAACAAGGCGTTCATCATCTCTTTAAGAGTACGATTCTTACGTTCAGCAACGCCATTTGATTGTGGTGAATAAGGAGCAGTCGTTTGATGGATTATACCACTTTCGTTGCATAATTCAGCAAACAGAGCAACATACTCTCCACCTCTATCACTTCGAACCATTTTGATTCGGCAACCAAGTTGATTTTCGGCTTCATTCTTGAAGTTTCTAAAAGCTTCAATAGCCTCATCTTTACTTCTTAACAAGTAAAGGTAACAATACCTTGTGCAATCGTCAATAAAGGTAATAAAATACCTTTTACCACCTCTAGTTTGCACAAACTTTAAGTCACACACATCGGTGTGAACAAGTTTTAGAGGTTTAGTGCTTCGTTCAACCGACTTAAACGGTAACTTAGCCATTTTTGCTTCAACACAAACTTCACACTTGTCTTGTATCTTAGATAAATCAATTTTTAACATGTCCATGTTCGCAAGTCTTTTTATAGCATTTAGATTTACGTGACCAAGTCTACAGTGCCATAAATCACAACACTCAAGCAAGTAAGCAGAAGTAGTAGCTTTATTATCATTAGCAACTGCCTTAGAAGGCTTACAAGTACGAACACTCAACTTGAACATATCATCAACAATGTGAAATTTTCCAAGAGTCTTATCAAACTTACGTATGATTATAAAATCACTACGAAGATCTATATCAAACTTAGCCCTAACTAGTTTGACGCCTGACACCAAATTCTTACGGATTGCCGGAGCATGCAGCACATCTTTCAAAGTTATCTCCACACCGGAAATGAGTTGGAGTACAACAGTCCCAACTCCAAGAACAGGTGAGGTACGCTCACTCGCCTCAGTGACAAAACGGTCTTGAACTTCCTTGTAGGTATAGAACAAGTCCCGGTTCATGCAGATATGAACGGTTGCACCTGTGTCAAGAAACCAAGTAAGAGGATTAGGGTCCGAGACATGGTTTACCTCGGTGATCATGGCAACAAGGTTGTCTTTGTCCCAAGTGTCAAAGTCCTTTTGGACATGGTTGACCTTGTTCTTTCCCTTCTTCTTCGGCAGACGACAGTTCTTCGCCATATGTCCGGGCTTATCACAATTGTAGCACGTTCCGGTGAACTTAGTCGGAGGTGCCACTTCTTTTCCTTTGCCTTTGGCAGGATAAGAACGCTTCTTTGAAGGTCTGCACCTACCATCGGTCAAGTTTGCCTTAGCCTCCATTGGAGCCTTGGCCTTCATGTCTTGATCACGGACTTGAGCTTCGATTTGAAGCTTAGCCACCAACGTCTCAAGGGTCATCTCCTTTTGCTTGTGCTTAAGATATCCCTTGAACTCTTTCCAACTTGGCGGCAACTTGTCAACCAAGAGCGCCACAGTATACGCCTCGGGCAGAGGCATCCCCTCGGAATGAACATCGTGTATAAGAGTTTGGAACTCTTGTACTTGGGGCATCATAGGACGACTGTCCACCATTTGGAATTCGGTGAGCCTCGTCACTACGAACTTCTTCGTGCTAGCAGGATTAACATGGTACTTTAACTCAAGAGCATCCCAAATTTCTTTGGCGGTCTCCTTGATGCTGAAAACATTGAACATGCCATCATCAAGCCCGTTCAACAACATATTCCGACATAGATAGTCAGAATGCACCCAAGTATCGTAGTCAATACGAACTTGCACATTTGCCTCGTCCTCGGCTGGGACAGGAGGTCTTTCTTCACGCAGGAAGCTGGCAAGCCCCATTGTGGTGATGTAGAACATCATTTTTTGGGACCATCTTTTGAAGTCAGTTCCCAAAAAACTGCGAGGTTTCTCGGCGATAGGCATTAGCCGAGCAGCAGGTTGAACATGAGCCATGGTTGAGCTCGAGGAGCCAATGGTTCCAGAAATGGTGGAAGAAAGAGTGGAAGCGCCGGTGCTCGAATTGGTAGACATTTTTTTCAGCAGGGTTTGAACTTCAGTTTTGAGGAAGCACACGAACAAGTAACTTTGGTATTCTCGTCTTGTGATTGTTAGGAATCGGATACTTGCTCGTGTAGATATCAATGAACAATACTTCTTTTTTATTGATGAACTTTGAACAGAAACAGAATTTGTAAGAATTACAATGGAAATTAAAGAACAGAGATTAGAAAACCAGATCGTCCGAAGTTAGACTTCTGGTTTTCTAATCTCTGTTCTTTAATTTCCATTGTAATTCTTACAAATTCTGTTTCTGTTCAAAGTTCATCAATAAAAAAGAAGTATTGTTCATTGATATCTACACGAGCAAGTATCCGATTCCTAACAATCACAAGACGAGAATACCAAAGTTACTTGTTCGTGTGCTTCCTCAAAACTGAAGTTCAAACCCTGCTGAAAAAAATGTCTACCAATTCGAGCACCGGCGCTTCCACTCTTTCTTCCACCATTTCTGGAACCATTGGCTCCTCGAGCTCAACCATGGCTCATGTTCAACCTGCTGCTCGGCTAATGCCTATCGCCGAGAAACCTCGCAGTTTTTTGGGAACTGACTTCAAAAGATGGTCCCAAAAAATGATGTTCTACATCACCACAATGGGGCTTGCCAGCTTCCTGCGTGAAGAAAGACCTCCTGTCCCAGCCGAGGACGAGGCAAATGTGCAAGTTCGTATTGACTACGATACTTGGGTGCATTCTGACTATCTATGTCGGAATATGTTGTTGAACGGGCTTGATGATGGCATGTTCAATGTTTTCAGCATCAAGGAGACCGCCAAAGAAATTTGGGATGCTCTTGAGTTAAAGTACCATGTTAATCCTGCTAGCACGAAGAAGTTCGTAGTGACGAGGCTCACCGAATTCCAAATGGTGGACAGTCGTCCTATGATGCCCCAAGTACAAGAGTTCCAAACTCTTATACACGATGTTCATTCCGAGGGGATGCCTCTGCCCGAGGCGTATACTGTGGCGCTCTTGGTTGACAAGTTGCCGCCAAGTTGGAAAGAGTTCAAGGGATATCTTAAGCACAAGCAAAAGGAGATGACCCTTGAGACGTTGGTGGCTAAGCTTCAAATCGAAGCTCAAGTCCGTGATCAAGACATGAAGGCCAAGGCTCCAATGGAGGCTAAGGCAAACTTGACCGATGGTAGGTGCAGACCTTCAAAGAAGCGTTCTTATCCTGCCAAAGGCAAAGGAAAAGAAGTGGCACCTCCGACTAAGTTCACCGGAACGTGCTACAATTGTGATAAGCCCGGACCATATGGCGAAGAACTGTCGTCTGCCGAAGAAGAAGGGAAAGAACAAGGTCAACCATGTCCAAAAGGACTTGACACTTGGGACAAAGACAACCTTGTTGCCATGATCACCGAGGTAAACCATGTCTCGGACCCTAATCCTCTTACTTGGTTTCTTGACACAGGTGCAACCGTTCATATCTGCATGAACCGGGACTTGTTCTATACCTACAAGGAAGTTCAAGACCGTTTTGTCACTGAGGCGAGTGAGCGTACCTCACCTGTTCTTGGAGTTGGGACTGTTGTACTCCAACTCATTTCGGTGTGGAGATAACTTTGAAAGATGTGCTGCATGCTCCGGCAATCCGTAAGAATTTGGTGTCAGGCGTCAAACTAGTTAGGGCTAAGTTTGATATAGATCTTCGTAGTGATTTTATAATCATACGTAAGTTTGATAAGACTCTTGGAAAATTTCACATTGTTGATGATATGTTCAAGTTGAGTGTTCGTACTTGTAAGCCTTCTAAGGCAGTTGCTAATGATAATAAAGCTACTACTTCTGCTTACTTGCTTGAGTGTTGTGATTTATGGCACTGTAGACTTGGTCACGTAAATCTAAATGCTATAAAAAGACTTGCGAACATGGACATGTTAAAAATTGATTTATCTAAGATACAAGACAAGTGTGAAGTTTGTGTTGAAGCAAAATGGCTAAGTTACCGTTTAAGTCGGTTGAACGAAGCACTAAACCTCTAAAACTTGTTCACACCGATGTGTGTGACTTAAAGTTTGTGCAAACTAGAGGTGGTAAAAGGTATTTTATTACCTTTATTGACGATTGCACAAGGTATTGTTACCTTTACTTGTTAAGAAGTAAAGATGAGGCTATTGAAGCTTTTAGAAACTTCAAGAATGAAGCCGAAAATCAACTTGGTTGCCGAATCAAAATGGTTCGAAGTGATAGAGGTGGAGAGTATGTTGCTCTGTTTGCTGAATTATGCAACGAAAGTGGTATAATCCATCAAACGACTGCTCCTTATTCACCACAATCAAATGGCGTGCTGAACGTAAGAATCGTACTCTTAAAGAGATGATGAACGCCTTGTTGATTAGTTCAGGATTACCCCAGAACATGTGGGGGGAAGCTGTTTTGACAGCTAACTATATCTTGAACAAGATTCCACTCAAAGGGAAGGACGTGACTCCTTATGAACTTTGGAAAGGGAGGAAACCTTCATTTAAATACCTCAAAGTGTGGGGGTGTTTAGCTAAAGTTGAAGTGCCTTTACCAAAACAAGTTACAATTGGACCTAAAACGGTAGATTGTATCTTTATTGGTTATGCACTTAACAGCAGCACGTATCGGTTTGTTGTACACAAATCCGATATACCCGACATTCATGTGGGTATGACGATGGAATCAAGGAATGTTGTATTCTTTGAGAACATCTATCCTAATAAGGATAAGGTTAGTCCTAACTCTAGGAAGAGAGTTGAGGATGAAGATACGAGCTCTAAACTTGTAGATGAGTCTATGAGTTCTGAACCCATAGATGAAAATGTTGCATCGAGTTCTAATCCGGTGTTTTATGGACCGCCGAATAGAAAGCGACTTAGGTCTATGCCTGTGAATGAGCCTAAACGTGGTACTAGAGTACGGAAAGCAAAAATTATGGACCGGGACTACGTCGTTTTAATGCTAAACGGTGAACCGGTATCCGTAAAAGAAGCCTTATCTGGTTCGGATGCGGCTTTGTGGAAAGAAGCTATAGACATCGAGATTGAGTCTATTATGCTTAATCATACTTGGGTGTTAGTTGAACTACCACCAGGCTGTAAGGCATTAGGATGCAAGTGGATCCTAAAGAAGAAGTACAAGTCTGACGGTACTATTGATAAATATAAGGCCAGACTTGTGTTCAAGGCTTTAGACAAAAAGCCGGTTATGATTTCTTTGATACCTATTCGCCCGTGACGAGACTTAGTTCTATTAGGGTGCTTCTCGTTATTGCTGCTTTGCGCAATCTTGAGATTCATCAAATGGATGTTAAGACTGCATTCTTGTATGGGGAGTTAGATGATGAAATCTATATGAAGCAACCGGAGGGGTTTGTTTTACCTGGAAAAGAGCACATGGTATGCAAACTACAACGGTC